>OZ030007.1:115922202-116269702 GCA_964023405.1 Apodemus agrarius
GGATGGATGGGTGGATGGATGGATGGGTGGATGGATGGATGGATGGATGGTGGGTGGATGGATGGATGGATGGGTGGATGGATGGGTTGATGGGTAGGTGGATGGATGGATGGGTGGATGGATGGGTAGGTGGATGGATGGGTGGGTGGGTGGATGGATGGATGGGTGGATGGATGGATGAATGGGTGGATGGATGGATGGATGGATGGATGGGTATATGAGTGGATGACAAAACACATTACAGCCACAAAATTTCTACCTGTATCTGAAACTTCAGTATTCATGAAAATCATCTGGGATAATATACCCCCTCATCCCCCCATCCCAAACCATGATCTTACAGGTCTTGGGGTACTCTTGGGTTTGCAGTTTTATGAGTCCCCCCCCCATGTCTTCTCATGGCCACAGCTGGCAGCACACCTGTTGAGAATTACCTCTGTCATTTCCAGGTCCCTCGGGGTCCCCAATAAAGTCACCTTCACTCCAGGGACAGGGTTTTGCTCTCTGTGCTTCAAGGTGGTTTGGTTTGAATTAATCTTTTCAATTCAGAGGGAAGATGGAGGTGTGTGTAAAAGAGTCTGGAGGTATTACAAATGCAAAGTGCCACTAAAGCCAGAAAGCCTTTTGAAGGAAAAGCCTTTCCTAATAGTCCAGTCACTTAAGAATTTTTATCCTTGTTATTGGGTATGTATGTGCTGTGTGTGCTGTACGTGTGTGGTCACATGCATGTGGAGGTCAACTCTGTGGGTCTCTCTACCTTTGTGTAGGTTCTAGAAAATCTGACTCAAGTCATTAGTCTTTTGGTACACATGCTTTATAGTCCCTGAGCCGACTTGCCGGCCCCTCTTTACGTTTTACAATTACAGATTTTCCTCAAGTCTTGGAACTGTAGTAGAGATATAAAAACATCAGCATATTTGGAAGAGAAACACCCAATTCCAAGGCTTACCTTTTTGCTGGCCAACAGCAGCCTTGCTTGAAAATCTTCCTTCCTTCCTTCCTTCCTTCCTTCCTTCCTTCCTTCCTTCCTTCCTTCCTTTCTTTCTTTCTTTCTTTCTTCCTTTCTTTCTTTTTCCGAGACAGGGTTTCTTGGCTGTCTGTGTAGTCCTGGCTGTCCTGGAACTCACTCTGTAGACCAGGCTGGCCTCGAACTCAGAAATCCACCTGCCTCTGCCTCCCAAGTGCTGGGATTAAAGGCGTGTGCCACCACCGCCCAGCTAAAATATTTCATTTTTGTGGCACTCCTCTGAAACCTACAGTGCTGTGTTTCCCTGACCAAGGCTGCAGTTCTCTCCCTAAGGTTCTACACAGGGGGCAGAATCAAGTGCTTTACCTCAGAGTGCTTACCCGTGGAGGTCAGAAGAGCACCTTGGGACCCCAGGTGGAGGGTTTTTTGTTTTTTTTTTTTTTTGTTTGTTTGTTTTTTTTTTTTTTTGCTATGGAAGAGCATTAAAACTTCTACTCTTCACAGGGGTATCATTGTCCCTACCAGACTACATTTTTATTCATAAAATTCATACCAGTTATCCGACACTCAGATGGAATATCAGGAAGATGGGTGGATCTGGAGAAACTGTGGCATCAAGTGAGATAACACAGACTCTGAGAGCATTGCCCAATGTGAGAGCCTATGCCACCTGGAAACCTCGCAGTCTTTTCCTGGTTACTCACAAATTGCAGAGGGTGTCATTTGTTCCAGGACCATTTGCTGAGGGCTCCGAGAGAGACGTTCTCTTACGTCTTCCTCTCTCTGCTCCTCCGGGTGGTCGAGCAAACAACAGAATCATTGCTAGCCATCTATCTTGGTAATCATGTGACTGCCTTACAAAAGCCAAGGACAACTGCTCAGAGTGTCGCCCACCCGCTCCCGACCGCCTCTCCCAGAACAGGACATCTGGAGTGCGCCCAGCCAGCTCTGTCCAGGGTTTTGAAAACAGTTTCTCTGCTCTTCATAGAATGAGTCAGAAGGCACTAGGAACTTAAATATTGATTTAAAGTCTAATCCATAAATCTCTCAGAACTCCCAAGGTCTTGGATGTGTTTATAAGAGTAAGTGACAATTTCCACCCCGGGGAAACGTCATCGCAACTTCACAATCGCTTCTTCGTGGGTATCTGTGTGGAGAGGGTGAGATTCTAAAGAAGGAAAATTTGTGAAGGGGAGTCAATTCCTTTACCCAATACTTCAAGATATTGAAAAAAAATTGAACTTCCCAATGTCGCAAGATATTTTCAAAATATCAGAACACAAACACCTACATATTTTTATCTACCCTCGGTTGGAAAGAGGTGTGAGAACATTTCAGTACAACCCTGGGCAAAAACTACAAATGAGCCGGGCAGTGGTGGCACACGCCTTTAATCCCAGCACTTGGGAGGCAGAGGCAGGCAGATTTCTGAGTTCGAGGCCAGCCTGGTCTACAGAGTGAGTTCCAGGATAGCCAGGGCTATACAGAGAAACCCTGTCTCGACAAAACAAAAACAAAACAAAACAAACTACAAACGGGGCCAGTTAGACGACTTAGCAGGTAAGTACCAAGATGATACACTCATGGTGTGCACGAACACACTCACATGAAAGAAATGTGAAAGAAGAAAATTTAAAGCTTTAATTGATAGTGCTTATGTCTCTTATGACTTGTGGAAACAAGTCAATTAAGGGTGGCCGCCTGTCTCTTTCTAACTCAGAGGTTCTGACTGGGCCTGGGACACTTGTTCTGTTTTTCTTCTTCTTCTTCTTCTTCTTCTTCTTCTTCTTCTTCTTCTTCTTCTTCTTCTTCTTCTTCTTCTCTCTCCTTCCCTCCCTCCCTCCTTTCCTTCCTTCCTTCTTTCCTTCCTTTCTTTCTTTTTGTAGAAATGAATCCTGAGAGGCAGCAGATGAAGTGGCATTCATGCCCAGACATTGCTAATAGCGACCTGAGAGGCGAGAGCTGAGCGAAAGGCTGGCTTCCTCAAGGCTAAGGCAAAGCCCTATGGCAAAGGAGGTGGTTGGCTGTGGGACAGGCCGAGATCCCTTCTAGGCACGGCCGCCTCGGTTGTCTGGTCTTTTGTCTTTCTCCTTCCCTTGTTGGAATGAAGCGAACTGCACACAGCCCCAGACTTGTCAAATTAGTCCTGGTTTCTTGTTCTGCGTTTAATTTGTAGGGTTGTTGGCAGACGCAGACTGGTTCCCCGAAGACAAATGTCTGACCGTGTCCAGGGTCAGGCGCACTGGCCGTTGCTCAGACTCGCTGAGTCCATCGGGCCTGGCCCTGAGGTCTCGGTGGGCTGCCCTGGGCTGCCGCTGCACAGTCTTTGCTACATGTTCAGGGTTAAACCAACCCAGCTCCAGCCTTGTATTTAAAAAAGAGGTCCTGTACTCATTCCCTCACCTGTTTAGCACTGGGGTGCTTGGAACCTTTCAAGGACAAGCCCTTGACTACTCGTGGAGGGAGGCGAAGCGTTCCTGATTTAGGGTCCTCCGGCACGAGGAGAGGACAGAATCCCAAGGGGTGATGGCTGGGATGCATGCCTGTGGTGGAGGCAGTGCAAGGCGAAGGTGGGAGGGGCTCGGCACGATGTCACAGTCTACTTTGACCTGCTGTGATACAATGCTACGTGGTGGCTTGTAAAAAATACAAACTTGGGGACTGCTAAGAAGGCCCAGAGGGTTAAGGTGCTTGTTCCCAAGCTTGACAGCCACTGTTTGATCCCTAGGGCCCGCATAGTGGAAGGATAAACACACATGCACACATGCATGCACGCACACGCACACGTGCACACACACACACACAGAGGCATGCGTGCGCACACACACACACACACACACAGGCACGCGCGCGCGTGTGCACACACAGGCATGCACACACACACACACACACACACACACACGCACGCACGCACGCACGCACGCACGCACGCGCGCACAGAGTTAAAGTGATACAAGTGTGACTGTTCTGAAGGCTGAGAAGTCCAAGACCAGGTTCAAGCAGATTCTTTGTCCCTTAAAAGGTTCACTCATGGACAGCACCTTCTCACCACGTCCCGCGACAGTGAAGGGTCTAACTCTGGAAGTCTCATAAAGTCAAATTAAGTCTGGTCCCATTTGTGAGGGCCCCACACTGTATCACTATGATCTCAACAGCTCCCAAAGCTCCAGCCTGCTAGTATGGTGACACTGAGGGGCCAGGGTTCAAACTCGTGAACTTAGAAGGTGCACACGCCTTTAAACCATAGAATAGACTGAAATCCCAGGCTGCTTTCCAATGGAATAACCCTCTCATCCACAGCTGTGTCACAGCGAGACTTTCACCCCATGGAGTGTCTGCACACTCACACTCACTGTTGGTGAGGGTTCTAGGATCAGTTCATACATGAGATTTTTGTTTGTATCACGAGCAATAGACAACAGCCTGTCTTGGGTGAACCAGAATGCTTGCCCGATTCTGACTCTGGAGGGGAGGCCTTGCTAAAGCGCAGGGCACCGTGAAGAGGGCTAACTCCATTATTAGTTAATGCAGTAACTGCAGCAAGCAGTGCCAGTCCTATTTACAGACAGTCTCAACAACTGAACTGCCATATCCCAATGTCAACGGCTTCCCTTCCGCCTTCATGGTAAAGCCCTGTGTGATGCCTGTATCGACCAGCTACTGCGCTGTGGCCCTGCCCCACCCACTGATCTGCGAGTTCACACAGGTCTTCCCCCCCACCCCCCCACCCCCAGGCACAGGCTCTGGTACACGGAAGGACACTCTCCACCTCTTTGACTGGTTCTGAGATCTAATGAGGCAATGCCGGGCAGTCCTGAGGCCTTACCACTGTCTAACCTGCGGACTGTGCAGTGGGGCTCCGTGCCCTCGGCACCCTGCCTCAGTTCTCAGCACTCATTCCTGTTCTCCCACACCCGGGCCGCCCAAACCACTGGCCTTCCACACCTGGTCAGTGATGTGCAGGTAACGATTTCATGATCTTCTCTGTGGAAGGCATGCCCACATCCATGTGCTTATTACACGATGCTAACACCAAAGACGGAGAGAGAACTTACAAACAACCAATACTCACCCATGTGAAGTCCATCAATCCAACCGAGTTCTGTAGGAATGATTTGGGTTTTGTTGGTGGAGGCAGGGCCACATTATAGCCCAGGTTGGCCCTAAACTCGCCTCAGACCTGTCCCAGAAAGCACTGCAGGTGAACGGATACGATTAAATTGTGGAGAATTTGAGTATTTAAAATTAGCTTGCAAAACTTTCAAAAGTCTAGTCCTAGTCCTTTGTTCTTGGGAAGGTGTATAGATTCTAACAGCCCACAGTGACCCGCAGGCCAGTCTCTCTCTCTCCTGGTTCCCTACCGTATTGAAGAACTATTGGAAGAGGCCACGGAGGCCTAAGAGGTTCTCAAAAGCCCACAGGCCCAGCCCATGGTGAGGAGCCTTTGAGGAAAGAAATGCCCCTACTTCATAATTAGGGCGTAATAGGTTTGAATCTCCTAATGGGTACTTCTAGAGGCCCCGAGACTGCTAAACTGTCCTGGTGGATGGGTCTGCCAAAATGTTTACACAATCCCTCGCTCAAGATGGAGGCAGCAAATGAGAACACAGAAAATACCAGACACGAACCAATAAACTTTCCCACTTATAATGTGGGGAGACTCAGAGCATCCCAGGGGCCCCCTAAAGAAACACATCCCCCGAAGCCTACCATGATGTAAGCTAAGAAAACAACTCTGCAGTCTTTTCTTCCTGACACAGGAAGTCTCTGGAAGACATTACCTCACCCGTTAATCTTCACATCAAACCTGAGGCAGGTAACCTATCCACAGGAAATCGCCACCCAAGCACCCCGAGTTTTGAGAGCAGAGGCTCCAAGTGCTTCCAGAGTTAACCGGCACCTGTGGCACATCTGACATCAAGGACTGACGTGCAGAGAGACCCCCGTCTCTATTCATCAGCTAGAAAACCGCTTTAAAATGGTTCAGTAAAATACGTACTCTCAACAGCTGGCTCTTCTGGGGTCAACTCATTTAGGCAGAAAGTTCAGCAAATTAACAAGAATACAGACCCTCCAGCAACTCTTAGAGCCCAATACGGCATCTGTTTACACAGTGGTGGTAAATCTCCATCAGTGTGACTGCATTTCCAGTCACTTCGCATAGGCCTGAATGTAATTCAGGATGGAGCTCTCCTTGCCTGGCACCGACAAGGGCGAGGGTGGAGTTCCAATCAAGTAAGCTCAGTGCCTCGAACCTCTGGCTGCGTCCGTGAGAACCATTAGTCTCGGGAGGAGGCCGGCCCCGGACAGAACCATCGGATGGCAGGGCATGGGAAAAGAGAAGAGGGGACCGCCAGCACCAGCATCATCAGCCATTCTTACCCACACTTCCCTTGCCAGGAGGAGAGGAATTTCCTCAAACTGCCGAGCCAAAATCTTGTCACTTTATTTCAGCAACAAAATTTCAGGAGTAATGTTAACCACTTTTGAGAGGATTCAGAAAGCTGCTGTCTCAAGACAGGAGCTTGTGGAAATATGAGAAGTGTAAGTGCTGGGATAGTGGGACACGCCCGTAACCACAGCACCCAGGAGGCTGAAGCAGAACCGTGGCTTCTAAGCTAGCCTGTGCTGCTACATCTCCCTCAGATACTAGAAGGTTAACAGACCTATTGCAAAGTTGCTCTTTCTTCCTGGAGGCCATGAATCCAATCCTTCAGTCGGCAGTGTCCAGTACATTCATCATTTCCGGGTCACGTGAACATGTTAATGGACTGAAATTGTCTTTGGTGTGACTTTATGAGGAACATTTGGGGCTGGTTTGAGTGTCTTCTCAGTGTCTAACTTCCTTGGGCACCAACATAGACACTCTCTGCTGACATAAAGTTCACCAGACAGGGGGGCATACACCTGTGAGCTCATCGGTCAGGAGGCTCAAGTGCAGGATGGTCTACACAGCAAGATCCTCCTCACCCAACTCCTTCTAGACACACAGCACAACACTGTGGGCTAAACGGGCCCCTTGCGCCTAGGGCTTTTGTTTTGGTGGCTCCCTTTAATGCCCGGTTTCCTGATTACCCCCCCCTTCTTCTTCAGCCATTTCCCAGCAGTAAACTTGAGAGCGCCTTAAGCCTGTGTGCGCACACCGTCATCAAAGCCCTTTTCTCTCTTATTCAGGGGGAAAATGGAAACCACTGACCAGAGGTTGCAGCTGTTACCCTTACGACTCAGTGTATACAACCCTCCTACAGTGTCCCCGCGTCCCAGCCATAGGCCCACAAGCCTGTCCCCAAGCACTGCTAAATGACGTAAGGTTTAGTGTGTTTGACAGTATGTGCTTCCGAGACTTGTTCTTAGTCCAGCTCTTGGGGTCAGCCCTCCTATCTGATCCAACTACATCAACCACTGCAGGAGGAACCGGTCCCACCACTGACAGGTTGTTTCAGCTGTGGACAAACAGCAGCCAAGACAAAGACCGCCGAGTAGCTGGACCTCAGGCGAAGATGCGACGACCTCAAGTACACATGGACAGGCGGTCTCCATGGTCACATCCAGCCCACAGCAGAACCCAAATGCTGCCCAAAGTCCTGCACCTTCAGCCATTCATCAAGAAATGACTACTGCCGGGTGTGGTAGCACACGCCTTTAATCCCAGCACTTGGGAGGCAGAGGCAGGTGGATTTCTGAGTTCAAGGCTAGCCTGGTCTACAGAGTGAGTTCCAGGACAGCCAGGGCTTCACAGAGAAACCCTGTCTCGAGAAAAAAAAAAAAAAAAAAAAGACTACTTAGGGAGTGGAGCCGCAGGTTTCCGAGTTGTTAGTATGAACCAGTGAAGGAGTTCTACATTGGGACCCCATCGACGGTTTCAAAACTGTGTGCACGAGCCTCAGGTTTAGTTTGTCCTTTGAGTTGGGGTTATAAATAGTGGGCTTTTTGGATACCACATTTTCAAAGAAAAGGTTCTGTTGGGGGGGGGGCACCCCAAGCTGACTGACCGCTTGCTATCTAAACAAAACACTAGAATTCCCTGTTTCTCTGTTACGGTAACTCATCTGCTTGTCTGGTAGAAGGAAACAAGCAGGACCTTCTTTTAGAAGTCGGAACTGTTACAGGAGCTTCATTTGTCCGGCAACCTTTGGCAAGAGCAGACAGACACACCTCTCTGCAGCCAGAGATCCTCCTCTGAACAGAATCTGGGATCCCCTGGGATCCCCTGGCCTGGGAAAGCCGTCCTGTCGGCCGCATCACCTTGTGATCACGCGAATCACGACGCTGCTTTTGTCTCACCCTGGTTTGCCTTCAGTCTGGTATTAAGCAAGGTTTCATGCTTATAATTACTGGCCTAAATGGGGTTCCAGATAGCCCAAGAATGACAAAGTCTAGACTGTTTGCTTGAGATAGGATCTATGTAGTCCTGGCTACCCTGAAACATGCCATACAGATCAGGGTGGCCTCTAACTCAGAGCTGCGCCTACCTTGGACTAGTGTTAAGAACAAAGGCATATGCCACCATGCCAGACTCCAGACCAGTGGTTCTCAACTTTCCTAATGCTCAGACCCTTAAATACAGTTTGTTGTGTTGTGGTGACCCCCAACTATTATTTTTATTAATTCATAGCTGTAATTTTTGTTACGACTCGCAATGCTATGATCGTCAGGATATGTGATATGCCATCTCTGTGAATGGGTCATTAGACACCCCGAGGGGGCTGTTACACACGTTGAGAACCACTGTTCTTTAGACTACTGGCTAATTTTAGATTGCACTTCTTCACATTAGGGGCCACGGTTTGGTCATATGGAGATGGTTCCCTCTTTCTCCCAAAGGAAATGCCAGAGCTGGATACGCCATTAACACTGGGGTTGACAGTCTAAACCCAAGTGCTTGATAGCTAAATAAAAACACGCTTGCTCAGGAACTTTTAAACACTAAGGAAAGAAACACACCAAGCCACTTAAAGATGATTTATGTACATTTATGGCTTTATACAATTTATAGTAAGGATTGTTCTTGTATCTGTAAGTAAATCATCATCATCAGGCACTTCTCAGATAGCACTGGAACAGGAACAAGGCCTCTGCACTGTTACTCAACTCTAGCGGGGAAGTGTGTGGGAGGTGGACTCTATCCTGATGGGACTTACAAGGCTGTCTATCCCTGGCCACAGGGCCAGGCTGTTGTGTTTGCATAAAGCACAATGCACACTATACTAAACAATTACTCCCCAGTTGAAACCACAGAGAAACTTTTCACTTAAAATCAGGAACTTTTGAGAGCTGAAAACTAAGAACTTCAAGGTTTTTTTGGGGTGTGTGTGTGAAGGGGAACCATATATTAAACAGTTGAACAAGTTCAAATTGTATACCTTTGGGGAACTGTTTCCATCTTAAGTGACTTTATCCTCTTACTGCTAGGTTCCAGGATTCA
This sequence comes from Apodemus agrarius, assembly GCA_964023405.1. Classification (NCBI taxonomy): domain Eukaryota; kingdom Metazoa; phylum Chordata; class Mammalia; order Rodentia; family Muridae; genus Apodemus; species Apodemus agrarius. Next base: position 115,931,595 of record OZ030007.1, read on the forward strand.
CTGCTCACCAGGATATAATATTTGCTAATTAACTTAGACTCAGCTCGTCCAAGCAGAACTTTCCAAGTCGTACATCTATCACCTAAATATACTCCATACATCTATATTATGGAAACAATACATCTTTATATTTAAAATATCCAAATAGCTCTATAATACAATATGCTCTTAACAACAGTACAAACCAAAGGAAATAAATCAAACAAGGCTGCATAGGTGAAGTCTTTTCACAAAGCAATCATGTACAATAATATACTAGAAAGTGAACGTTCTCAACAGAAAAGGGCTCTCAGAGGTCACATGTTTGATGTTTGTTTTTAAAACATATAAGAAGTCTTTCCTGGACTTCGCTGTGCCCCAGATAACTACCCATGATTCACACTATGATCTTAACACCAAGAAAAATGGGGGTAGCTGCTGAAACTTAGCTTCTGAAGGAAGAGACACCTCCAAGCCCCTCCATGACATCCAGCAAGTCGACCACTGACCAGGGCTGTACCTGCCTCTGTTGAAGGATTACACGCAGAGGCTCTTTCTGCAATAGTAAGAAATGGCAGGTGGAGGAGGAAAGGGAGCCCTGAGCTCTTTGACACCAGTAAACTCTACTCCATTTGTAGGAGGCTCTGCTCGGAGGAATTTATTTCTAAAACAAGTCCTGTTTTGGAGCGCCCAAACAAAGGTGCTTAGAGGGGCAGTGACTTAATATGCTTATTAAAAAAGTGACAGTTGTGGTGGGGAGCTTATGAAAAAGCTGGCCAATGGTGTCAAAAGGGACATTTTATTCTTGTTACCATGTGTGCGAACACACACACACACACACACAGATAAGTAACATACTAAAACAAAAACAAAAACAAACAAACAAAAAAAAACCAAGTGCAATTTGGGCTTCTGCACGGAAACCAGGCAGCGGGGCGGATGCTGAGATCTCGTCCTCAGACTGCGGAGACTCAGGCATTCAATATGACTCGGAAACGCCGCTGGACGGGATGGGAGGCAAAACCAATTATCCTGGTCTGGCGGGATTTCAGTAAATAGACAGTATAAAAACGTAAATGTTCGAGACACATTTAGGCTGTTCAAGGTTGAAAAACCTCTCAAATTCTTAAGCTAAGGATTTCAAAATAAATGTACATTTATAGCTGGCTGGTTTTCAAGTTTACTGTCTCAATTTCTAACTAATCCTACCACTGTCTGTACTTAAGAGCACGAGGCACTCCATGAATCACCGAAGTCCTATTTGCAAACTTCCTCCTTAGATTTACACTGTTCAGAGCCAGGGAGAACAGAGGTGGGGACTGAGAAGTGACATGATTCTTCAGGACACAGCTATAACGCCACCTCCATCCAGGACAAAAGCCAAGAGCTCAGAGTAGGAGGCGAACTCCAGTTAGACAAAGAACATCACCTCAGATAAAGTTCCCTTTCCTGAGCCACAGACAGAGGCGTCCCATGGGAACTGTGACAGCGTGACATGGGGCAGCATCTGGCAGGGCCTCCCAAGAGGGGCTGTAAGCACGCGGCCCAGGGCGCCTATCTGAAGACTTGGCGCTATGCACTGTACACGATTCACAGGGCAATAAAGCAGGTGAGATTTTTCTAAAATACACACATAAATCTACATACAAAACAGAGTGTCTGTAACTATACATCACTTTCCTGCCCAAACGGTCAGAAACGTTGAGTATGCAAGTACTAATTACAATGATTTAAGATTAGTCAGAAACATCATCAGGTATCATCCCAAAGTATACAAACCAGTTGAGTACGTATAAAATTAGTACTAATCCAGTTAGAAATACAAAAGGAAAATTATGAATGCAGCCCCCAAATACCTCTGATTTCACAAATTTATAAGCAGACAATGTAACAAAGTAGACTCTAGTTTTAAGAAAACATTACACTTCAGTATCTATTCCAAAAAATGTTGAGTCTTAACAATAACATCAAAAGTCATTTATCTGGAAATTAGAACCATTTTAAGGTGTTTGTACAAATTTGCAAATAACAAAATAAACAACAACAAAAATAATAGAAAAGACCTGTACAAAGCTGGCACTTAATCTTATTCTGCCCCAAAGTTCGACACGCCCATAATTCAGCAGATTGATCACCAGCGACTTGGTTCTCATACCAATTCTGTGGCAAGATGAACAGGTTCAGTCATTCGGCAGAGGCCAGAACGGACATCTTAGTTCATGATTCATCACGTTAGCAGAACACAGGTAGTACAAAAGCCAAGTTTATCAAGACATGAGACCATCACAGTATTACAAAAGAGTATAAACTTTCCTTGGACCAAGTAGATATTAAAAAACACACACACACAAATACAATTCTGTATCTACTGCGTATATACAAAACTTGAAAGCACTCCGGGATCTGAAAGTCTTTTCTGCAATTACATGGTGTAGTGAGTTTGGCACTTCATTGTAATGATTCCCAACGGCTCAGTCCTTATCTACAGGAGCACAGAACCTGCGCGCTGGGCAAACATCCTGTGCAGGAAAGTGCTTCTGCTGCCAAGTCTGATGAAAGGAAAAAAGGATTTTTTTTTTTTTTTAATCAAGAAAACTAAAAGGAGGGGTGAAGGGCATCTTTGGACTGCTCCTGGGTTCCGATGTCAGAGAAGGACTGTTAAATGTAGCCTGGGGAGAAACACACACAATAAAAAAGAGTCATTTTCAATTCAAATGTACTTAGTCAAGTGGGGGTGGGAGAAGCTGCAGCTCTCTCAAACAGCCCCACAGTCATTCAATGGGTAATTTTTTTCTTAATTGAAAAAAAACAAACGGGAGAAAAAAAAAGACAGTTGGCATCTTGTGTTCATTCACCTGAGAGCTGGTGGGAAGGAGGAGCTAAAGACACGCCCTAAACGCTGCTAACGGAACCCGCACGCACTCTATTTTAACATCGACAGGCAAGCTGATAAACGGAGGGCGGGCGGGGTGGACAGTGCATAGTAACAGAGCTTCCCAGCAGCGCACAGCCAGCTGACATGAGAACACAGCCTAACACAGCCCTGGGCGGAGCTGTCAGAGAGCTGCTCTGACCCAAGGAAGCCAGGTGTGGCAGGGATGCTGGTTATTTAAGACCCTGTCTTTAAGTTTTTTAAATTGTTGTTGTTGTTTTAAACATCTACACATGGAAAACACTGTGTGTCTCTTTCGAAAGGCCTTTCGATACAGGGGCAGATATACTCACCTGCTCACTCACTCTTAGCCTGACACCCAGCTGTGTGTTGTAGTCTTGACACTGTGTGGGAAGCTTTGGTTGGGTAACACGTTATCAAAGTTAAAATCCAAGGTATCTCCATCCATGAGGTCGTTCCGAATGATGGACTCCATGTCACAGTCCAAGCGCTCAATGAACATGCCGTCCAAGTCACTGGGGAGCTTCTCCTGGTGGAGGACACCCACCCTGCCGTAGCCGTTGCAGCTGCTCGCCGAGGAGTAGCTGCCCAGGGCGCTCATCTGCATGGGGTGGGACAGAGGCACTTGTAAGGCTGTCTTCCCTGGGGTCAAGCGGTTCATGGCAGAAGTGTGAGGCATGGTGTTCACCACATGGGGCAGGGCACGGCCATTGACTGAGGACGTTTGCGGTGCGTGTCCAGGGTGGGTGTGGGAACCAGGGTTCATCATTTTGTTATGAGATGGCTGGCTGCCATAGGCTGGCATGACTGAATTAGGGCCCATCATTACATTTTGGCCCAGAACCCGACTGTTGGATTGGGCCACTCCAGGATCGACTGGTGACATAAGGTCACTGTGGGGAGGAGAGTCAGAAGTCAGCAACTCTTTCAAGAGCCCTGGGGCACAGTTATACTGGCTCAACCCTCCATAATTGGCTTTGCTGTCCTGAAGTGTCTGCAGAGGCATCTGGGGCAAGGGGCTCATGCTGGCCTGGCCATATGTGTACTTAGAGTAGTCCGGGCTGGGTGAGTTTAGACTGGTGTTTGGCGGTGCAAACGAGTAGCAAGGTGTCTGCTGCAGCATGCCGCCGGGCGAGGACTGGGTGGACACAGTTAAAGATGTTGGGGACGAGAGGAGATTGAGATTATCCAGAAGGTTCTCCATGTTTTCTGGATTGCTGATTTCAGACAGACTGGGCAGGGTAGAGGCCATCTTGGCAGCAGAGGGCGGGTACACCAGGGAATGCACGTCCCCATCGCCCAGATCATCCTGCTCCGTCATAATGGGAGACAGCCTCCCGCTGATGGTGCTAGCATTCGAGCTGGTTCGAGGACGAAAAGTACTCCAGTTATCAAAGTCGTCATTGCTGTGGGACCCGGGACTCGCAGGCCACTTAGCAAACTGAGACCCGGGGCTGTCCCCCGGCCCCTCCTGCCCGGACTGCAGAGAGGCTTTCTTCTTGGCAGCCCGTCCTCGGCTCTTAGCGAATTTGCTGTTGTTGTCCATGGACGCGGCTCTCCTCCGGGGCGACTTTCCACTCTTGCCTCCCTCCGGATTGAGCATCCACCAAGAACTTTTTCCAGTTCCTTCATTCTGAACTCGAATAAACTTGCTGTGTAGGGACAGATTGTGGCGAATTGAATTCTGTAAAGCAAAACAGTATGTTAGAAGTGCAGCACTTCCCTCAGAAAACGCACTGTTCAGCGGGGTCATGTGCACAGGGTGGCTGTCCAATGTGAACAGCCTAACAGCTCGCACTGTGTGTGGAGGGCAAACGTACCACAGCACTCTGTGCCACAGCACGGTGTGGAGGTCAGAGGGCAACTTTTGGAGTCTGGCTTCACCCTCACCTTTACTTGGGTTCCGAGGATCAAACCTGTGCGGCAGCAGAAGCCACCTCGCTGGCTCTCAGCAGTAGTGAGAAACTCACTATGAAAGATCTCAAATGGATGTAGGAGAAAGAAATAGCATCTTTAAAAAAGCACTCATTTTTCTAGTTAAATAAGCTCAATTTTTTTGTATTCTCTCTCTCTCTCTCTTTTTTTTTTTTGGGGGGGGGTGGTTTGAGACAGGGTTTGTCTGTGTAGTCCTGGCTGTCCTGGAACTCACTCTGTAGACCAGGCTGGCCTCGAACTCAGAAATCCGCCTGCCTCTGCCTCCCAAGTGCTGGGACTACAGGCGTGCGCCACCACGCCCGGCTTTTTGTATTCTCTTTTATACATACATACATACATACATACATACATACATACACACACACACACACACATATTGATATATATTTCATATATTTCTGACACCATTTCTACAAAGTGACATTCTCTGTCACTGGGCCTACAGGGTAGCAGAAAGGGAGACGAAGCAGGATCCATCCCTGCTCAGGAGCAAAACCCCAAAGCAGCACACAATAGCCACCTATCATATTCTCAGCTCGTGGGAGGAAAAGGCAGGAATATTTCAAGTGAGTCTGAGGCAGTTTGAACTACCCAACCCACCTCCAAAACAAACAAACAAACAAACAAACAAACAAACAGATAGGGTAGACAGACAGACAGATTCCACCCCCACCCCCCACCCCCCAGTTAATACCTAAGTTCGTTTATATCATCAGTCTTTGTATAAGGCAAGTAAAAATAAATATGAGGAATAGTTATTTTCTTGAGAAAGTTAACTTGCCATAAAATGCAACATTCAAATATGAGTCTCTGCTCTAGCCAATCCACTAACTTCAGGACAGACACAGTGGAGAACATGCTGTGTCCGTCCAGAGTGGTAACAGGGGAAACCGGGTGAAGATGGCGCCCTTCGGCTCCTACTCAGTGGATGTGCAGACAGGATATAATGACAAAGTCACCACAAATGTGTGCAAATTATAATACCCAGGAGAATACGGGTCAGTCTCTTAGCCCCAGGGTGACCTGTGACCTTGGGGATGTTGTGGCACCATCTGGGAGGAGTCCTAAGCTTTCTGCCCCAGCATAGTGCTGTGTCCTCACCCGGCGGCTCTGCAGGGACCTAACGCCCAGTCCAGGGACAGGACGCTGGACATCTCACCGTCCTCAGAGCAGAGCTTGCGCCTGGCTTCTCCGTTTCTTGGCCTTCTCTGCCAACCTAGTGCAAGACTTACTTGCCCAAATACTCTGTGACCCTCTTGGACCACAAAAAGGCTCTAACTAGATTTGTGGTCACCCAAGGAGGCAGCCACAATGCCCACATCCTCATGCTGTTGATGGGGATGAAGGTGCTCAAAGTGCCAACCACTGTTCCAGACCAGAACAACACACAGGGCCAGACTTCTCTACCACCCTGAGCACATCCGTGCCTTTTCTCAACAAGAGCTGGAAAACAAAGTGAGTGTAGTGGCAATCTCACGTTCTAAAAGGAGACACAAGTCAGCAGAGGCCTAGGGAGCTGAGGAAGCCATGCTTCAAAATGCACTCTGCACTACATTCCACTCAGGAATTGCAACATAACGGCCATGTGCCACGTCCTCCTGCCAGGGGGCATGGTGAGGGCGGATCAGACAGGGCCCAACAGGAGCCTTCTGGTTGGATGCCAGGCAGGTATGTGGGTATGTGGCAGTGGCAGTCTCTCCTGAGGCTTCATTCTGTTCTTGCACTTAGGATCTATCTCAGCTCTGGGCGTGCTATGCGGGGCAGGTCTTAAACTCCAAGCATCTCCCAAAAGCCCAAGGAATACATTTCTTCCATGATGTATCTCAGTCCCATGTATTTCAAAAACATTCTCTGTCCCCATCCCCGCCCCGTCACCCAGAGCTACAGCTATGGCTACTGTGTCCTCCAACACCAGCCATCAGCGATTCCCCCTAAAGCCACAGCCTGCCTGTGCAGCCTGGAAAGCAGCCAGCCCTGTAACTGCATTCTCCAAAACCACCTACATGCTGGGAGTCTGGGCATTTGTACAATATTCCATCATGACAATTTTGTTCTTTAAACACAATAGACACACAGATAAGCTCTGATAAAACCTCCAAGAGGAAGCCTGACTCCAGTCCTGCCGCATTTAGTTACTAATAAAGACAGCGCAGGGGAGGGAATCCTTGCAGAGATCGGCTTCCTGACTGCCGAAGCCAACAGGGAAGGGGGACAGCTCGGTGAGCCTGGGGCAGTTCTGCCGGACCACAGCAAGCACACGCGAGGGAGGGGCCGATTCAGCAGGGAGGGCCGAAGAAGAAACAAAGACTCCTAAAGACTTTAGAAACAGTTCCCTAACATGGGGTTAGTGCCTACTAAATGCCTGGGCTGCTTCTGCTCATTGTTGTTTTTGTTTTGTTTTTGTTTTTGTTTTTTTTTGGCCATAGCAATCTTTTACTTATCAAAATATCACACTACATATTTTTCTGAGGACATTTCAGGTCACTCTGAGTAATAGAGCCGTATACTGACTTTGCCAACAATTACCCACCCACCCCCACAACAGGAAAACGTTTGCTATGCAGGGCTTGTTACATAAATTCCTGTTTTTCATGCAGCCAGTGGTACACTGCAGAGGAGCAGGCTTGAGGTGCTACGTCCACAACTCTGCCGGGAGCTGCCTGCAGCGGCCAGACCTCTGAGCTACTGCACTGGACGTTCTCTCCCCGCACGCACTGCACACTTTCCAAACCCTGTTTCTGACGCCACCAGAGAAGAGTAAAGGCCACCATCTCCTCGGTGCCAGCCTCGTCCCTGCTGGCTCACACACATCCTGATGCCACCTGGAGGGCCGAGCCTCTAAGGAGGCCTGCCTGACACAAGGGAGCTCAGCTCTGCCGGTAAGGTGTGGTGTCCTCTGATGTTCAACCTGCTCTGCTCCTGAGTAGTCCACTCTGTGCTCCTACAGACCAGACTCCAAGGTCCTTAAACACAAGACCAAACTTAAGTTTCTAACCTCAAAGCCTCTAAAAAATGTTCTACACAGATGAGTTCAATAAAACTTTGTTGACTGACACCCCAAAAACACCACAGGGAAGATGCGATGTCCTAGTGTACACCTCTGGCATCCATTCATGTTCCGAATCAGAACAGCTCATGGTACAGAAGGCAGAAAAGGAACTAGGAAGGAATGAGGGCACAGGCACCCTCCAGGTTTGTGAAAGGAAGGGACTAAGTAAGGAGTCTTTTGACAAACGGATGGATGATCCTCACAGAGCTGTCTAGGACACGCCAACTTCCTCTTCAGCCTCTACCTTAAGGACAGTCCAACATACTCAACAAGGCAGCACATGTAAAAATGCCTGTCTCCATCAATATGGATGATGTTAATAACACTACCAGGACATCAGCATCTTAGAATAGTGCCGGGCCTGGTGGCACACGCCTGTAATCCCAGCACTTGGGAGGCAGAGGCAGGAGGATTTCTGAGTTCGAGGCCAGCCTGGTCTACAGAGTGAGTTCCAAGATAGCCAGGGCTACACAGAGAAACCCTGTCTCGGGAAGAAAAAAAAAAGGCATCTTAGAATATATGTTTTGTTTGTTCGTTTGGATTTGGTTTTTTCGAGGCAGGGTTTCTCTGTATAGCCCTGGCTGTCCTGGAACTTACTCTGTAGACCAGGCTGGCATCGAACTCAGAAATCTGCCTGCCTCTGCCTCCTAGAGTGCTGGGATTAAAGGAGTGTACCACCACCGCCCGGCTAATAATATGTTTTGTACATGTATATAATATATACATGTAAGACAACCAGATTCCAGTGTTCCAATTAGTACAAGGCATTTGTGTTATTTACAAAAAATAGCAAAACACTACCAGGACACCAGCATCTTGGAATAATATGTTTTGTACATGTATATAACATATACATATAAGATAACCAGATCCCAGGGCTCCAACCAGTGTTATTTACAGAAAACAGCAACTGGTGTCAAGGAAGGGTCTGAGGCTTCTATAGCGCACTGCCTCAGTACTAAGTTCAGCATTATAGTCTTCTCCAGTCCGCACTGAGCCGGAGCAGAGCTGGGCATCGCCCCTGGGTCAGTTCTGACTGGGATCTACTGTACAGTCCCAGGCTGGGAAATGCCGGGCACTAGGAGGAAGGAGGAGAGCCCTGAAGACACAGGACAGTCATCGTGCTCCTTGTCCTCCCAACCAAGACGTTTTTTCATCCTCGCAGTCATCAGGCAGTCACTGAGTGCAGAATCTACAAATCTGCATTTACTTTGAAGTTTTAAATCTTACAAAAATAAATCTATGTCCACCAATGTTCTATAGAACACACACAATATATCTGAACTGCATGAACAACTTGAAGCCCTATCAAAAAAAGGCATGAGGTTTAAAACAAACCAAAACACTGGAAACCACTCATCCATCACAGCAGACTTCTAGGACTGCTCAATCTCCATCTAGACTCAGAGGCGAGGAACTAGTCAGGTAAACGTAGACTCTGTGCCTCTCTCTCTCCATCCCCAAAGTCTGTTGAAGAACTGTCCCGCCCACTGCTCACTAGTTTCAGTTCCTGTCACCTGGTGGATCTGGCGCTTCCTGGACATCTCTGTCCACCCTGATCCCCAGGCCCCTGGCTCTCGGAAGCCTGGGGTCTGACCCGAGCCACCCTGGAGCCCTTGAGCTTGTTTCTCTGCTGGCCCAGGTCTTTCGCATTTCTTTCTACTTTTGTATTTTAAGTGCACCCTTGGTCTTTCTTTTCAAACAGTAATAGCCACCAGGCAGCATTTATGCTGAATGTGCCTTGCTCATGAAATCCTGGCCTTTGTCCCTTATAGTTCTTCCTTTCCAGTGTACCATTGTGGCTACATCTCTTTTTACCCTACAGGGGAGTCTACATGCAGACAGATGTCACTGTCCCCCTTTAGTTTAGGGGGAAACTAAAGCAGAAAGTAGCCCCCACCCCCTCAGCTAGAGGGCAGGCAGGCTCTGTGGCTGCCTGCAACACTGCGGCACGCTGACAGAAGCTAGCTCTCTGTGTTCACTTGTATCAGGAACCACAACAGCACACTGGAGTTACAGGAGTATACACTGGGGGAGAAGAAAGAATCCCACTTACTACTTTACAAAGCCCGAGTTCGCCTTAATGGCTAATAAATTTACACAATATGACTGGCTTCCCAGTGGGTTCTTTATGACAGAAAACCACAGCAGCTACACTGAGTCTCAGGTGTGATTATCCCAGGGAAAGCCCATGTAGAGAGGCTACGAGGACTCACAAGGAAAACGAATGGTCCCCGGAGACCGTCGTCTGCTGAGGAGCGCCACCCGACTGCATGGAAGGAAGCTCATGTTCAGAGGCTGGGACATATGACTAAAACACACCAACTTGTAGAAAGTTCTTTGGAAATTCTTTTTAAAATGCTAGACAAACTAGATTTCCCCTCATTTCTGAGTGTTCTAACTGTGCACGGCTGTCAGACGCCTGCCAAGTATTGACCCCCTCTTCAAGCTTCCTTTTCACACTCCCACGTGAAAACACACTAAAGACCCAAAGTAGCAAATCCCACTATTCAACAGAGTTCCGATCTGAGCTAACATGACTACTGTCCAGTGTGCTTGTGAGAAGGAAATCATGTGACATTTACTCAACGGTTTGTGTGTGTGCAGAGACATAAATTGTTAATAGTGTGCATAAAATCTGACTCAAAACCATGTTGTGACAGAAGACTTGCTATGGACAGTTAATCCATGCCTTTTCCCATAAAGGTTTCCATGGTTTCATTTCAGAGGCCTATTCTCACCTGAATAACCCCTAAACCATAATCCATCTGCGCTAATGTCTCGACACTTCTCTGGTAATCCCAAGGCTGTCCAGGCTGTCCTAAAGGCGCTAACACACAGCCATTCATCTGGTCTACACTCTAAGACACGACCCTCTTTCTGGGCCGGCTGACTGTAACTGTAGTTACTAAACTGCACATTCATGTTTTGCTCAAAAAGTGCTTCATTTTATTCAAATCATTCCAGAGAAAAGAAAACTCCTCTAAAGTAATCTTCCCTTGAGCCCAGGATGGGGGAGATTCAGTTGTCATGTAAATAGCAGCCAAAACAGAGGCGAGGGGACTCCTGGGTGGCGTGGGAAGCCACCCGGAGATGCCTGATGAGGTAGATCTAAAGGTGGTGGTCCTGGAATGTGTCAGTCAGGGTCTCATTGAGCACTGGCTCGTATCACCTGTCAATGGCTGTCACAGGATTACATAGGGTAGAGTAGGGTAGCATGTATGCATGGAAGGGTCTGGGTATCACTGGACACAAACTGAAGGAAATAAAACCGGCTACTCTGTTATAGGAAGTAAGGACTATATAAACAGGAATTTTTAAGCCATCACGAATGGTTCCAACTCGATTAAGTCATTCATCACAAACTTCCTGTTTAGTGGGCTTCCTCACGCTTGTTTCCACGTCCTCACAGCTGAACTGCGATCCTTGGGGTTTTCTTCCCCTTACTTAGATTATAGATTTAATTCTGGGAGTGTTTAGTGTATATTTGGGATCTTTGTCTTTGGCAGCCTATGTCAGAATGTCCACAAGATTGCTTGCTTCAGGAGAGGGAAGACATGTTAGCTGAGGTAGCACCTATGGAAATGATGCTCTTTCTCAAATCCTGACCATCGGTATCACTCTAGGGGCTACAGCTGCGGGCGCAACCCATGGCTTCTTAAACTCCATCCAGTACAGGTCTGCTTGGAGTAGTTTCAACCCTGCCTGAGTAAAGTCCCGTGTAAAGATGTGTATTTTGATTTGGGTGTGACTCATTGAGGACTCCAAGACAACTTAGCCCCTTGGAAACTGGCAAAGTCATTACCCATATGGGTCAGGCTCCAGAGGAAGGGCAAAGCCTTTCTCTAGAAGAATTCTCTAAACAAGGCCTTACTACATGAAAAGACTTAACCGGTACAGAAGATGTCCTCACTGCCGCAGAACAGAAGAGTGAGACCTACTGTGCAATCGGGAAGATGTGCCAGAAAACACCTCCCCCACCTCCCGTGCTAACGAGGAAGGACTTTGCTTGTATCTCCCCAGAAGGTTTAACAGCCACCTGGGTCCAGAGAAGAGCCTGATTCCAGGTCTGAAGAGACATGGGATTGGGGAATAACTCAGCAGTTCAATTCTCAGCTGGCTGATAATCATAGCCATAAGGTAAAACCGGCCATGGAAAAAGCTTCCTGGACTTACTGCATCTGTAGACGAGAGCTCTTTAACCCAGCGGCTTGGTCACAGCCCTTTCACACTGACGTAACGATTCCCTTTGAGGGACACTATTCCAATCACCTGGAGCTCCAATGGGCTTCAATCAATTATTCAGAGTGGGCCACAGCCCTGCAAATCAAGCATGATTTAATACATCACACGGATTAGCAATGCCCGTGTGTGACGAGAGCTCCTTCTGGTAAAACCAGAGTCGGGAACTGATTTGGGTCCGTATCTCCTGGGTGGACTCAACAATGGTAGCAAATAGATGGTCCACTTGTACTGGCGCTTCCTAAAATCATAAAAGGCTCACCACCTTTTCTTTTGCTAATATTACAAAAAGCAATACTTGATGAGCTTTGGGGTCGCAATCCCTTTAACCTGTAGAACATTCCTTTTGTTTTTGTTGGTATGTAGTGGCTGTTATGTTCCTCCTTACCATCTTTAGTGTGGAGACTGAGGTGAGCCTGCCCTCAACTAAGTGTGAAGATTCATAAGACATAGGAAAGGGGATGACGGGAGCTGAGGAGGCCCCGAGTTAGTGAAATCCAGAGCAAATGAGCACTGACTCCGGCACTGCCTGTCAAGGACCCCAAGACCAACTGGCCCATGGGAAATTGGTGCAGCCATTACCCATGCGGCCAGGCAGCAGAGAACTGGCAAAGCGTTTCCTCTTTATGAACCAACACTTACCAGTGTGTGCAAAGACTAGCAACTGTGGCTTAGTGTGAGGGGGTGGAGGGGAAGGAGAGAGGGAGAGAGAGGGGGAGGGAGAGGGGGAGGGGGAGGGGAGGGGGAGAGGGAGAGGGAGAGGGAGAGGGAGAGGGAGAGGGAGAGGGAGAGGGAGAGGGAGAGGGAGAGGGAGAGGGAGAGGGAGAGGGAGAGGGAGAGGGAGAGGGAGAGGGAGAGGGAGAGGGAGAGGGAGAGGGAGAGGGAGAGGGAGAGGGAGAGGGAGAGGGAGAGAGTATTCGAAGGGGCGGTTACAGCCTGATAGTTACCTCCTGCCCAGACTAGTTAACCCTTCCCTGTGCTATACCTAATCCATACACTGAAGTTTCCGGTTGTCTGGTAATGGTAAAATTAAAGAACCCCACCTGATCCCGAGCCGTCGCTTGTGTGTGTCCATATATGTCCCTGCATATGTCCTTTCCTCACTCCCTTGTGGCCCATAGGCACGATCCTGGGACTCAAGCTGTGTAGACATGGCAAAGGTCATATATTCTAATACCCTGACCACTTAACTTTAAAAAGCATACCTCAGGAGCCCCTGAGAACACAGAGGAACGGGCGTTCATGAACACACAAAGAACCGCGGGACAAGCATGTTTGGTGAGGGGCAAATGGCAAATGAGTGGGTCTGTACTATTAAAAACAAAGATGGAAAACGAAGATGCCACAACCTTAAGCAGCAGCAAGAAGAAAGCCCTGCGACAGGAAATAAAGACGGCCATGGCTTACCAGCTCTTCAGTCAACAAACAATTCAGACTAATAGCGCATTTAGTATTTGAGGAAAGTGCTCAGGGTGGATTTTTTTAAAATGTGCTAAATGATATCAATTCTGCCAAGTTTTTACTTCTCAGAAGCAAGTAAATTGTAATAAATAAGAAGTTTCCCCTTCTCCATAAAGTTTAACTATGTGGCATAGGGAAACCTTTTATCAGAGGAAACTAGTTTTGTGAAAGAACAAAACTTTCCATACTGGTCTGTGAAATGGACTCCCAGGAATGGAACGCTGGGTTGGGAAGATGACTCTGCGGGTAAGTGCCTAACGTACATCACAAGGACACGAGTCTGAATCCCCAGAACCCACACACACCTAATCACAGTTGCACATGCAAACCTAATGCTCTTACAGGAAGATGGAATCCCCCAGGCTTACGGATCTGCTTGCCTGATCAAGTGCAGCAGAACACAAAAGGAGATCCTGTCTCAAACAAGGGCCAATAGCCAAGCTTGTCCTCTTGATTGCCACATACATGCCTTGATAGGGATACACCATACTCACAAGAGAAAAAGCAGCACACCCAAAGCCAAGGCGAGGTTGAAACAAACAGCTCCAATAGACGAACCTTTCCCTCTAGTCCAACCACCAGGCACTCACTGCCCTGCTATAATCTGTTAACGTGGAGGACCAACTGCTTGATATTCTATAGGCTCTGACCTAAATGCCTCGAAGTCCAACAAGGCCAACCTTATACAGTGTTAATCCCAGTTAATAAGGTCCCCATGGTAGAGAGCGCTAAAATCTTGGTCTCCCCTGGCTTGCCACTGTTAGTATTTTTAAAGTGGTCTACAGGCTTACAACTGTTTCAAAAGGAAGGTTGGTCTCCTGGGACTGATTCCACTTCCTGTTACCATGCAGGTGTCCCCCAGAGCCCTTAACCCTCAGGGAGGCAGAGACCACGTACTGCTAAGCCCACAGCAGTCAACCATAACTCCCCTACTCATCCTTCCCAACATGGCTATTAAAGTTGTTTACATATATGGGTGTCTTGCCTGTAGTACATCTGTGTAGATGTGGGTGCCTGGTGCCCACAGAGGCCAAAGAAGGTGGACTTAGCGGCTGGGACGCATGTGTGCTAGGAACTGAACCCAGGTCCTGTCAGAGCAGCGAGTGCCCCAACCACTGAGCAATCTCTCCAGCCTCAAATGTCACTTAACTGGTTATTCACAACACAAACCTTTTTGTTGCTCTTGGCAAATAGCTCTTTTAAACTCAGGGCCCACGGCAGAAGGATATTAAAGGAATCTCATTTGCAGCTAAAGTGAGTCTGCTGTTTCCTAATGAAAATCTTTGTCTAGTTTACAGGCCATACCATTTTGTCTCCTCATCTAAAATGGTTGTATAAACACAAAGCATTAAAACGTAATTAACTACCTATCTATTTGGCTACAGGAATTAAAAAACAAAAACAAAATAAAAATCTAAACCAAGTAGCACATTAGGACCTCTTTTCCGCCGACAAATAACTTGAATTGGGTATAAAAGCAAGCACAGCAGAAAGGCTTAGATCACTTTTAAGGTTTTAAGTTTAAATGACTAAAGTAAACTTCGTCAGAGTCGTAGCCATGGATCCTCTATGCTGCTCAAGTCTATGTGCCAGAAGTGTGTGCGCCCCAAATTATTCAGTTATACTCGGTGGATATCGATTCAGAGGGAAGAACAATGAAGCTTTCGCAGATTAAAACACTACCTCATCGACAGAATGTCCTGCCTAGAATTTTATCCTCAACACGTTGCTATCTGGAAGAAGCTGAGGAAGAAGTAATGCTTTAGATACACAGTCTACTAAGAACTGGGTAACTGCTATTTGTTACTCCTTCCTTCCTTCCTTCCTTCCTTCCTTCCTTCCTTCCTTCCTTCCTTCCTTTCCTTCCTTCCTTCCTGTCTTGGGACCCTAATACCATAATCTCCATTAAAAAGCACAGTAAGCTCCAGGGGTATGGCTCAGTCTGAACTCTCTGTGCCCCTTTTCCTGGGGGGTGGGGGGTGGGGTGGGGGGCAGTACAGAGAACCTTGCCCTTGGCCTGGCCACTCTGGCAACAATGAATGCCTTATGCTCACTAAGTCAGCACTGCTGGGGACTACCTTCATTAAGTTTTGACTATTTGGGTCCAGAACTGCCCCAAGGAAAAGATCTTTCCCTGCCCTGCCGTGTGCCCAAGCCAGGGGCCCTGCAGTTCCCACCGACTTTAAGGCCAGTGGGCCTTCAGGGCGACAGTCCCCTCTCCCGGAGCAGTTCCTCCCTCAACACCACTATAGCAAACAGCTGTTTCCACTAAGGTGCCCGGAAGGCGGACAAGTCACGTGACTCCCTTAGCCTCTCCGGTGCCCACCCAAAGGCCACGCCTCCCAGCAGTTTTGCTTCTTTCAGACCTATTTTCTGTCCTACAGTGAGCAGCCATGCTGTGAGCAGCCCTTCTACCTCTGAAAACGAAACTGGGGCGGGGATCCTCAAGCTGTTCTCCAGCCAGGCGGACAGACCTCAGAGGAGGTGGGAAGGCGTTCCCCAGAGCCAGCAAGACACCAGCTACACTGTGCCTGGGGCAGGTCCAGAGGACCCAGAGCTATAAACTCCTTAGGCTGAGAGGAGGGAGAGCGAGAGGAGGAGGCCAGGGGCTTCGGTCCATCTGGTCCAGCCGGGAGCCCTGGGCCTCACCACTGCAGTTTTTCTTATAGTTGATCTTTGACTTTAACATTGTGGCTTGAAATGTGTTGTCTTTGAAAAAGTATTATAATCCTGAATTATGAGTACAAGATTAGGGGATGTCACTGTGTGTCAACCCCACCCCAGGGCAGGCCCCTGCACAGGAGTGGCCGGCCATCACAAGGCGGACCCTACATTTTTTTCCCTTGCATGTACTTTTTGTTTCATTATAGTCTTATTGATTCTCCTTCGTTTTGATTTTTTCCCCTTTTCTCCCCCTCCCCTCCTTTCCCCTCCCCTCCCCTGGATGGTGTGTGTCTTTGAACCTAGCACTTGGGAGGCAAAGGCAGGTAGCTCTCTGAGTTTGAGGCCAGCCTGTTACAGAGTAACGTGCAAAGGGAGAATGAACAAGGGGCCAGACTGAGCGTTCCTTAGGAATACTCCAGCCAGAGGCAATGTGTCTGGCACCTAGTAGTTACTCTTTAAAACGTTTCCCTTGCTTTGTCACTCCACACTGCTCAGTGCTACTGTTCTGAACTAAACAGAATAATTTCCACTGTGGCGAACATCTAGCACACAGTATAATTTTTAAACATCTTTTCTAAGCCATAGTCAAGAATACTCTGACTTCTTAAAATTCATTCACTCTACCCCCTGCCCCCATATACACACTCTTTGTTTGGCAATATAGTTTAAAACATGAATTAGCCCGTACCATAGCTCAGTATATGTGAGTCTGAGCTAGGTAGTGTTCTCCTGCCGCATGTGCTACAGGCATGCCAGAGACCCTCTGAGCAGTGTGGAATCACAAAGCACATCATAAATGTGAAAATAAGAATGCTAGCAGCTCCAGGTACACCAAGAGGCTGCGGCGAGACGGAGTTATGGACTTATTTTGTTTGTTTAACTTTTGAGACCATCCTGGCCTTGGAATTCCCGAACCTGCTTCTATCTCCAAAGACTTAGAATCGCCAGTTGGCACCACCATGTTCATCTCCACTTTCTGTTACTTTTATTACCAAGAAAAGTAACTTATTTAAATCCTGCAACCAATGTTATGTTAGTCAGGATCATAAACGACCAAAACCCAATGACAAGCTTTCTTCGCTGAGATTACGTTCATCCCTACAAAAGTCAGACAGAGGTCTCCCTGGAAAGCAGCCAGGCATTTTTCATTGTCCAAATTTAAAGATATGAAGGTGTCTATATGTTAGTAAAACCTCTGGTGCCGGTGCCGCGGTTTGTCTGTGTGATGGATGAGTAGTACTGCAAAGGCAGGGGACCTTGAAGGCGTGGGCAAGAGTCTGCTCTTCCTTACATGCAGATCTCAGGAGAGGAATAGTTAGTTCTCCACAGAGCTGCTGGGTGCGATGGCTCGGTGGGCAAAGAGTGTAATGACCTGAATTTGACACCGTGGAAGGAGACAATCACTGCCCTAAAACTGTTCTGCCCTCCTGCCCTATCCACAAACAACTCCCCACACCCCCGCCCCAGTAATTAAAAAGAACAGACTGCTGTCTCCAACTAGAAAAGCATCTCTGGCTTTAGAATGCTGGTGCGGCCCGTGGAGAGGACAGTCCAGGCAGGGCCCGTCCTCTCCAGAGTGAAAGCGGTGCAGGTCTGTGTTCAACCAGTCTCATCCTTTGCCCCCTCACCTGTCCTCACAGTGAAAACGGTAAGACGCCGGAGTGGGGACTATTTGTTGACAACAAACTTTTAAGTCTCCCTCCATGAAGTCTGCTGTTTTCAAACATTTTATTCTTCGTTCTCAACATCTGGCACACAAACTCAATTCTTATATTGTGATGGTTCGTTTTGTTTCTTGAGTTTACTATCTAGGAATACCCAGATCTTTCAGGTGTTTCTGAACAGCCTAAAGGAAATTAAGGGAAATAATGCTTTACAATGTAACAATGACTTACTTATCACAACAAAGACATACACAACACAACAAAGACATACTGATAACAAATTACTCACACCTTAGTCAAGACTCTGGTAGGTTCCTGAAAAGAATCTAAGAGCCAGGCAGCCCCATGGCTGGCCTGGACCAGTACGAGTCTCGGGAGAGATGGCCTTTCTCCTCGGTTCCCTAACACTTAATTCAGCTGCAAAAGCAGGTGACAGTGGCAGGACCTTCCTCAGCAGAGGTCTGGCCCGCCTGCCTTCGTTGTTTGGCCATGAGGAGTCCTGTCCTCTGACTCCATCCCTCTGTCCTTCCGCAAAGCAGCCGAGCACTGTGCCCAAAAGCCAGTTACTACCAAACAGAGAGACACGAATAAACAGCTCAAATATTCTGTAACTGTAGGTCCACTCATCAAGACAGCTGAGTACGTGCCGAGAGAAGGGGCGCCCACTCACTCGGCCTTTTCCGTTTTTAGTTGGATGTGGGGGTACAGATGTGGGGGTACCAGTGCTGGGAGTGCTCAGAAGGACTTCCGGGAGGTTAGTCCATTCTGGCCTATAGTGTGCGACCCTGACTCACAACATAACAAGCAAAGGATTTCTACCTCCTGGTGACACACTTGTGCCTGGAACAACTTCCCTTGGATGAGAAGGACGCTGGTCCTGGGATATGGAGGGAGACTGCTGGTCAGTCAGTTCTAAGATACTATCGTGCCATTTCTGTCTGGTCGAGGAAACTTGCTTCAAGATGTAAACGCAGGTGGAAAGAACTGACTCCTGAAGATGTCCTCGGACTCCGCCCCCGACCATTCCGGAAGCTCCATCAAATGACAAGACAATGGTCTGAAATAAAGCTGAAGGGGAAGTAAGTATCTCTTAGAAGGTGGCGGCAGTGAGGATGTCATGATGGGGAAGGTGCTTCGGCACACACTGCACCAAGGGCACAAGGTCCGCCTGCTCTGAGTACAGCTGTCCCGAGGGCACCCTCAAGTGCCAACGCCTGCCACACATTTTGACCTAGTGCACCTGATAAACACCCCTAGAATGCTGGTTCTGTGCAGACTGAGAACATCAGTGTGTTCTACTTAAATCCCTCTCTAGTGCGACATGACAGAGGCAGGGGCTGTCACTGACAAACATCCCCCAGCAGTGAGCATCTTCGTGCCTCCTCTGCACTCCCCGGTCTCCCAGAGAACACTTTTTCTTTTAGCCATCAAGAGAGACCTCTCCCTCCTCTAGTAGTTCCCTCATGAAGCAGTCCACCATGATCTAGTATTCTTTAATGTGTGCCTCAGAAATAATGGCTGCTTTTGTGGTGAGGAGAATCTGTTAAGGAAGCCTACTTGAGGTATAAACTTAAACGAGGTTTGATTTATTTTTAAAATAAACTTCTAATAAACTGTTTTGTGCTAATTTATATACAAAGCAAAGAAAATTAAACAAACTCCACTGTTAATTTACGGCTTTTTGCTTTGTAGGCTTGGAGGTCAGACAGGTTACTGGACTGCAGTGTGTGCAAGTGCAAACACACAGATGTCACGGCTCTCCAGCCGCGCCTCTTGACCTACTACATTACAAAACCAATACTGAGGGGCACTTACTTTAGAAAACAAAGATCCAATAGAGCGAGGGTAATCAAGAGAGATTATAATAAAAATACATTATGTACATGTATAAAATATTATAACAGAACACATTATATGTATAATTAACTGCAATAGACACAACTGTCTCCAAGGCACGTGTGAGATTAAGCACGCCCAGAGATGATGTGCCCAAGTCTCTTACCAACCACGCCTGACCTAGGAACTCACGAAGCCTGAGTGTTCCGGACCGTGATGGCGGAAGTCAGAGAGTGGTGCCCATTGGTCTGTGAAGGACAAAGACAGCCCGGTTGGTGCAAACATGTCTGACCACTGACTGTGAAGGAACTCCCACAGACATCTGCCCTTCTCCAAACACCAGAAACTAAAACAACTAAGTTAACATCAGTGTCTTTAACAGAAAATCAGACCAAAGCCCCCCGCCTCTGCAAGAGCTGATGCTAAGGCATTGAACTGATGAAGGAATCTAAGTCTGGTATGGGAAGTAACGGGGAGGGAAAGATCGGAGATGCTGGCTGAGAAGGCAGGGGCTTCTCTCAGACAACAGTGTGATGTGAGTTTGTGTTCACACGGGGAGACCAGCTGCTTCTTGGTCAGTCACCCTTTCATCATCAACAGAACTTAAATTAGCCCCCATCTGCTTCCTGTTTGATGCTACATATTGTAACTGTCACCTGTTTGGATTAAAGCGAAGCAACTGCACTCACTCTAAGCAGAAACAACTTTTCTTATGAATTGCAACTAATATCATACGTAATACTGGACTATTCAACTAATAATCTTCCCACAGATGCCAATGCCCCATACTAAAAACGCCCACAAGAACTCCCCACCCACTTTGTGCACTTCTCCCACTTTTAACGCTCCCTCTCCACGGCGATTTGGAAAGATTTTCAAGCTCAAGCTGCAGCACTAAAATTTCCTGCTTTTAGTGTTGAATATGGGACCTGGACAAATTTCAAAAATATCCTTTTGGGGGGGGAGGGATGGAGGGCCAGAGGGGGGAGGGAGAGAATATTTAATTACTGAATGAGATTTGTATTAAATAACATCTTTGTGAGTTGAAGGAGGCGGGGCAGTTGTCCTCAGGACTGCAGGGCCCATACCAGTCTGCTTGGCCATGGCCCAGGCTTCAGAGCGGGACCCCAGGCCCTCTGCTCTGCACCTAGCGGCCGCCTCTGTAGAGAGGCTGTTTAGAGGAAGACCAGCGTATTTGTCAGAACTCCAGCAAAATGTAGGTGCTAATTAGATAAGCGTATGATCCCTTTGGGGTGTCCGGACTACTTCACAGAGCCCAAAGGCAGAACTCTAGCTGCTCCACGTGGGGAAACCAACGCGGACAAGGCTGGGGAGCAGCACTGTGTAAGCCTCAAGCGCGCTCCCCAAGGTTGTAACACCTACACACCTCTAGGCTGGGAGCTCTACTTCCTGTCTTCAAACTACTCAGTACCCCAAACGTAAGTGCCACTTGACACAGGGCCCCACCCAGGGCATGCTAAAAACTGACCCTTACCCCAGTCCTCCAACACAAGAGAGTGTCTCCTCCTACTATTCCTAACCCAATCAGCCAACAAAACAAATCAAACTTCCTTTTCCTCAACTTTAAAGTGAATGGTCAGAAAGCTTTAGAAACATTCTGATACTAGGATTCAGTTGGTATGGAGTAAGGCCTGGAATCTGTACTCAATGTCCATCAGGACTGCTAATGTTTAGTTTAGCTTCATGTCCAGGATTCTTCTCACTTCAACCATGCTGGTCCACATGACTGAATAAAGTGAAACTCTAGACTATTCCTAAGGAGAGGCTACATGGCCGTCAGCTCTGAGAGACACAGGTTAGCAGTACTATTTACTAGTCAGTATCACACAGAAAAAGGCAACTTACTAGATGTTTAAGAAAGGATATCCTTGAAATACAATCACGAGGCTATGGATGAAAGCCAATTAATTCTGAAGTCATCACTGTTTTTCAGAAAGAACACCAGAAGCAACATTAATGAATGTGGAATGCCAACCTCACCTTTCAATTTCCTGGAATTTTCTTCCCCCGCTTTCCCTTTTAATATGCAGTATTTCCTTTTAACACACTGAGCTAACTTCACAATAGAGTTTGAGAAGATTACAGTTCCTTATGCCAACCAGCAAAAATTAGGGCCTTGCCTGTGTGGGAGAGAGCTGTCCGGAGCCAGCTGAGCCCAGGGAGCCACACCAGTTCACACTTAGACAACAGCAGGAAAAGATTAAGGAGTATATTTTGTTGTTTTTGGTTTGGTTTTGCTTTCTTAATCAAGCACTATCATCAACACCCAAAATTCTTTATATTTCTGAAAAACCAGCCAACTTGAAGCTAAGGGTGGGATTCATATTTGAGGAAATGAAAACTGGAGCTTCTGCGGACATGCAGTCACGGAGTCCCACAGGGTCAGGAGCCGCCTGACCATCGCTTCCTACCTTCAGCAGCCGAACATATTTAAGTATCAAGTTATCACGTCTAGTCTGTCACTAAGGGCTTAAATTGTTCAGAGCTGCCTGATTTATTGTGTAATTTTAACTAGTTCCATATTTGAGACCAACTAAGAGAGACTATTAATTTAACTACCTAAAGCCTTCAATGTGTCTTTACGTAGACTGTGAACTCCCTTCCCATCTCTACCCCGGGATGAATCTTCCATAAATGGATGCATTTACCTCTCTCCTGACTTCAGGGTTGTGGCCAAGACTTGAAGGTTGTGGAAAAATTCGGGCTGCCGCAGGCTAAAACTCTAGATCATAATCCATAAAGTCGTAACAATCTACGCAGAGACTCGGGGCCAGCAGTTTTGCAGTTTTTTTACATGAATGAAAGCAGATGGAGCATCTTTCACGCTGCGGGGTAAGCGGGACACTATCCTGTACGGCACTGCCTTAATGGCACACTGTCAGACAGACA
Source organism: Apodemus agrarius (assembly GCA_964023405.1). NCBI lineage: Eukaryota > Metazoa > Chordata > Mammalia > Rodentia > Muridae > Apodemus > Apodemus agrarius. The sequence goes on from OZ030007.1 coordinate 115,954,228, forward strand.
GACAGACAGACAGGCCCTCACTGTGCATTAGGCTGGGAAGAAAATGCAAAAGCCAGAAACAGAAGGATACATACTACTTCCTACAGGATATGCTTCTCCCTCTGAACAGCTTTGTGACAAAGGTCCCATAAACGGTAGCCGACTTCATGCCCGCCGTTTCGAGGCCTTCTGCAAGGCCCTGCCGGGTGTTTGGTGCCTCCACCACAGTTCTACCTCTCACGGCCTGGGGCAGTGAAGGGCTCCAGGGGAGAACAGTGGTGCAGTGTCCCATTTGACAGTTGTTGTAACCAAGTGCTGTGGACACTGCTCAGTCGTGTTCACACTCATGCTTAGCCCCCGACCCCGTATGCTACGTGGGCGAGCCCCAGACTATGATGCTCAGAGCAGGGCAGCCGAGAAAGGGCTGGCCAGGTCACAGGCCCAGAAAACCCACGACTGATTCCTGGCGGCTTCTGCACTACGATGGGAGGCAGACAAGGAGTGCCTGTCACCAGACCTTGTGCCACGCTCCGTGGCTTTCAGCCTCCCAAACTGTCAGTTACACCTATTTTCTTTATGAAGCGGCCTGCTTTCCTAGCTTATTATGTGTAAAGTTGATTCATATGCCCACTAGCTTCCGAGTGCAATCGTGTTTTCAGCCAAAGGAGCTTGGCGTGTCACACCCTTACAGCCTCCATCTTAAAGGAAGTGCCACATAAACATTGTGTCTGTGCAAGTGCTACCTACCACTCCTCTCAGTAGGTACAGAACTCACTCACTTGTCAGGACAAGGGAGTCGGGCCTCAGGCAAGCATGAATAAATGAATGTAGATTATGCTTACTGCTGAGTTAAGGAGAGACAATGAACAATCCTGTACTGGAAACACGGCTGCGTGTTTTAAACTGAAGATTACACTACCACTTAAGGTATTTTTTTTCCTCTGCTGTTTTGCTCAGCATATTATAAAACTGAATCTAGGACTGAAATAGCAGATTGCCTCAAGAGCAAATGACAATATTTGTACCAGAAATGTTGGCAGCCAGCAGTACAGATGGGTTTTGCACAACCATCTTCAAGCTGGGGCTCTAAGAATAACTCCACCCACAGCACCAACGTTCAACTGATGGATCCTGTCAGAGGGCTTATTATTCCACACTTTTCTTCCCACCACCTGCTTTTCAGAAAATGTGTGTACCTGCCCGACCTCAGCCTAGGAGGGCTTCAAACAAACAGTGGAGACCATAGTTAAAGGTAGGCATTCAAAGGCAGGGGGAGCTTATTCACAGAAGACACAAAAATGACGAGCAAAAGTCCTAATTATCCAAATTGACTAGAAGTGTTTAATCTTTTCCTTTCAAACACAAATACGGGAGGGAGAGGGAGGGGAGGGAGGGAGGGCTGGATAAATAAATGAACAAGCAAACCCCAACTCAAAGTTGGATTACCCTGAATTGAAGAGTCAATTAAAAACTATTGTTTGGGGGTGGGGGTGGGAATTGGGGGGGCTCCAGAATGGAGAACAGAGCAGGTGTGAATACTAGCCACAGACCCTAAGCATGGCTGAGGGCCTTTTTTCTGTCCTGGGGTTCTGCTCGGTTCTCTCTTGCCCACTGAGAAGGAACGCTTTCCCTCCATCCCTTCGCAATTCCTAGCAATTGTCCTGGAAAGGAAATGGAACAAACATCTCGCCTTACAGAGACTTATTACAAATCTATCCAACTAAAGTGCTGCCTTCAGCAGTTGAAGTATTCTTTCCCCATCTCTAAAACTCAAACTGGGTGAATGGAATGGGCTCCAACCCCGAGAGAGGCTTCGGGGTGACTCCCCAGGGCCAGCCGTGGGGCCTCCCGTCTGAATGAGAACCAACAAGGAGCTTTTTCCAGAGATAAACTTCCCATACTGGACACAGTGCGTGATCTCTGAGATCTGGGGATATTACGCGTTGAACAATTAACAGAGAGTTCAGCCAATGGAATATTCCCATTTAATCTACAGAAGCTGCCGGGTGGTGGTGACAGTGCACGCCTTTAATCCCAGCACTTGGGAGGCAGAGGAAGGAGGATTTCTGAGTTCGAGGCCAGCCTGGTCTACAAAGTGAGTTCCAGGACAGCCAGGACTACACAGAGAAACCCTGTCTCGAAAAACCAAACCAAACCAAACCAAACCAAAAACAGAAAACAAACAAAAATTCCATATTAGTTACATGTGGAAAAACAGAAGCCCTCATTATCCACGCTGTCCAAATGATGGGGTGCCCCTCACACCGGTCACCAGCAAGCCTTGCTTCTTTGCCAGCACCTGGATCCTGCCCAGAGAATCTCAAGGGAAACAAGCAGGAATCCTACGGTGCTCTCTCTTGTCCATTAAGTGGAAAAAAGAAAAATGGCTATACTCCTTCATAACTGCCCAAGCAGAACATCTAACAGAATCAAGACCAGGAATTATTTTTTCCTGGAACACATCTTTACAACTTTGTGTTCAAGGGAACCTATTTTAAGCTATCAGGTGACCATAAGATGAAACTACACCTCTGAAATGACAAAGAACCCAAGAATAGGTGAGCAATGGGTCTAAGGGGAACATCTACTATTATTCTGCTTAAAAACAAAAACCCTCCTAAGATCATACTGCTATACCCTCACACAGAGACCACCAGTGAACAATGTGCGGGGACTGAGAGACCTTCCAACACTCTACGAGACAGGGTCTCCCTGCACAGCCCTGGCTGTCCTGCAGAGACAGGGTCTCCCAGCGCGGCCCTGGCTGTCCTGCAGCTGGCTCAGCAGGTAGAGCATGAACCTGAACTCCGAGATCTGCTGGCAGTAAAGGTGCGCATCGCCGCGCCCAGCTGGAGCGATCAGCCCTAATGGGATGTCCTCATCAAACTCCTCCCCTCCAGGCCCAGGGAGCTGCAGGGAAGAGGAGGTGGGGGCGATGGAGGACTCTAAGGAAGCTCTGTCTTCCAGACGTAACAGGCCTGACTTAAACATGAACTCCGAGACTGTGGTAACACGCGCGAGTTCAAGCCAGATGGAGTCCCAGTACTGAGTGTGGGAAGGGGACATGGGCGGTCCTACGCGCCCCCCCAACCAGGAAGTGATTTGCAATCTCTATCTGCTGGCAAAGGGACAACGGTTCTCTCCAGTGAGGTGTCACAGGCACATCAACCACAGGGCAGGGCAGGCCAACAGTCCAGGAGTGGTTGGCTAACGCAAAGCAGACCAGGGTTTTTGGAAGGACTTTTTATCGTCTTGGCATTTTTTTTATCTTGTTGATTTGTTCCAGTTTTGGAGTTTGTTTGTTTTTGAGAGTGAGGAGGGGAACATAAAACTCCAGGTGGGGGGGGGGCACGGTGGGGAGGAAAGCATGACCAAACTGTATTTATTGGACTGAAAAATTTTTTTTTGTTTGTTTGTTTTTTCGAGACAGGGTTTCTCTGTGTAGCCCTGGCTGTCCTGGAACTTACTCTGTAGACCAGGCTGGCCTCAAACTCAGAAATCCGCCTGCCTCTGCCTCCCAAGTGCTGGGATTACAGGCGTGCGCCACCACGCCCGGCGTGAAAATTTTTAAGTTAAAAAAAAGATGAAACCATTTAAAGAGACTAGAACACAGTAAAATTTCTCCTCTATTCACCTCATCTATTAACCCCAAAGGCCAGGCTTAATCAGGCCAAGCCTTAAATAAATCTTAAGTGGGCACATATGTGACTTTTCTTGGTAAAAAACAAGGTGTGTCACTACACTTCCGTAACAGAGAAAGCACAAACGGTCTCGAAGCTCCACTGATATCTACTGTCCGCAAGCGTGGCGGTGACTGATGACCATACAGACATGAGGCAGACACGGGAACAGCGCCCAGCCACACAGAGGACAGTCTGACCATGTAAGCATGGACAGACCCGAGGCACATTATATCACGTCAAGACAGATGTGCAGCCCCACCAGCACATGCAATATAAAAATGTTGGTTTCAACAGGTGCTGAATGAGCAGTGCTCCTGGCTGTCAGGAGGGGGCTTAGTCAAGGGGATTAACTTACAGCTGGCGGGGAAACAGTCTGGGTGGCAGGCTGACAAAACCTGAGGATAACATGCTGAGTATTCCAATAAAAGCGTCTTAAAGACCCTGGATGTTTTCAAAAAGAATATTTAAGGGGCTAGAGATTTTCCCCCTGATTTGAACGTTGCACAAGTATATGGAAACACTTACCTGGTGCTTCTTAAATGTGTACAACTTTTATGTCCATTTAAAAAATGACAACAAGAATGTGCATTAAAAGAAATGTCAAACATTTCTATCTGTTCTCATAAACAACTCAATACGACACTTGCCAATTCCAAAGAAGAGCCTGGCACAAAATTTGCATTTCTATCCCAAGTAAGACCTTCTTTTCCAATTAGGACATGGGAAACTAAAAAAAAAAAAAGTACAGTCTGTATTTAAAAACCAATTTAGTTAATTTTTTATTTACTTAGAATTCAACGGTTTGCTAAAAATAGACAGTACACAGTAGTAAGTGTCACTTAAACCAGAAGTACTGCAAAGTAAAGATCTATTTCAGAGTTAAACTCAAAGATCTGTGTTGTAAAATATTTGGTCTTTGTTATTCTCTCAACACTCAATTTGGAAAGAGGAAACATGCTCCAGTTTGGGTAATTAACCAGTAACATAAGTCAAATACTGAATTCTGCTACCTCCTCAATCAATCAGAACAGATTACCAAGTCTTTCAAAGCAGTCTCAAGCATCACTGCAGCCTTGTTTGAGCTGAGCAACAGGAAATGCGCGTTGACGTGTGTGCGGCCGGCGGCAGCCTGCAGCAACGCGGCTGGCTCTGGGCAGGCAGCACAGAGGAGCTCACAGGTCTCTGGGGCCAGGCCTCGGAGCATGAGTAGACAGCGCCCAAACCAAAATGTTTAAGGCCGCTTGCTCGGAAACAAAGATGCAAGGAAGGAAGTAGCATAGAGGAGTTACAAAAGCCTCACTCTTTTGTCAAGAGTACAATTAAGAAAAAAAGTCTTACTGGAAGTCTTACATATCAGAATGACAGCCCTTTCCCTCTCTCTACCATTTAAGATTCCTACCTACTCCTCCAACAACACCTCTGAGACAAGTCTTAAATATACTCCTTAGACAGATGCCCTTATCTCTGGCTCAGCAGGTAAGGGCCCTTGCTGTGAGGCCTGACCGCAGACCAACCCCCAGAGCCCACACAATGGAAGGGGCACTGGCTCCTCTGAGTCCCACAACTGTGCCTGGACCTGTGCACACAGTAAGTACTAAAATGTAATAAAATGCTTTCTACATGTCATTTCTGTCCAAGAGTGACGGCCAACAGTGAAGGCCAGTCCCACTCTGATGACCAATTAGGCCTATTCTTACATAACAATGAACTGGACTGAGTAGTGCCTGTATCTACGCCAAGTAAAGCAAACAAGGCTCGGGAGGAACCCACACCGTGGCCTAACCACAGTATTACCTGCATGGCCACTTCTTACATGAAGACTCCAGGAGGCCACTGTACCCGAAACACGTTTTATGCCCCAAAATGATCATTTCTCAAAATGCATCTCCTCCCAGATTTAAGTCAAGGATTCTCAAGCCTGTCACCTGTCAGTGTAGGCAGGAGAGAGACTGCCTTAAGTTTCCTGTTTTACAAGCCCACCTTGGAAAGAGACGCCAGGTGTAAGACAGGAAGCAGGCCGAGCAGCTAAGAACCAGGTGGCATTCTCCAGCCAGTGGCCTGCTGGAGCTGCGTGGCTACTCAGTGATTCCACTATTCAACTGAGACTCTTTAAACGCTACGATCATGGGAATTAAGAAATTAATAGTAAATTTATTAATAAATTAATAAGTAATAAAGGGAAGGCCTTTTCTTAGCAACCCAACCAAAAGGGAGGAAAGAAGGGTGAAGAACGTGCCTTGTGTTCTGCAGAGCAGACTCTAGCTACCCAACCAGTGACAGTTCCAGAGAGAACAAGGGAGCTCACAACCAGAATCCTGAAATGCCAGAGATGAACCAATGCTAACACAAAGCCAGGACTCCGAGGCTCCGACTCAATCTGCCAGCACAGGTTTGCTCTCTGCAGAAGCCCAGTAGGCACAGGACAGACACACACTAAGAGCGATTCCACTTTAAACAATTGGGGGATGGGGGGCGCATCACAGAAGCCTCCTATGTCTCTTACTCTCAATTATGAGTCTTCAGTCATTGATGCCGCTGTGAAAGAAGCTCCACACCCATGAACAGCCAGTGGTGGCACAGATCAGGGACTTCCACATAGCTGCACACAGACCATGACACCAACATGGCCCCCAGCAGCAACACAGACCACAGCCATCATCAACCTGAACTCAGGCTAAGCCTTGTATTATTAAGCTCTATATACAGTTGTTTCACAGGCGAGTTAAGGATTATTTGTACAAACTTTATTATTATGCTATGAATTATGGGGACAAGGGAGAAGGTTCTCTGAGTACAAGTATTATATCATCTAGGGGTCTGAGTGACTTCTGGAACACTTCTAAAAACTCAGTGCCAGATGTACCAGATGCTAGCATCTGTAACCCCAGCATTACAGAGGCAGAAGCAGAACCAGGAAGAAATCCACTGGTCAGATAGCTTACAGTGGTGGGCAGCGGCGAAGATCATCCTACTCCAAAAGTAGGTGGAAGGAAGTCAGCCGCCCTGTGTCCTCTGACCGCTACTCACACATCACAGTCTCTTTCTCCAGCTAGACTGCTTAAAGTTCAGGCCTGTGAGATAGCTCACTCTCATATACATACACTCACATCCCTCCCTCAATATCTATCTATCTATCTATCTATCTATCTATCTATCTATCTATCTATCTAACTAGCTCTCTCTATATACATTAGGTAACTGTTTAAGGTTCAAGCTTGTGAAATAGCCCAGTCAGGGCATTTGGCCTCTGAACCTGACCCTTATAGTGAACAGAGAGAACTGACTCTTGCAAACTGTACTCTGTCATCTATGCATGTGCTAGACCATGTAATCGAAACATACAAACAGTAAATAAGCAAAGTGTAATACACTTTAAACAAAAATTAAATACCAATTATGCAAGCTGGGTGTGGTATAGCACATCTTTGATCCTAGAGGCAGAAGCAGGTGGATCTCTTGAGTTTGAGGCCAGCCTGGTCTATGTAGTGAGTTGCAGACAGTGAGAGTTATACATGAGACCCTGTCTGAAAAAGCAAGCAAGCAAGCAAGCAAGCAAGCAAGCAAGCAAGCAAACAGAAAGCCTATGGCTCAAGGCTGGGTTTTTGAGTTACCTATACAATACGGAACTGAAAACTGTCTGCCTTCAACCGTCTCAAGTATCAGTTCACAATATTCCTATTCTGTACTCAAATACTGAAGAACGATGGCACCATACACTTCTTGCTACACCGTGCACAAGCTCACCTGAACCCATGCTGGCCCTGCACGCTCCCAGGAAGGAAGGGCAAACAGAGCTCTCCCTCTTTGTTACTTGTCCCAACACGAACTAAAGAACCCTCAGGGTTCCAGCAAAATCTACTAAAACACAGCAAACGACCTGGGCTTTATATCCTCTGGGATAATTTACACTCGGGGATGCATTTCAAGGCACCCTGTCACCACAACACATACCACTTTATCAGAGCTGACTGGAGGCAAGCCACCTACAACTGACTTAAGACTCCCTAATTTCACTAAAATTGAAAGAGTTCAACCGACTCCACTCAGCCTCATAAACATGGGGAAAGGAGGTACAAAGTGAGAAGTCTTGGTAAGAGGATTCCTGGTTTTTTCACCTGGTTCTGTGACAAAAGGAACTTGGCAGACAAAGGGTTTCCTGAGGTAAATATGTCCATCACTGGAGGAAGTCAGAGGCATGAGCTGGAGACCATGGGTTACACATGGCCACAGCTTGTCAATGCCCTCATGTCCAACCTTTCCCTTATAACAGACATCCATCAGTGTCCATAGTACCCTGTGACACAGTCAGGACTGTCAGCACGAGGAGAAGGCCATTCAACTCCACACGCAGCCTTGGGACCTCTCCCTCATTCTCTGAGATCTTGTGTGTGTGTGTGTGTGTGTGTGTGTGTGTGTGTGTGTGCGCGCGCGCGCGTGCGTGTGTGTGTGATAGGAACATGATGATGTCTGTTATCAGAACTCTCCATGTAATCCCCTACACACACATGTCTGATATGTAAGTCTCCTGGGGCTTGTTTTTCTTAGATTGAGGTACACTCACAAAAGGTCAGAACCTAAAAATGAGACCCTGTCAACTACCTGGACACCTTAACCATGGTCTCTACAAGGCCTCTGAGTGTAAATGGCAATTCTGAGCTAATAGGAAGCCACAGACCTGCATTTTAAGGGCCAGATTGTCAGCAGGTACAAGTTCTTGCTGAGTAAGCCTTGTGCTATCTCTGGGGCCCTTTTCTAGATAGTGTGAAAGCTCCTCTCTCCATGACACAAACGTCATCCCTAGCTAAGAGCCCTTCCATAGCCAGTAGAGGTGTGCTATAAAATCTTCACTAAGAAAGTTAGCGAGCAGTCTGGCTCTTCAGTAGTTATGTGCCCAGGAGCCAGTGGGCAGAGCCCTTCTTCCTGCTGGGCTGGTTAAGGCTGGCAGCAGTGAGGGATCCAGTCCCAAAATGCTGTGCTCTCTCTCCCAACTTCTGAGTCAGGTTCTAGGTTTCAATTTGTAGTGAGTTTTCCTGTTTCAAATCACAAGATGGCAAAGAGAGGTTGAAGACAATCTCAACACTGTCCTCCAGAGAATCAGGACTGCAGGGAAGAGTCAGGCGGCTGCACTGGGGACAGACGGATGCCTCACTGCAGAGGGCAGGCGCGCCGCTGTAAACCTGCCTCCCTTCCGCTTGGTGGTGATGATTTTGTCAGCTGTGTCTGGGGCACAGTATCAAACGGGTACGACGTGGTGGGACTGTGCCAGTGTTCACAAACAATACTGATTTCTATATTTCTTTTCATAAACATTCTGATTAAACTCCTTTCCATTGATATATTATTTGGAAGAAGGAACAAAACTAATGAAATTGTCAGGCATGGTGGCTCACGGATTTAGTTAGTCCCAGTACTCTGGAGGCTGAGGTAAGTAAATGCTGGTGAGTTCACGGCTGGTATGGTCTACACAGTAAGTTCCAGGCCAGCCAGAGTTTCAAGGTGAGACCCTGTCTCAAACAAACAAACAAACAAACAAACAAACAACACTCTTAACAAAACCAACTAGTCTTATCTGCTGTTACAGAGGGGAAATCAGTACAGAATACCCAAACTTAAGTGCTAATGCTTTCTTGAATGGACCCTTTGTAGTCATGATCATGTTGACTGTGGTAGTTTTACTAAGTTCAGGTCCCAGTCTGCTCTTGACACGGGCATCTCTAAAGCTTTCACTCCTAACTCTGGACCACTTCAAGTACAGCACAAGGACTAGCAGCTTAGCGAAGACCTTGGAGCTAGTCTAGATATGTTTATGAGCCATCTAAAAAGGTATTTTATTATTTAAACAACTATGAGGGTAATTTTAAGAGTTCCACTAACTAAAATGATTTTCCTATGCTAGTTAAAAACCCTTAAAAGGTGATGCTGCTATCGCATTGCCGGAGTACATGCTACATGCCCAGTACATTCCTGCGGTAAGATGGATTATGCTCCCTGAGAGTCCTCTTTCCAAGGATGCTTCCTACAGCTGGGCAAGTGAGGGTGTGTCTGGAGCCTCAGCACTTGGAAGGTGAGTCAAGAGAACACCTTACCAGCCTCGCCCCACCCCCAGGCAGGTTTCTCTGTGCAGGCCAGGCTATCCTTGAACTCAGAGCTCCCCCTCCCCCACTCTGCTTCCCGAGCCGGGAGTAAAGCCGTGCACCATCATCACCCAGCAACAAAATCCTTCTTTATTAAGTTAAAAAAAAACCCTAAAGCTTGCCTTAAGTACTTATTTTCTATGATGATTACACGTGTGAGCGTGTGTGTGTAGCTGTGCATGCCACCACACATGGAGGGAAGCGAGAGGACAGCTTTTGTGGAAGTGCTTCTCTTCTTCCATGTCATATGGCTTCTGGGGACCAAACTTAAGTCACAAGGCTTGTTTAACAACTTTACCTGCTGACATTCTTTCTGGCCCTTAAATACTTTAAAAATAAATGCAAAGTTCTTTGTAAGATATATGCAAACAGTCACACACCCATCATTTCTACTGGAGAACAAACATCACCATAAATAAATACACCATAATCACAAATAAAAGCAAATGCACTAACAGCAACAAACCACCAGTGAGTAGCACTGCGGAAACACGGAACCTTCCTGGCTGGGAACAAGGTTCCCGGTGAAGTCGTGCCTTGAATGCTGTCCCAGCACTGCAAGCCTGCAAACCCTAAGCACAAGCAGAGTCAGTCTAGGTCATCTGTGCATCTCCAAGTGACGAGCACGATTTCTGCCTCTCAGGAGACCAGGTATCCCCTACAGCCAGCCCATCACTGTGTCCAACACTGTCTGCACGTAACACATTAAGCCTCACCACAACATTTTAGATGATGAGCACAAAACCAATTTTTATTGAGGTTTAATTTATATAACACGCAAAAATGCAAGTGTGCACAAGTAGTCGAACCTGAACATTTGACTTCTGAAGCTACTACACACGCTGCTCATTCCTAAAACCCTATTATTTTATTCTTGCTCCTCAGGAGCCCGTCTTCCTCACAGACAGCCAGTGCTAGCATACATTCTTCTTTTCCAGCATTTGGGCCATGTGCCTTCTGGGGCCTGGCTTCTTTTTCTGAGTAGTTCTAAAAGAGCAGTATGAGTGCATGGAAGAGGAGAGTTAAATAAAATATCCAATGTGGAGGGCGTGTCCACGAGAGGAGAGTGGGAATGGCTGCTAGAAGCCCGTAGGAAGGCAAACTTGGCAAAAGCTAACCTTTCAGGGGAAAATGGCCTTGGACTTCATTTTCAGGCAGCACCTCGTCCTTAAGATGTTTGAGTAGACACGTGACTGAAGGAAAGCAGAGCTGTGTGATGTAGCAAGGACAGGATGATTAGCATGATCAGGTGTGAGAAGGCACCGTGGGGTACAGGCAGAGAAGGCACCGTGGGGTACAGGCAGAGAAGGCAGAGAGAACTGGTAGTTCTTCCCAGGCTCTTAACACTGAAAACCATTTTTAAAAAAGTAGTGAATACTATTCACCTTATGTGTGGGACAGTGGTGACACGTTTTAAGCAACAAGGAGCTAGTCATTTAGTCTCTGCTGAACTGAGAAACCAGAAAAAGAGCGAGGAGGAGCTGTGGAGACAGTACCAGTGACGACTCCAACAGGACAGAACTGCACAGGCCTCCAAAGACGGCGTGTGGATGTCAAGGTGGCAGCGGCGGGCTGACTGCTGAGAACAATGCACTACCATGATAAAATGAGAACGCAAACCAGGCAGGGACACAGTGGGACAAGGACAACAGGTCAGCTTCAGTGTGAGGAGCAGCAGCTCGCTCTGCACGGGAGGCTCAGTGCAGAGACACCCGTTCTCTAGCTGACTGCAGCGGCAGCCTCCCTGAAAGCACGAGGGCCCACATCTTGCTCAGTCCTCCAGCCCCTTTACAGTGTCACTTGAAAATTACTGTCTCAGTATGCTAAACTTAGTAAATTACTGTTTGGGAAGACTAAATAGTACCCCAGTACTCTCAAAGAGTTAATGGGGCTTCCAAACTCTAATTTAGTCCTAACATAATTTTGGTATGTCAGCTCTAACCTAATTTGCGAATCACCAGTGAGATTTAAAGCACTCCACTAAATTGGGCGTTCACATTTCTGGTCCAACTGCATTTAACAAATTTTTCATTTAGATTTCTTCCTCGTGCATCTTAAGGTGAATTCAACCACGAACAGTGCTCCTCACCAAGAAATCCTCTATAAGTCAAAGATGGAAAGGGATTCATGCTTGTGGTCCCAGCACTCGGGAGGCTGAGCGACAATGGTCACAAAGTCCAGTCCAGCCTGGGCTACACAATGAGACCCTTGTCACAAAACTGAGTAAGTAAATAGGTGCCATGAGTCCAGTGGGGACTAAGACTGCTGCGCTGTCTCCCCTCTTCTCCACACTGCACTGACCTCCCTGCTCTTTAAGGCAGGCCAGAAGACACTGAACTCCAGAGGAGGCAGTGATTTTCTGAACAGGTAAAACAAAACAAGGAAATAATTTAGTTCTAAGGCAACTGGGTCCTAAAGCACCCCTCTTCTGCAGGTCGGAGGACACAATTTCTGTTGCGGTTCAGGCTTGCCTTGACCTTTCTATACAACCGAGTATAACCTCGAATTTAAGATCCTATAGTCGCCACCTCCGAAGTACTGGGATTACAGGCATGTCACCAAGCTGACTCTCACAGCTTATGCCGTGCTGGGAACTAAAACCAGGCAGGCTTCATGAATGCCAGGCAAACGCTCTGCCAACTGTACTGTACCCCAGCCCTCTTCTCTAACAGTCTGCTTGAGGAACTGGCAAGATGGCTCAACAAGTAAAGATACTTTCAGAGTTTGATCCTTGGAACCCACCTGAAACATTAAAGGAGAGAATGAATTCAACAAAGTTCGTCAGTCGCCATGGCTGGCCCAAATGCACATCTGTGTACACACATACACATACACGTGCATTCATATTCTCTCTCTCTCTCTCTCTCTCTCTCTCTCTCTCTCTCTCTCTCTCTCTCTCTCTCTCTCTCTCTCACATTCACTCACACACACATTCGCTCACTCACTCAAAACTAAGATTGCTCTGTTACTGCAGAGGACTGGGCCCTAACTCCAGTTCAATGGAACACGACATCGTCTTCTGCACTCTGTGGCCCCAGGCATGCACACAGCACACATACATTCATGCAGGCAAAACACTCCTACATATAAAAATAAAATCTATTTTTTAAAACAACAACTAGGATTAATATGCTCAAGTCACTTGTCAAGGCATTGTACATGTTCATCGGCTGAACTTATTTCTGTGCATCAAAATCAAATCTGCAAGTGTTGGCACATACACTTTTATTTTAAATAGTAATATATAAAAAAGAGAAAACATTCCTAAAACATTGAGGTTAAAATGTTCTATTCTGTTTCAAATTTGAATTGCACATACAAACTTAAAGTCAAACTTGTCCAAGCCATCAAACAAATCTGAACAAATCCAGCCTTTTGATCTACTTATTACATTAAACACGTTGGTACTTTCTCTAACATGCATGCCCAAGCTGATCGATATTTTCGCTTTACTGTTTACTATTATCATGTAAAAATGTACAATGAAAGACTTTTCATACATGCAGGCTTAGTTCAGTGATGGAGGGCTTGATTAACACACTCAGGGTAATATGGGTTTTGGGGGGAAATGTATCAAGTTCTTCAGTCCTAGAGGCGCACGGCGGCGGCGCACGTGTAGCCCCAGCACCTAGGAGGTCGAGGCTTGCTGGTATGATGTAAGATTGGGGGGACATGAATACATTCCCTACATATGCATAGCTTTGTACTACACACACGATGCCTTGGGTGAAAACACACAGCAAAATCTACGAAAGGAACTAATTCACATTTTGAACCTAAAACCTGAGTCTCCAATTTCACCAACCAACTTAACACTTACTAAAAGTTACACTTTCCCTTATATCCTAAAGGCAAATCTGAGCACTAACAAAGAGGGGACTTTGGCTTTTAAATCAGTCATTCTCTCTCTCTCTCTCTCTCTCTCTCTCTCTCTCTCTCACACACACACACACACACACACACACACACACACACACGACACTAACCAAGAAGCTCACTGTTCGCTTATGAGAATTTTTCAAAAAAATGCATACATAAGGTAAATAAAAGCTCTAAAAGGAAATTCGTAAAAGCTCACCTTTCTTGTTTCCAGTATCACTTTGAGGAATTATGCCCAACTTAAGGCATAAGACATTAAATGTGGAGGGTGGAAGATATATATTTAACATATTTGTTTAAGTTCAAAGAGAATCCCATTTCACAGGCAACATAAATGTTGTTTCTAACTAGAACAGAGAGAAACGCCTTCATGAGCAAATACAGCTTTTATGATGTTCATGTTGTCTATGCTGAATCATTTACATTAGAAAACATGTTTCCACTGCATTCCCTTATGGTGAGTTCTATTCGTCTAGCAGGCTGATTCGCACCCCCAACACGCCATGCTAGTCACTTTAGACCATTCAAGGCTTTTCCAGGATCATGCAGAGACCCAGAGCAGGACACCAGCATATCCTAATTATCCGGCACGTGTGAAGAAGACCCCAGACACATAGCACATCTGCTGGACAAACGGAAGCTCTACAGCTGTTATTAGAGATGGACCTGAAGACAAATACCAAACATATCTACTCGCTGCCCCAGTAACAGCTAAGCCACTTCAAGGTGATTTCAACCTGGCAGGAGCATTTCATCAGTTTTAATCTGTGGCACTGGCAACTGTCCCTCAGTGTTCTTGATGTCTATGATAACTATTCCTTTATTTGTATTCTAGATCTCTTTTAGTACATATTCAAGATAAATCAATTTCATCGTTACACCTCAAGAAAGAATGATTCTCAAATAAAATAGGTTAAGGCATTCAGCAATTAATGTTCTTTTATATTGGAATTTTTAAAAAATTTTAAATAAAATACAAATTATTTTATGTATGTGTGTTTTGCCTGCCTGCACTACTTTCGCTGCTCATGTGCATGGAGGTGGGAAGAGGGTCAGAGTTCCTGGATCTGGAGCTACAGAGGCTTGCAGGATACGATGTGGGTGCTGGGAATTGGGCCTAACTGCTGAGCCACTTCTCCAAATCCAAAAACATCCAGAGACTGTATTATTATATTATTAACAGCACTAATATTATATAAAGTTGTGGTGGTCTGTGCCTTTAATCCTAGCACTCACACGCAAGGGCAGGTGGATTCACGCCAGGGCTACACACAGAAACAGTCTCAATAAACAAATGAACAACAACAAGAAAACAAGCGTGCTTACAAAGGCAGAGCTGATCCTGAGCGCTGGACCGTCGCTCCCCAAGAGGCACTCCAAGGAATCAGCGGTCGACTAAGCTTAGGGCTAGGGAATAGACATGAGGTGGGGCAACCAGAGAGGCCCAAAAGATGACATGCATGTGCATGCGTGATCTATCTGCGTGTCTGTCAGGTGCTCCGGAGCTAGAGCTACAGAGGGCTGTCGGGTACCTAGCAGGTGCTGGGTGCTGGGTGCTGGGACTCAACTCGGGTCTGTGTAACTGCTGAGCCACCTCTCTTGCCTCCAGGATGTTCTAAAAATGCAGTTTGTACTGACTGTGATATTAAAAATAAACAACAATCCAACACTTACTACCTATACGAAGCTCCCCTAGCCAGTTCTTATGTTGGCTTCAGACAGGCGAGGGTCATCTAGGGAACAGTGCTTTAAGACCCTGCCTGAACGGTACTGGCTGGGAGGCCAGCTTGCAGGCCATCTTAACTGACGGCACTCCCACCGCTTCCTGGTGGCGGCGGGCACTATGAGAAAGCAGGCTGAGCAAGCCACGGGGCAAGTCAGTGCGCTGCATTCTCTCTCCCATGGCTCTGCATCAGCTCCTGCCCAGACGACCTTTGATGAGGTGAAAAGTATAAAATAAAATACTACCTCCTCGCCCTGAGCCCGAGTTGTTTGGTCATTTTCATCACAGCAATAAAAACTGAGACAGAAGCACTAAAATTATTCTTTCAATGTGCATGAGTGGTGTATGCCTTTAACCCAGCACTCTGAGACAGAACTCACTGGTGGATCTTAGTAAATGTATGAAGGCCAATCTAGTCTAGAAGCAGCCAGAGCTACAGAATGAAACTCTGTCTCAACAAAACAAAATAATAAAAAGTGTAGAGTGATCAATTTTACTTGTTCCTCCACACCCTTCGGCAAACACAGAATGATGACCATGTATGTAAATGTTCATTAATGTATATATATGACCATGTGTAACTTCCAATTATCTCACAGTTAGCTTGCTAGCAGGTAAGTTTACAATTCCACTTACATTTGGAATATACAGTCTGGACTACATATGGTTATATAAACATGTTTATCTCCCTGTCTATATCAAAATTGTTTAAGATGCCTCAGGCCAAGCATGATATCGGTGTCAGGCAAGATAGCAGGTCAGCAGCAGAGAAAGGCAGAAAGATACCTATGTCTACCACAGACACTGGGGCACTGCTACTCACTCCAGCCTGTCTCTCATGGAAGAGTAACTAAGAATGTTGCAAGAGGAAAAATAAAACTGTTTATCTCTTTATTCTTCAATTTGCAAATACTGTTATCCCTACAACTATGCACAAGAACAAGCCACCTGCCGCCAGGCGAGACACTGTTTTCTCCCAGATAAAACTACATGTATTTATTTAATGTTACAGAGGACAAAACAGCTAGACATCAGCTTCCTCTTTCTAAAATTCAGCTGGTTCTCTCATCTGACCTATACTATTTCTTTTGGAAATCAACCTCTGGAATGCAGATTTTGCTATGAATAACCACATTTGTTAAATTCCATAGAAACCTGGAGTCTTTGTCTTCAGAACTTAAAAACTAGTACTTATTTATTTAATCAAACAAAAGTAGGAAATGGAAGTTTTCCTTATTTACTCTTTATTAATCACATTTAAAGCTGAATCAGTGGCTGGGAACTTGGAAGGAGGGCAGTGAGCTCGACCCGGCCTGGCCTATGCTGTACAGAGCAGGCCGCGGCTGAAGACAGCACAGGGTAGTCCCAGCACCCACACAGTGGCTCACAGCAGTAACTCCAGTTCCAGGGGATCCAGAAGTCCTCAGGCTTCTGGGGGCACTACACATGCAGTTCACATATATACACGTAAGCAAAAATCCTCATACATATAAAACAAAAGAAAATTCTAAAAAACTTTAAAAATCTACACTAACTTTCTAAGGGCCAGGACTGGCCAGATGTGCACGGCACTGCGATTCCAGCAGGGAGGCCTGGGCTGCCAATGACACCAACACAATGTAAACTACAAAGTAGAGTTCTCAGTAAAAAGACTCGCATTCTCAGGAAAAGTAATTATGCTAAAGTTAGAAAAAGGCCTTTTTAGTTACACAAAATTAGAATCAAAAAAGCCTTTAAAATGCTGGGGGAGTGGGGTAAGGGTTGGAATTACAAAAGTCAACAACACTAAGCAAACAAACAAAAAGACGGGTGCCTTACTCCCATAACTCCAGCTCCCAGCATAAGGGATTAGGACTTCCCTGTGTTCAAGGCTGGGCTGGGCTACAAGGCAATCTGTCTTTAAAAAAAAAAAAACAGAAAAACAAGCAAACAAAAATGATAGACAACTTGGCTACTGACATGCACAAAGTCTTGAGTGTGATGCCCAGAACAGTAAAACCAAAATTTATGCATGTACATACATGGATATATAAATATGAGCCCTCAGCTCTCAACTGGTCTTCATTTAAAGTCAGAAGAGATGCGTTATCAAAGAAATGCAGATGCTCTGGCAATGCTGGGTGCTGCAGTCCCTCAATCAGTACCTTACACTGGCTACACAGTATCAGAGTCATCTCCCAACACAGGGAAGCACCCTTCTCAGCAGTTCCCTGCTTTCTAATGCCACCGGGGAAAAGATCCTCAATCTCTGTCCCATCTTCAACAGCCTGACTCCACCCACTGCTTATCTCAATTCTTCACATTAGACTGTTGCTATTATGATGCTGTGTTCATCTTTAACATGGTCCTGCTTTTGTCCTTGCACACAACCCACCATGGTATGCTGCAGCTAACTACAATTTGCTACACAATCAAATCCCAGCATCTGTAAAGGCTGAGTGAGAGCAATCAGAAGCAAGCTCTGTAGGCAGTGGCGAGAAGGGCATTTGGGGCTACTGGAGATGGCTAGTGAAACACTCAGAAGAGTCATAGAGCAGATCTGGTATCCTGCACTGGTTTCCCCACACAATCACATATATGCACACCATATGTGCACTCTTAAAAACACACATGAACATAGATAACATACATTCAGACACACAAACAAGTAAGATAAAAGTTTAAATGATTCTTGGTATCAGTTGACAACTACTTAAAAGTAGTTAAGAGTCAACCTTATAATCTAGAAAATGTACCAAGGACACAAATATGGCACAAAGGGAAACTGTTCTAACACAGTGATATAAGGAGTCACTAAAGGCACGTTCATTTAGCCAAACTACAGTCAAAACAATTCTCTAAATATTAGCTAAAATAAACCAAATAGAAAATATTAAGACCTCAAAGCATCCATTATGCTAGTGGCCAAGCTGACAATTTTCCATACTCAGGGTTCTTCTGTGGTGCTTCAATCCTGACACACTACACCACACCTGCTCGGCTGCCTGGGGCTAAGGCCCTGGAACAGGATTACAGGAACCCACATTTCAGAAGTAGTGTAACGGCTTGATAGCTTATGAAAGGGGAGTTCTATGTGACAGCACGCTGCATTCTCTTACGGAAGGACAAGGGAAAAGGCGCGGCTGAGAGCTGTGAGATGCTCACATTAGAGGCTATTCGCCAGGCGTCGGCCCAGGGCAGCTGACCTACCTACCCATAAGCATGGCCCACACCTCACAGCTGATCACACTGCTGAGATGCAGGTGAAATTCAGACAGCTCTAGCTGACCCCTGCCTTCCCCACCAGCCCCATCTCACCCAGCCTCTCCCCTCAGACTATGCTTAGTCTCCTCCAAATTTTCTGTGACATCCTAATTTCACAGTAGGCTCGCCACGCCATCCAGCCTGTTTCTTCCTACTCTTCAATCAAGACAAGAGCACACTCAAGACAATCTCCAGCATGGCTTTCTCTGTCTTCTTTGGACCACTGGCACAGGTAGTGTGACCTTATTTTCATGTTTGCCTTCAAAATAAAACCGTGTCTTGGATGCCAGCAAAAGATTGCTGGTGATAACAACAACCGAAGAGTCAAAGGTCTTAGGTCAGTCGGTGTTTCAATCCTTGAACTATGAGGACATTCTAATACCCAAAACCAGATAGCCATCCACCTTAGCTGTTAATCGTGGACACCAGAGAGCTCTCCCAAAGGCCCTGTTTGGATATTTCATTTGTGTCTTCTGCATGTGTTTAAACCGTCCACAGGCAGAGTCTACAATAGATGTTATAAATGAATGAACAATAGGCTTCCCCAGCTGAGAGCCTCTTCTCTAGCCCAATGCAGCAGTCAAGAGATATTACTCACGCTGTGTATGGTGACACACACCTTAACCTCTAGCACCTGGAAACTGAGGCAAGAAGACTTTGGATCTATAGATTACTGTAGGCCACACATGAGTCTAAGGCCTCCATCGTGAATCCTGTCTCAATCTCCTCTCCCCCAAATCCAATATTCTATACTATTTAAAGCAGAACACAAAGGTAATAGATGTCCTTACATTCAATGTTCTTATTCTGGTCAGCTGCCCTATCTCATTTGACTACTAAAGCCATTTCTGTTGACTTTGGGCCTTACCAAGCTTTTGTACAACCCCAATAAATAAATCTTTTAAAAAATACAACAAAAAACAAAACAAGATTGTAAAGCCAAGCCCCTGTTCTTACACATCTGACACTTTAATGAAAACCTACCTAAAAGTCAGTCACTTTTCCAGCCTTGACCTCAAAGACAAACCACAAAGTGGTCTGCCCAGGCACTCAGACATAAACAAGTTTCGTGCTACTAAGAAGCTGTGGCTTGGGCTGAAGAGCTGGCTCAGTGGTTAAGAGCACTGACTGCTCTTCCAGAGGCCCTGAGTTCAGTTCCCAGCACCCACCTGGTGGCTCACCTCTTCTGGGGTGTCTGAAGAGATGTGGCTGGCGCCCCACTGCTCTGCAGCAGCGCGGGCTGCATCCCCAGACCAAGAGCACTTCTGTTATCTGCTGTCCCTCAGGACGTCAGCTCAGTGTTAATGTGGCATCTCTTATTCTATTTCATTTCATTTCATTAGAATAGGTCTCCAAATTAAAGTCTTGTCTCTAAGTAATCCCCTAGTTCATAAAGTATTATGTAAGAGGGTGGGGCAAAATTTTCTGTTCAAAATCACCTCACCAAATTCC
Organism: Apodemus agrarius; assembly: GCA_964023405.1. Classification (NCBI taxonomy): domain Eukaryota; kingdom Metazoa; phylum Chordata; class Mammalia; order Rodentia; family Muridae; genus Apodemus; species Apodemus agrarius. The sequence continues at coordinate 115,974,321 of OZ030007.1, forward strand.
TCCTCCTCTCTGCGAAGCATGAAGATCTGTCATGATCAGTTGTTAAAAGACAATTTCCCCTGATGTGATGGATCCTGCTGAGTGGTGGGAGGGAGTATGTGTGTCTTTCACTGTAGTTAGCAATGATTTATTTTTTTAAAAGGCTGCTTTAAAACCCCCAGGTAGAATAAATGCTTAAATACATTTTTGCTATTTTAAAGAATTTCTATAGTGGTGCAACATTAAACAGTAACAGCTAATGCAAATGCAAAAGTCTCTCAGTTTTGACTAGTATATAGCTCAATGCTATCCAAACCACTTATATTTAATTATCAGAATCATTTCTAAGTTCTGAGGCTTGGCAGACTTGAAATAAAAGTACCTTTGGATGACAAACACATTATGCAATAAAGTCATGGGTAAATGTCACACATCAAGTGTCACAAAGCACCATAGACAACAGATTTTAAAGATCTGCTGCTTTCAGGAGACCCTTTCAGGAGACCCTTAGGATGGAAGGGTGTCTTAGGCCAGGCTAGACTTGGCAAGCAACATCTTCCTCCTTTAAGTGTGTGCCACTCCTGTCTTGGATCTCCAGTTTCAAAAACATCCTTTTTTCTTGCCCTTCCTCCCTCCCTCCCTCCCTCCCTTTTCTTTTTTAGCTTTGTGGGCTCATGTGGGGACCTGAGCATATGCACCCAGGGAGGCCAAACAGCATCCACTGAATCCCATGGAACCAGAGTTACAGGTGCAGGGAACCTGTGAGGGAGAAGGTTTGGACCCTGCGGATCTGGAGTCGCAGGATCTCCACGACAGAGGGCAACAACAGCTTATCCAAGAGGAGTCCAGGTGAGAATCGGGTATCCACAGTGCAGCTGAAGCCAGACCAATGACTCATTGCAATGAACATTTCCAAGTAAAGATGTGTGGACCGAGGGTAGACACTGTAGGACAAACATGGCACACTACAGCTTCTTTTTCATGTTTTGTTTTTAATTTTCATGTCTTTAATTCTTTGGGGGGAGAGCTGCAAAGGCGGAGGGCAGATACAAAGGAACAGAAATTTGGGGTGCACTATATAAAACTCACAAAGAATCGATAACAAGTTTAAAGGGGTTGGGGAAACGGCCATTTCTGTGGCCCTGGTGTCTACCTTCTGACATTTGCTTGGTAGTAGTTTTCCAAGGAAAATAAAGTCTCGATTCTCCCCACCAGCCACAGACTAACTAGAATTTGGCCGAGGAAACACAATCTTTGTGGTTTAGAACCACGGGACCAATTGGATAACTATCTTAACCACTTGCATATATTTAATCTAATGTAAAATTTCATAGAATAAAGCAGTCCCTTGAGGCTATAGACTACTCTAACCTGGATCCCACTGGAAGAACACGGTGAGCAGCAGCAGCAGCAGCAGCAGTTAGTAGTAGTAAAATCGTCCAGGGGAGATATACAGAATAAACAAAAGTAACATTTGGTCTTTTTTTCCCAAAACCTTTTGAAAGGTAGCAAATACCAGCAGTGCCTGTGACAGAGATAATTAAATAACTTATTTCTGAGAGATGGCACCGCCATTCAGAGCGCTTGTTCTTGCAGAGCGTCCAGGTTCACTGCCACCTGTAACTCAATAGTCTCCACAGGCACCAGGCGCACACACATGGTGCACAGCATACATGCAAGCAGAACCATCATGCACTCAAAACAAAGATAAGCAGATCTATTTAAAAACAACAACAACAACAACAACAACAACAACAACAACACCTTGATGCATTCAGGTGGTAGCTGCTGTCAGAAATAGGAAGTCTTAGCTGGGCTGGAAGATAACTCGTGGGCAAATGTACTTAATAGCCAGCCAGGTGGCCCAAGTTACATCTTTGGAAGTTACATATTGCAAGGTGAAAATCAAATCTGGCAAGCTGTCTTCAGACTGCCACACAAGCTGTGGCACTCATGTACATATACACGCACACACATGTATACATCACACCATAAATGCAATAAAAAATTTCTAAATTCAAGACACTAACTAGAACTGTTGGCTAACAGAACATCTACCTCAGCCGCATCAGGCCCGAAATTCAATCCCCAGCACATTTCCCGCCACACAGTTCACGGTAGGTTCATTCAGCACCTTCCACCGAATCTGATTACATGACACCAATAGGAAAAAGATCTGCCGTGCGGCCGCTTTAGTAAGCATACTCAAGCACTCTGCCTGTGTTCCCTGCAATCCCAGATATTATTTATAACACTGAAGACATACCACATTCACCTCCCGCATCCCCACTTTAAGGTGCCTATCCTTATCAACTGGACATCTGAAGTTCCTTTTATGGGACAAAGTTAAGTGTACTGGGGAAAGAGAGAAGAGGGTGTGTGTGTGTGTGTGTGTGTGTGTGTGTGTGTGTTTGCACACTCTTTAACAATGAAATTCAAAAAAATGGTAATTATGATAAGGCACTGGCCTATTTGGCACCATCTAAAACTGCAAGCAGTAATTGTGCAACGGGTGTTTAGCGTGAAAGGCTTAGGGATACTACACCGGAAAGCCTGAACCATCCAAGTTGTAAAACATTGTAATAAGCAGGTAATCCTGGACCTAGCATCTAAGTTTCTGCCCTAACCTGTTCCTTATGATTACAATTTTAAAACATCTCAGTGTCAGCAAGTTCACTGTGAGTCAGAGCAGAAATAATAATGGCTTATTTTCCATCACGATGGAGGAAATACATCATTGTTCATTGTGGTTCACTTGTGAGGCTGTTTTCACAGGAAAATAGAAAAATAACTGTGTTATTCTGCCTCACATTTTAAAATTTTATTAACAAAGCTCTATAGCAATAATCCACTTTAAAAAAAAAAAAAAAGGAACAGCATGTTTTCAATATGGGCTATAAGACAATAGTTCAATAACACCCAGAAGGAAAAATACAGAAAACTAAGTTTATAACCAATAAACAGCCTGTGTTGCTAAGTGCATTCACTTCATCCAGATAAAGTGCTGTTCATGTAAGTGGCCATCCAACTGATAACCCTGGCTTAAACAGCAGGCGGACCTTTCCACCGTCCATTATGGTCTCCGGGTTCTATGCATGTATTTTTCACAGACACTACAGGGACCAAAGTGTTCGCTACTGTAATCTCTCAACCTAACGTCAGAGAAAACATCTTGTCAAAAACAAATGTTTCCGGGGCTTGATGGTACACACGGTCAGCAACACGGAAGCTGAGGCAGGAGGTTTTAGAGTCAGACAGGCTGAACTCCATCCCCCAAAAAGCTCATTCGATGGCATCTTTTCTGTGAATGTAGTATAAGACTTATGTGGATTACAATTACCACGGTAATTGCGCAGTGATGTATCTGAAGACAGTAAGTATGGGTTCTTGAAAACATTTATGACACACTTCAGAATGGAAACTTATTTCTTACTCAAAGCATGCAGGGTGCTATTACAGTGCTTAGATCATTTAATTGAAGAATCTAATATATCCCTATAGTCAACTTTTGGTATGCAATATATATTTTAATATGATTAATAAATTTCCATTTACAGGAAAGGTTCTCAGTGTGCAATGTGTATAAAGACAAATCTATAGCTTTATTAATTATTACAATGAAGAATTGAGCCATGATCATCTTCCCCTTCTACAAACTGACCTTCTAGGGGACTTCCCACCCCCCCTTTCCCCTCCCCCTCTGTACACCTCTGACATGAAGGAACTATCAGGAAAGAACCTGTGACATGGCAAACAGCAGATGTGCCGAGGTGAGCGAGGTCAGGGCTTATGAAGCAGAAAATGCTCTTCTTACTGAGTCTTGTGTGCAATGCCGAAGTGATGGAGAAAAGCAGGAGCCAGGAGCTGCGCTTGCAACCCTGCAGGCTCACGGCTTGATGGAGGGCAGCACCGGCATGCACTTTCTGCACCCTGCAGGTTTGGCTTGATCCAGGGCAGCACCGGGTCTTAGAGGTCTGCTAGAACAGGCAGTCACAATGTTCTCAGTACCCCTTTGATGTTAGCTGCCATTCCTCAGAGTCAAAGGTCCTGAATCTTCCAGATAAAAAACTACGATTCTTGAAAGAAATCTGGGGTCCTATGAGCAACAGCCGTGTAGCACAGAGGAAAAGTATCAAAGGAATGGAATGTGCAACCTATGAGGGAAAACTGTACCAAGTTCTTCATGAAATCTTTAGGGTGACACCAGGGTTTTAGCCTAAATGAAAAAACAAAGAAATACCCCTTCTCCCTGTCCCCTGCCCTGTCTGTGTCACTATGCATTCGCACACATGCAAACACGCATGTCAGTTTAAGACATCCTTGAAGGAAGAGTGGCACTACAGTTTCTGTGGCCAAGAAAGTCAAGCAACCCAGTCTCCAATGCTTCTCACTTACCGCAACTTTTTAAAGAGCAAATGACCCAAAGCCTACCTCTCTTGTCCCCTTATTTCTGTCATCAAGACACAGCTTCACTTCAGACACAATTTTAAAAAGGCTGTGACATGATCACAGGACTTGAGTCTTGGAATCGGGAGTCACGGCCAGGCGGGTACTGCTTCTCTGCCCTCGAGCCAGCCAGAGCCAGCCCGGCAGCAAGGGGCACTGCCTTCTTTCTATGGGAGCATGCGCTCTTGGGAGCAGAACTGTGAGGAGGAAAAGCAGTCTGGCCTGCCAGCGTTCCCTTCTTTAGATAAGGATATGGATGACACAGGTGTGTGGTTTATAAGAGGCCTCCTCCCAGGGATGGTTCTGCAAACAGTCTCTTTAAATCAATTTATTCTGTTTCACGTTGAAAGAAAAGGAAGGAAGAAGAGTGAAGAGTTACCACAGACTTCAATCACACCGAAGTCTCAAACATCGGAGCTGCAGTTCCCACAGCAACAGCGACTCGGCTTCCACAGACAACGTCAGCTTCCCGTCCGCGTCCTCTCGGATGCTCTGATTAAGGACATGCTATGGGCATGGGTGGCACAGCCAAGGTGCAGACACTGAATCTGAATTTGCAGCCTCTCATTAGTCGAGACTAGCCTGGCTCTGAGGCCCATACAGAGCGTCTAACCGGCGGCCTTCTCAGCTGCACGATCTTCCATCAGAACCCAGGGCGGCTTCCCTAAGAGCTAAACCTGGACCCTGGAGGTGGTGACATTTTTCTAGGAGCCCATGAAATGCTTTAAGTGGCAGAAGAGAAAGCAAACTGACCCCTCTAAAGAGAAAAGAAAATTTGGGGGGTGAAGGAAGGGCCACAGCACAGCTTTCTCATTGGCAGTTACCAGTTCTCTACCTTGCAACCTAAGTTCCCAATAGTAGCTTCTAGCAATTTCAGTCCCTCATCTCAGTGGCTTCTCTTTCAGAAGGAAGAATACATTTCAATACAGAAAGGACTGCCAAAGCAGCCCTACGGGACAACCTGGGGCTAGTAGTTCTGTACAAGCCCACCGGCCGAGATGCCCAGACGCTAAATTACCTCTTTCTGATTGGCTTCACCTCTGCACGGAGCCTGAATCGGAAGGCTAAGCCCATCTGCCCACCAGGGCATGTCTAACCCTGAGTCCAGTCAACACAAGGCAGAGAGCAGGACCTCAGAGCTCAAAACTCTGATCCTCTAACAGAAGGGAGGACACGTCGTTCTTAGACAGCATTACCTACCTGAGGAAGTGACCTATAACTCAAGGTCACTGGAACTGTGAAAGCCATGAATTTTCACATGAACGCCCATCTCATTTTATAAACAGACAGGTAAAACAGAAGGGGCATCACATCTTCATGTGATGTCGTTTGGTTGTGACAGTGATTGCAAACTCCTGAGCGGGCGGTCAGTGAGCCGTGCCGAGCCTACAAAGAGGAAGGCGAGCACAGCAGCAGCTCTCAGGGCGGCTGGACGGCCTTCCAACAGCCTTGGCCTCTGTCAACACACTCCAGAGTCCAGTGAGCTGCACAGCAGACCTCCAACCCTGCCCATGCCATCCCTGCCGCCTTCCACTGCGCAGGCTCAGCTTCCTTCTGAAGCCCCTCCCCCTCTTAGCTTGAGAGCCACAGATGGGTAGCTGGGAGACCAATCTAGGCAATGTGAACTAGTGTCTTCACTGTGCCAGAAGGCATTCTCTAATGTGGTAACTACATAAGCCAATGCTCTCCTGACCATTTCCAGTTACCCCAGTGAAGTAGAGGCTCACCAGAGCGTGGCACTGAGTTTCCATGACAGGACTTGTGCGGCACCCACTAGGTCTGCAGTAAAGGAATATACAGAGCAGAGAAGGTGCTTGTTCTTGTGGAAACTCTGCTGTGGCAAGGTCCCACTTCCTACAAAAATTAAAAGTAACAACCCCCTCCATGGATGGCAACACGGAGCGCAAACGCTGGGCAGACTGCACCGCAGAGGTGAGGTGCAAGCCGATGGGCTAAGGGAAGGCAGACAGGACAGCCCCACGTCAGGGGAGCCTGGTCTGACGGGTGAGCAGGAGGATGTGCAGGGGAGGGAAACCCCTGCAGTCAGGCCCAGGGAAGGGATGAAGCACGGCGTCCCTTCGGCCCAGCCGAGAAAGGGTGGCAGAGTGACCATCAGGACAGTGACCACTGGTGGCAACTACGGTGGCAGGGAGCGGGGGCAGCCATGGCTGGGATGAGAGCTCACGGGGTGTGTGCACCGTCAGGTGTGCCCAACGCAGCTGCAGTGGGTGACGGTGCACTCATAACAGTGGCGACATCACAGCAGTGTCAGCCGGCTCTCCAATGACAAAAATCAACATCCATTTCTCATAACCTAGCCCACTGTCGGGCAACATATAACAAGATCAGATCATGGAATTTTCTGACAATTACCTAGACATGTGCCTAGTCCTCCTTTGGAAAAGATTAGTAAGTGCTTTTAGTTATTTGAAGTATGTACTCGGAACTCCCTCAACAAGCATGTTTAATTCAGCCAATACTGCACACTCAATAAAAACAAAAAAACAAACGGAAAGGAACAGAAGCACTGCTGCTTACAGGAATTACAAAGGAAAAAACGAGGTATGTAGTGATAAATGGGCCTGGAAGTATAACTCAGTGACAGACTGCTGCCAACCACATACAAGGCCAAGGTCTTAACTCCTAGTACCAAAAGAGGAAAAAAAACCTAAGCAGTTAAGGAAAAAATGAGAACCACTGATGGTATCTCTCTGGAGTTCTGTGGAGGAAATGAATCTTAAAGATGAAACAGTGCAAAGTCTAACGAAAAGATGGGAAAGAAACTCAAGAAGCACAGAACAAAATGCACGGGGTGAGGGGGTAGGGCGGGGTGGGGTGGGGGTGAGGGCACTGGGAGGAGCAGGAGCGGTGGTGTCCATTCGAGGGCCGCACTGGGCAGCTGCACTTACTGCAGACGGAGACAAGGCTGGAGCACAGGAAGAGGAGACGCGTCTCAGCTCTGAGGCAGCGCAGAAGGCACAGCAGAAGGGAGACTTGGAAGTAGATCCAGTAACAAAAACAATAAACACTACGAGGTGGTCTACACTGGAGCCAGGAAGGGGTCGATGAAACGGGGCAGACACAGATAACTAGTCCACGCCGTGTGCAACCTTGGGCCAGCGGGATCAGTGGGTAGTGGGCAGTCTCACAGTGAACAGGCACGCCCATACTTAATTTTATTTTGACACAAATTTGCTTGTGCTTTACTATATCTCTCTCGACATGCAAACACATACGGTCTATCCCCACACCATCCTGCTTTACAAGTAACCGAGCAGGTATTTTTAGATGCTTTTCAAATCAAACATACTATGGCATGTAAGGAAATAATCCATCCCTAGTGACTAGAGGGGTAAACAGTTACTAAAGCTGTTCCAGAGCTCAAACGTGTCAGAAGGAGGTAACTTGTCTACAGTTGCTAGAAAATTAATCGCAGCCACATGAGGATGCACAGCCACAGCCTGAAGACACTGGCACCCCCTCCTCCTAACTTCTGTTTGTGAAAGGGAATAACAAGTTGTTGGAGATAGCAGGATCTGAAGGGGGGAGGGGGGAGAGCGGGCAAGAGCACATACATAACTACACACGGGGTGGGGGTGTCAAGTGACAACATGGCTCAGTAACGACAACCGTGCACAGTAAGCATGAGGTGGAAAGGCACCTCCCACCCACAGGCACTGTTAGAACCACGTGTGTGAAGAAGCCATTCTGCCGGCTCGAGTTCAGACCAGGCGGCCACCTGAGTCAGAGTTTGAGTCAGGAACTGTTGTAACCACTGTGGCCATGCAGACCCTGACTGGAGGCCCCTAGGAGGGCTGTACGCGCGGGTGCCTTGTGCTGATAGCACACAGCTTTAGGGGCTGAAAGGTGGGGGCATCCACAGTCCTGACGTTTTACGTCTCTACTCAGTTTGAACCTTGTGCAGGGCAGGGTTTGTTTACCAGCAGCGTGTGTATAAGGATCTGGATTTGATTAAGATGTAACAGAAACAGCAATGAAGGCTATTTAATCAGGGCAGGGGGAGATAATGAAGTAGAAACCAGATATTTCTGTTCAAACTAGAGGATTTCCTTTGAAATTCAAGCCTAACTCCCTATTCAATATGTAACTATAACAAATGAAATCAAACACACCGCATCCTCTGGAGGAGAGGCTCTAGTGCTCATAGCTAAGTTTACAAACAACAAAAAGGGGAGCTCACTCACGGCAGGCCTCACCTCTTCAGAGGTGACAACCCCTTCAAAGGTAACGTGTTGCCTCAGGCAGCCTTTCCAAAGCATCTCCAGGCTTAACGAGTAAGCCACGCCCTCGACCACTCCTCCGAGCTCACCCTCACCCCAGCTCCTAAAGGCTGACAACTATGTTGTAAAGCAGAATTTAGTGGCTGATTAAGTAACACCCAATAAAGATAAACACGGAGAAGACTGTCATTTCACCGAACAGCAGGGAAAGCGAAAGACTTGAACTTGATTTAACTACTGATCTACCTGAAGGATAGAACAAGCAAGTTCCCAAATCAAGGGTATGGCTCTGAGGTGTAAGCCTGGACCAATCACCTTATCGCACGACCACTGGCATTCACATCTGTGCAGACAAATTGCTAACTGACATTTCTTTTACTAAAGATTACCACTAATTCTAACCAAATCTCCTAGGGTTGGGGCATATGCAGCTTGGAAGAATACAAGTCAGTCTCATCGCCAAAGATAAACAAGTGTGAATGAATCAATCTAATTTCACCTTTACTCTGAAGTCTTCCTTGTACAAAGACTTTATTTAAAAACACAGAACAGGATGGAGAAGAATGGGAATAGAAAACAGTGCTGGGGTCTTGACTACACTGATCAAGAACTCCTTTTAGGTCACAGGAGCTTACGGCCCTTATGCTGTAAACTGCTCAGCAATTTAACTGGTTTCTGTCCACAGAATTATGTAACAGACAGGTACTAATGGCTTGCTAATAACTAATAACAAACTCCACAAAGACATTAACAAATGAACAGTGCCACATCCAATAAACTAAAATATAAACCTAAGAAGCTGGAGGAAAAACAAACCACATTTCAAGACTAAGTCAGCTGGCTCCCTTAGTATACTTTAAGGGATATGGTTATTAATTCTTGATACAGAAGTAATCTGACATACAAAGAAATTATTAGTGATTGAGTACTGAATGTGTATCACACAACACCTCTTAATACAAGGTATCTCTATCCAAATAAAATTAAGATAATGCCAGTTCTTTACCTGCAAATTCTAAGTACTGTTCAGCGAATATCCATGACTTCAGACCACTCACAGCAGAGGAGAACAGAGGTACAACACCTGCACGTGACTCGCAGAAAGAGTTCAAACAGAGCTTTTTATAATACGCAAAATTTCTGTTGGTTTAAATAGAGCCCAAAACTCTAATTTCCACGAACAGGAAAATAGTGTTATGATTTTGTGGTAATTTTACATAAGGCAATACTAATTTAAAATATTTTTAGGGAAAAATTAACGCCAAGTATGGTTTCTGACAGTGTAGAAACCACTCTTTCTACTGCCATTAAAAACCCGCCTAGGGTAGGGAGGGGCCGGGCAGAGCCGTAAAATGGCAGGGCCACTTTGCAAACAGCTCTCAGGTGGCTCCTCGAGTGACTGACCGTGTATCGGCATCCGCAGAGGAAGGACCTGGAGTAGTCAATTTACCAACAAGACCCGCAAAGGGAGCTGGTAAAGCTGGGAAGAAAAACATGGGGATTTAGTGTCTAAAGCCTGGGAAAACAAGGTAAAAAGAGTTCTGAAAATAAATGGAACTGAGTCTCAAAATATGAAAAGTACTTAACCCCAGTGAACAGTACAATTCAAAAGTGGCCGATAGTGTTATTTTTTGTGGCTATTACATTTTCTAAAGAAAGCAGTCAGGCCCCGCAGACAGGACTGTAACCCCTACACTTAGGAGCTGGGGCAGAAACAGCTCCCGTTCCAAGCCTGCTTGAGCTAAGAGCCAGACCCCATTTCAAACCAAACAAAGGACAAAGAACTTCTATACTAAATAAGTAAAGCACTTACTATGGAAGTGCTGGAGACTAGTTGTGAGGAGTTCACTAGTCTTACAAGCTATTCAGAATCGAAGATTTAAGCACAGCTAAGCTCTCCACCTACATTACAGGTGTATGACAATTCTAGACATTGTGGCTCCATAGCTATGTGAATTTACAGTAAATCTTAAGGAAGCTTCAGTTTTCTAGTAAAGTTGTCCAAGATAAAAGTCCCCCTCACTTCAGGACATTTCTAGTAACACCAGAAAGACTTGCTTTGGTCAAGGCATCTGCTACACAGAGCTCAGGAATTTAACTGGTGTCTGTGTACAGAATTATGTAAAAGATAGGTAATAATGGATTGCTACATAACTAATATCAAATTCCACAAAGACATTAACAAATGAACAGTGCCACATTCAATAAACTAAAATATAAACCTAAGAAGCTGGAGGAAAAACAAGTATGCCATTTTAAAGGTAAAAGCAAGGGTGGCTTTGGTCCCAATAAAACAACACACACACACACACACACACACACACACACACACACACACACCCTCCTCCCTTTATGGATTCAATGTCAATTCAACATTTGCTAAAGCCTAAGCCTCTCCACCCAACTCATACCATTTATGATTCTTTTCTTTCTTTCCTTCCTTCCTTCCTTCCTTCCTTCCTTCCTTCCTTCCTTCCTTTTTTTGGATTTAGTTTTTTCGAGACAAGGTTTCTCTGTATAGCCCTGGCTGTCCTGGTACTCACTCTGTAGACCAGGCTGACCTCGAACTCAGAAATCCGCCTGCCTCTGCCTCCCAAGTGCTGGGATTACAGGCGTGCGCCACCACCGCCCAGCTACCATTTATGATTCTTAAGCAATTAACTGCCTTCCCTGGTGAGCATGGGCATGATTCTAACTGACAGTTGTCTTTCAGAGGACTGGAGTTCCCAGCACCTAGCAGGCAGCTCACAAGCACCCTCAAACTCCAAATCCAGGGGATCCAATGCTCTCAGCAGGCTTCTGAGCACAGATCCGTCCTCACAGACCTCACTTCACATCACTGTGCTAACTGCAATTTGATCTGAGTAGTCAGTGCCATTCCCAGGCTGAGACCCTGCATGACGTCAGTCAGAGGGAGCTGAGCAGCAGCATAGTGTCCCTCCTCTATGTGTACCTGCAGATGCAACGTTACCCAATCCCTAACCTCCTGCTCTGATTTCCCTGCCTCGATGGAACCAACCATTTCTCCAGTAAGTGCTGTGTCAAGGTTACTGTTGGTAAACGGGGCCTCACTATGTCATCCTGGCTGGCCTGGAACTCACTATGTAGCCCAAGCCAGTCTAGAACTCACAAAGGACTCCCTGCCTCTGTCTTGGAGATTTACGGATGTGTGTCACCTTCAATCAGTGTTGGAGGGAGTGTTCTGCTATCTCATGACAGACAGCAAGAAAAAAGCAAACAAGGACACCAAGCAAACAATTTTAGAAAAATACTGCTTCTGATTCTGACTTCTTGGTTCTCCCTACAAAAAGATACCAGTATTAACTGAAGATAAAGTGTGTCTGCAGGCTACTACATATCAGCAGCTTTGTAGAGCCACAACAGCAGCGTCACGTAACAGGAGACCAACTGAACGTGTCTAGTGAGAGACGCACCTTGTGATTGAAAACCGCGGTCCACGGGGAGGAGTGCATGATATACGCGGTTTAGGAAATCTCTCAGAAAACACAGGACGGCTCAAGCTTGCAATCCCAGTGCTCAGCTCAAAATCTGACTGTCAGACACTACTGAAACTGTGACAAATACTCTGCTGTGACAATAGTGAAAACTTCACAGAAATCCTGGCACAGTATTTTACAGAAAAAAATCTGGAAAATGTTATGGCCTAAGCAATCCTTTAATCTAAACATCTTATCTCCAATCACTGCCTTCTACAACTGGGTCAGCTGGTCACTTCTGAGAAGGGCTCTGAGCACAGCCTGCCGGGAGTGATGCTTCCTCCCGGGACTCCCTCCCTGAGACCCTAGTGGCCACATGAACAGCACAGTCACTGCTGCCCCTCCCTTTCCTGGGTATCCACAGATACATGCCCCAGAGCCACAGGAGAAGCAGGGGCTCCAGCTAATCTCTGCCAAGCAAGGCTCCACGACCTTGGGCTAGGTCCTGGCTTGCTGTAGCACTCCCCCTTTGCTAACCTGCTAGTGATGGTGGTCCAGGTCTGCCGCGAGAAGGAAGGAGCACACACAGAGCCCAGCACACTGGCCGGCCCGGAAGCTGGGCATTACAGACGATGCTCTGACACTGTCCTTAAGCACTACAGACAGACAGATCAGCGCACCCGTGAGGCCACACAGCCTCCCTTGTCACTAGCCCACCTCATGAGGGTACAGAAGCACAAAGAACAGAGCACTTAGGCCAACCAGATGGCTTGGCAGGTGAACCCTCACGATCAAGCCTTAGCTCCACCCCCAGGAGCTACCTGGTTAGAGAGAACCAACTCCTCCAAGTAGTCCTGACTCCATGCAAGCACTGTGGACTGCACATGCACACAGATGTGGATGGATAGACACACACAACTGAGTTAACTAACTTATAAACGTTTAAAAGACAGGATTTCAAGCAGAAGCAGAGGGCCTCTGGATTCAAAACTCAAAGGCAAAGCTCTCATCGGTCCCAGTGTCCAATTCTAAAACAGTCCCTTCAACTGGGGTTTCATCCTCAGCACAAGCCTTCCTATCAAACATTAACCAACTCAGCCCCCCCACACACACACACACTGTTAAAACAGTGATAAAAATAGCTTCCACATACAAACATACATCTTAAACTTGTAAGTGCGTCCTACATACTATAGAACACACTTAGCATTTATTCAATTCTAACCAAAACCTGCTGGTTGTTTCCACTTTTAACTGAGAAAAGCACCGCAGCTGGATTGCCTGAGTAACACGTCTGCTAAGCACTGCAACGACCCATTCAGTGTGACTTGCAAAATCCCAAACTGACCATGTTAGCTTTATAGGAAGAACTTTGAAATGTATAGTTAAACCAATCAAAACTGAAACACCTACTTATGTATGAGTGGACATTACAGAGACTGCAGTTCTAGAGGCCCCAGACTGAGCCGCTTGTAAGTGGCAGCTCATATTTTACCACCAGTAGTCTACCAGCTTCCTACCAATGATTTTGTCTGCACACTTTACTCTGAATTTTGAGAAAATTCTTCAAAATCAGGTCCAATTGCTCATGCTATAATCTCAGTATTAAAAGGCTAAAGCAGGAAGATGCCAAATTCCAAGCCAGAGAAAGGAAGGTACATGATACTCAGACTGTCTAAAACACTAAGCACAGGAAACATCTGCAGGTTTTTAACTTGAGAGAGAGCGAGAGCGAGAGAGAGCGAGCGCGAGCGAGCTTTGAAAAAGTGGGAAAGGGGTAAATATAACAAGAATATATTTTAAAGGCGAGGCAGTGGCGGATGGATTTGAGTTCGAGGTCAGCCTGGTCTATAGAGTGAGTTCCAGGACAGCCAGGGCTACACAGAGGAGCCCTGTCTTGAAAAACAAACAAACAAAAAAGTGATTTTTTTAAAAAGAAAAACCAGTTCAGAAACTAATAAATCTGTTTAAACATTTCCATTCTACTGTTTCTTATTTGGGGCTTGAGGGCTAAGGAAGGAATTAGGCACCTCAAACAAATCCAAACAGAAGTTTGGACAATTTCTAAAAAGCTTTAATAAATGGAAGACTCAGAAAGTGGGGATGCAGAGATCACAGCTCTCTGACATTCTGTAATAGCCTAAGCCTTCATGGCCCTGTACAGAGTTTAAGAACTAGAGTCCTACTTACCCCTCTAATTTTCGGTGATGAAGGTCAGAGAATAAACCTGCAGGAGACAGTTTTTTCCTTCTACCAGGGACCTTTCTGGATCAAACCTCAAGTCATATTTGGGCTTGGCGGCAAGCATCTTTACCCGCTAAGCCAACTCTCCTGCCCTCTCTCCTGCCCCAAAGAACAAATTTTACTTCAGTAAAAAGGTAGCTATTTTGCTTGGAGCAGCATTTCTCAACCTCTAACTTTTTAGCCTAGATAACTCCTAACTGTGGGAGGCTGGCTCTGTGCAGCGTGGGACTCTGCAGCACCTGTGGTCCCTGTCACTGGATGCCAATACCAAACAAGGTCCTCCCAAGACATCAGTACAAACAAAAGACTAGTGTACCAGGCAGAGGAACACAAAACCGAATTGAGAACTCCTCGCCTACTCTTCTGAGACTGAGAATGTAGACATACCTAAAGAGGTTTTGTTTTTCATTTCCCCTTCTATTTGAAAAATCTACAATTAAAACAATACGGACAAGAGCAGCAGAAGCCTCTGTCCTCCATGGGTAGCCCTCTGCAATCCCAAAAGTGTTCTCATTTTAGACAGACACCAAGAGTTGAATGTTAACTGGTTCAAGCTTAAGCTTATCAATTTTGCTACTTGTTGTGACAATGCTTAAGGTTCTAAACATCATAGGACTTCTGTAAACAGAGCTCTTGTAATTAAATAAACAGAAATCCTACTACTTTATAATTAAAACCTCATCAATAACCTTCTAGAATATGTATGCCAAAGGTATAAAATGTGTGCCTCTATTAATCACTAGCTCAAGAAAAGGTGGTGAAACATACAATGGTACACACATTTAATCCCAGCACTCAGGAGACAGAAGCAGGTGGATCTCTGTGAGTTCAAGGCCATCCTGGTCTACCAGGCAAGTTCCAGGTCAGTCAGGGTTATATAAGGAATCCCTGTCTCAACAAAACAACTTGCTCAGAGATGGGGCCCTCAGAGGCAGAGGCAGAGGCAGGTGGATCTCTGTGAGTTGGAGTCCAGACTGAGGAGTCCCAGGACAGCCACAAAGAATCCCTGTCTCAAAACAAACTCCGCAAAACAAAACATAAAAGGGAAGGTACAGCCATTTTAGATGAGCAGTGCTGTGTAGAATGAAGCAAAAGAATGAATTACTGAGTCCCGAATCTTAGAAGCCTGTTCAGGAGAATGGGTGCTTGGGCAGGGTTCAGAAACAAGGTCCTGCACAAACCCAGACGAGAATGTGACATCTAAGCAGTCACTGGCCCCAACCACACAACCCACCCACCCATCCCCCAACCCGGAGTTTTCAAAGCGAAACCAAGAAACGTTTTCAGCTAGGGAGACTCTTTCCCAGTATACAGACCACACCTTATTCTAATACAAGGTGATTTTAGAACCTCCCAACCCCAGCCCCACCCAGGGCCGGCCAAGCAGCAAGTCACTTAGAATATCTTGACCGTGGTTTTCTATCAATACAAAGGGAGACAGTACCAATGGAGGAAGAAAGCAGTACTCAAATGGTAAGGGGAATCAACACCAGTAAAATGCTAGATAGGGATGACAGCTGTATTCTGTGTCTAACCCTTAGAAGGGATGGTCTTCCCAAAGTTAAGCTCATTCCAAGAACAAAATCCTTTCATCTCGATGGGTTAATAATGTTTTATTCATCTGCCAACCCTACAGTATCAGTAGGAATAAGCCCATCCGTGAGGGAAATGCTCTGCTCTACCTTTGAGGAGTATCCATCTGGGGCAGAAACCGTGAGTGAGCTTGGCCATGACTTTACCATCACCACAAATGACCATGAATATTTCTCCTCAAAGAAAAGTCAGTAATCCAAAGCTTGCTATATCAAAGTACCTTTTCAACTTTTAGCATCTAGTTAATGGCTTGGACTATAGTTCAGGGGCCACAGTATCTACACACCATGCATCAAGCCCTGTACTCAATCTTCAGCACCAATAAGGAAAAAAAAGCAAGCAAGCATAAAACAAACAAAAAACCAACAACAAACTCTAGTCATTTAGCTGGAGAGTCCAGCAAACTTCTATTGTCAGGCCCACCTCTCAATGCCCAGGCCTGGGACCACAGCTACTAGGAAGGCTAAGACAGGACAATAATCAAAATCCAAGGCCAGCCGAGGTTACAGAGGACGGTTAGTACCAGCGTTGTTAATTGATTATCTATACTTTAATTTTATCTTTTTTTAAAAATTAAGTCCTAGCCTTTTCTCTAAGATTCCAAAGATAATTTTTCCTTCTGATATAGCAACCAAGTGTCCACAGTACTTCATACCACTACAATCAGTTTACATGGTCTGTCTTGCTCACTGAAGACTGAACCTAGGGCCTTCCACATGTTAGGCAAGCTCTCCTCTATGAACTACATACATCTCTATCCCCTAACTCCACCTACTCGTTGAGATGAGATCTCAACACATCGTCCAGGTTGGTCTCAAACTCCTGTGTTCAAGTGATCCTCCTGCCTCCACCTCAAGAAGGTAGGACTATAAGCACATAAATAATCTTCCTTTTTTTATACTTTCAGGTATTGTCCAACCCAACAAAAGTTCCTCTAAAACAAATCCAAGAAGCAGGTGTAGTGAACAAGCACCTAATCTCAGCATCCAGGAGGCAGAGATGGTTACACCCCCGAGTCAAGAACTGCCTGGACTACAAAGTTGAGTTCCAAACCAGGCTGGTCCACACAGTAAGACCCTGTGTAAAAAACAAACCAACAAATAACAACAACAAAACCCTCGGGTACAATACTACCCTTAACCTATTTGTACAGAATTGAGAGGGTATATCTGTGTAGTCTGGGTTAGTCTTTTGGTTCTGATTTGTTTATATTTGAAAATGTTCCATAAAATCAGGAAGCCAGTTCCTTTGAACTCTAAGGCCAAATATTTTGGCTAATGGTAAGAGGTTTACTATAGCTACGCAGCCTCTTGGAATATCTCAACTTGTCCTACAGTGTTTCTCAGTATTAACCCACTTTACAGATGAGAATGCTGCTGCTGCTAAGTAACTATCCAAACATAAATCCAGAAATAGACTGACTTCCAATATTTACCACAAAATTACAGCTCGGAGGGAAAAGCAAATGCTAGAGTGAATTCTGGTAGTTGCGAAGTGCCGGTGACACATAGGTTTGTTTGGAGCACCCCAGACCTCTGGTGCAAACCCCTCCAGGCATGCTTTGGGGATGCTGGCTAGCCAAGTAGCATTGCTCAAAATTATAATAAGAAAAGGCAGGACAGCCGGGCGTAGTGGCGCACGCCTGTAATCCCAGCACTCGGGAGGCAGAGGCAGGCGGATTTCTGAGTTCGAGGCCAGCCTGGTCTACAGAGTGAGTTCCAGGACAGCCAGGACTACACAGAGAAACCCTGTCTCGAAAAACCCAAATCCAAAAAACCCAAAACCCAAAAAACTAAAAAACAAACAAACAAACAAAAAAGGCAGGAGAAGGCAGAGGTCTGAAATACACGCCCTGACCATCAAAGCTCCCAGGGGGAGTCAAGATGGCTGCCGCAAACAGAAATGAAAGGCCTTGCCGTGAACCAGGGCTGACAAAAGGCAGCTGGAGAGACAGGATCCCCATGGAACTAGAGGAAACCTCAAGCAAGAAAGATGTGCATGGGTCCAGCAGGGTAGCACATGCTTGTGATCCAGCACTCAAGAGACAGAGGCAGGAGGATTCTAAGTCTAAGAACACATACGCCAGGAGAGTAAGGGGAAAGGCGTGCCCTGTCCACAAGATACACCAGGTCAGACGCGAAGCACGGGCGAGTCCTGGGTGGTTTAGAGGAGCAGACCTCTAGGCCCTGGACACCCCACCCACACAGCCAGCCACGCTTCAGCCAGACCTGTCTTCTCATCATGTGAGTTATCTATGGACTCATTCACCCCCTCAAAGGCAGCACTATCTCCCGTGGCATTCGAGCACAGAAATCCAACTCCCTGCACAGTTTGCCTCCTTTTGCTAACGGAGTAAGTTTCCCTAGTCCATGGCCTTATAATTTTATAGCCCAGAAGTTAAAACTAGAAACTTTCAAATGTGGAGGCAGACAACACAATCCATCTCTAAGTGCTCTCTGTATTTCACTTTGTATTAAAAAAAAATCTGTTTGGGGTCCTACATTTTGACAATAATAACCAAGTGTTCTCAAAGGAACTTGTGGGACTGCAAACTGGTAGCTGAGAGAAAAAGGCTGTCTCGCTACACTTAACAGAACCAGTCAAGCAGACTCAATGTGGCTTCCTATTCCCAAGCAGAATGTGTAGAAGGGTGGTCCACAGAGAAACAAGCCAACGTAGTAATACACATTTGGGGGGGAAGGGGGGGGGGCTTGGCAATTTCATCTGCTTATTTCTATGTCTCACATTCACATACCTATTACCCACAGAAACCCCCCTTCCTTCAGCTCACCCCCTCTTCCTTTCATGAACACAGTGGGGGTTCATTTAGTAGCATACAGGCAACTTACCAGCCCCTACACCACTGAAGAAAATGTCTTCCATGGTGTTTGTTTTCATTGTTTTTCTTGTTAATACAGTGTAGAGATAGGTTATTCCCAAAATTTTCCAAGTGGTGAACCAAGCAAAAGATACACTGCATCAAATGATTAAAAATCTGCTCAAAAATGAATGAAAAAAAACACACACACAAAATAAACAAGGAGATGGAGAGGTGGCCTGGTAGTTTACAGCTCTTGCTGTTCAGAGGACCCAGGTACAGGTCAATCTCAGGGAACCCAACGTCTCTTCTGGCCTCTGCAGCACTAGACACACCTGGTGCACAGACAAAGCATGCATGCACATAAAAAATACAACTGAAGCCGGGCGTGGTGGCGCACGCCTGTAATCCCAGCACTTGGGAGGCAGAGGCAGGCAGATTTCTGAGTTCAAGGCCAGCCTGGTCTACAGAGTGAGTTCCAGGATAGCCAGGACTACACAGAGAAACCCTGTCTCGAAAAACAAACAAAAAACAAACAAACAAACAAAAAACTAAATTGTTAAAAAAAAAAAAAGTAAAATAAATCCTGTTCAGCTGAGTATGGTGGCTCACATCAGCAATAAACCACTACGCTGGAGAGTCCCCCAGAGTCCACACCAGCCTAGGATACATAACTGATTTCCAAACAGCCAATGAGACCCCACTGATAAAGTGAAGGTCTATCCAGCCATCATGGTAGGTCACGCTTGTTATCCTAGCACCTTCAAGGTAGAGGCTTGACTACACAGAAATTTGAGGCTAAGATGATTTACATGAGACCATGTCTTAAAAAATAAAATAAAATAAAAACCCCAGGAGGCAGAGGCAGGCGGATCTCTATGAGTTTGAGGCCACCCTGGTCTTACAGAGCAAGTTCTAGGACAGCCGGGGCTACACAGAGAAACCCTGTCTCAAACAAAACAGAACAATCTGCTAAAGCTGACTCCATGACATCACACTTTGTATTACAACACTGAGTAAGCGTAAAAGCCCTGGCACCAAATCCTAGGCACTGACACAGAGTGAACGCCCAGTCAGTCTGTCAAACTCAATCTTTTACTTGCAACTGGCTCAACAACGATTTGTATTAATGATATGATGACCAGGGTGTTACAGCATGTATAAACCCACACTAGCAACCTGCAATGTGAAGTTCAAAAACCCCAGAGCCAGCAAAGTGGAAAAAACCTCCTTTTACTACAAATCCACCCAGCTTCTCCTCCCCACGGCCGGTAGGCTGGCTGCAGGCAGGCACTCCACACAGTGCAGGCAGCTCAAACCACAGCGGGTGGGCTCCTCTGACCTGCGTGCCCACCAGGTTTGCCAGGAGTGCCCGTCTGGGATGGGAAATGGAGAAACGAGCAGAAAGCAGCCCACGGACGCACACTGTGGTGGACGCGCATGAACCACTCCTTCTGTTCACAGCACTTTAAGCGAGCGTTGGCTTTGTGATTTTTTTTTTTTTTTTGTAAAGACAGTAATTGTAGAACTCTGGCTTAACAATTTGTCTCCACTTCTAGATATTTGCATTTTAAGACAGTTTTTAAAAAGTATTTATGGTGCTTCTGATTAAATTAGGAAGCAGATGCAATTCTGTGGTGTAGCAGCAAAGCAGCCCTTTCTCAGCTCTTTCACTGCTGATAATAGGCAAAGGTCTGGTAAAACTATCAGCAAAAAGACAAATTCAGTTCTTACCACCATGTATATGTATATGTATATGTATATGTATATGTATATGTATATGTATATGTGTGTATATATATATAAATGAATGCAAAACAATTCAAGAACTTCAAAAGTCTAACCAGTTAAAAGTATCATTCCAAAACAAAGAAAATAAAACCAAATATAATTTCGGAAGTTTTTCATTCTGCACTTAACCAAGTATTTTCCTTGTCTCAGATTTCTGTACTGCATGCCAGCTCACCACACCCAGTACGTCAGCACGCCTTCCTCATGCAATCCACATTATGCCCCTCTTCCCTGGCTTTCTCCATCTCTGGTTGAAAATCCAAAGTCTATATTCCCCCCTTGTTGTCACAGGAGACAAGGAAAGGAACGGCACTTAAATGAAGAAATGTTAGACCCCGAGCTGCATGTATTTGCTTAAAACACTACCAAAAGCTTGAAGCTAACGGAAAACTGGAAGATTAATTAAGCTTTTGCAGCCTATTTAGGTATACTGTGCTAGGGTAACTCAAGTTCACTCTTAACACCATCTAACGAGGCATTCTGCTTGGGTACAGTGGGTTTTTCAACGTGATAGGCTCTAAAAACCTTTCAGACAGGTTAACTGCAGCTTGCTTGAGGCCACAGCAAAGGTAAGGTCGTCTGTTCCCTACCAAAGTAAGCTTTTCTGCAAAAGGCTTCTCAGAGCTCACTAGGTATACAAACACCAAGCAGAACCCTGGGAACCAACCCAGAGCCTCCCAAGTAACCTCTGACTAAGGAGCTACATTCCTACTCAATTCATTTTCACTAGATGAGTAATCTCAACGCGACTTACTTAACATTTATCCTTGACCTGACAAAGGGAAGGAGAGGTACCGTCATGTGCAACACTAGGGGTGCACTCAATTACCAGTCACAGCCGGGAGTGGTGCTCCAAGTCTGTAATCCCAGCTAGTCTGGCTACGAACAGCAGGCAGCAGGCCCACCAGAACTGCAGAGATCCCGTCTCAAAATGGAGACAAAATAGAAAGGACCTCAAGCCAGCATCCTGGATCACTGAGAGAGCACTGCAGTAAGCAACCGTATCAAAACAAACGAAAAGGCTGCACTGCCCTGACTACTACACATACACACACACACACACACACACACACAGAGCTATATGTAACACCAGTGTGTGTGTGTGTGTGTGTGTGTGTGTGTGAGAGAGAGAGAGAGAGAGAGAGAGAGAGAGAGAGAGAGAATGAATAAAATACAGGATCTTTCACATTTGATGCATGCAAATACCATAATGGCCCATCAAGGAGAAAATTAAATTTAAATACGCTGACTGAAGGAAGCCTACTCAACCACACATTATGGGGGAGGAGCTATAAGATGGAACACAGGGGGTGTTTTTATTCATTGCAAGTAGATTTTATGATATGTAGATATTCTATTTACCTATTCAGGAAGTAATATTTTCTATTAAATTTAGAGAGTCCACAAGCTGCCACCTCAGTGGACAGGAGGTTTGTGAGCTGTGCCAGCTCTCTCCTTGGCACCCTCGCCCCGCCCCCAGGAATTAGCCGTGTAGAAATCCAGGCGGGCAAGTGTGGTAACTTGTCTTGACGTTGCACTCTCACTTCTGTGACAGCCTGTTCCAAGAGCCATGAAGCTACATCATCTGGTAAAGTCACAGCGCCTGAACACACACACACACACACACACACACACACACACTCACACACTTCTCTGCAGTCTCTATGCAACCTTACACTTGGGTCATGAGATAGTAAAATCCAAATTTTGACCATTACTAACTCAAGAATCTGCCAAAAAATAAGATCTCTAATTAAACCATATCCTTTGATCTTGACTCCAAGCAACCAAACTATCTCAAGTATCTGACACTTTCACAAATGTTTACAGGGTTTTGTTTTCGAAAGCTTTCAAGGACACAATATTTGTAACGTTGGAAATATTCTGTAATTTCTCTCCCCAAATTGGAGATCTCAATGCAGTGCTCCTCAGATGCAGAATGCAGTGTCTTCTGACTCCTGCTTTTGCCACCTTGCAAAGACACTTGTGTGTGTCAAGATTTCTCACTCAGGCAAGAAGGCTTTCCCCTGTCCACTTGCACAGCAGACTTCTGGTTCAGAAGCACTGAGGAGGAAGACAATAGTTTTCCAGATTTAAAAAGGGAAGACAGAGAGGAGAGAGGTTCAGCAGTCAAGAGCACCAGCTGCTCTTGCAGACGACCTCAGTTAAATTCCCAGCACACATGGTAGCTTAGAACTACCTGTAGCTCCAGTCCCAGGGCACCCACGCCCTCCTCTGGCCTCTGAAGGCGCTGTACACATGCCTCACACATATACTCACACATAAAGTTCAAAGGCCTGGGGGGGGGTGCAGCTTTAAAATGTTTAAACAAAAAACAGATATAAAAAGGAAGGAAGAGGCCGCTGGCTCAGGGGTTGAGAGCACTGACTGCTCTTCCAGAGGTCCTGAGTTCAATTTCCAGCAACCACGTGGTGACTCACAACCATCCGTAAGGGGATTTGATGCCCTCTTCTGGTGTGTCCAAAGACAGCAACAGTGTACCCATACATAAAATAAATAAATATTAAAACAAACAACCAAAAGGGGTGGGGGACCCTGAAAGGAAGCTAATAAAGAGGAGACGCTCTCTCCATGCCTCTGCTAACTCCTCGGGATGGGGGTGGGGGGCCACTGAAAAGATGATCATTATTTCCCACATAATTCAAGCCAGTTTCCCTTCCCTGTCTCCCCCTCCTCTCTCCTTAGGCTCCTCCCAGCTTAGGACCAGCCTCTGACTCCATGATGGCCTCTACAGCAGCTACAACAGCAGCATTGTATGACATCAGATGTCAGGCGCACTTAATTACGTTCGAACTGTTAGCTGGAAAACTCCACAGTGAAGCGCCTCACAGTGTGCGACGAGTCCTGAACAGCGTAAAGATGGGGAGAAGCAGGGTTGTAAACAGAAAAACAGCTTTTCCTCCACCTGAATACTTAGTAAGTTTCTGGTCTGATATAAGTAGTAATTCACAAAACTAGTAACTGTTTTCCAGTTTTGTGAGGAACAGCAATTGGGAAAACCTGTGTAGTCGAGAACTCTCTTTATTCCCAGGAGACCCCTAGCAGCAGACCCCTCCTCTCTCCTCGCCCTGCTCCTCCCCACAGCCTCACTTCACTCAGAAGAGCTGGGCTGCTAAGGTCCTGGCTACGTCCTTAAGACTCAGGTCTGATGCCACACGGAATGACAGACACACTGTGATTAAGACAAATATCTCATCAAGGCAGAGTCTTCATGCTCAGAGAACTACAGTAGCTGAACGACATCACTGAGAAAGGGGCAACCTCCAAGTGTCCACGGGTGGCTAAGATAGGCTTCCTGCGCACAGCAAGTCTCATGGGGATTTGTTGTAGATGGGACACCAGCGGTACCACAAAGGTAAGTGTGTCTTTATCCCAACAATTAAAGAACTCACCTCAAAATGTCAGAAGTGCAGGGATCTTGGTAGAAATGTCCTCCTCCCCCTAGATCTACAAGAGGACTCTCGCCTCCCTCCCTGAGGCAGGTAATACCCTATACTTTTTCCCACCGCAGATATCAATCAGGGAGACACAACTTAAAGGTCAAAGATACTTGAGGTATTGCTCTACGAAGAGTGAAGGATTGGGGTGGGGTATGGGGACAGGTTGAAATCCGTAACTGCACTGGATCTAAAAACAAATACTGATTCCAAATTTTAAATCAGCTGATTGCCCGCTTAGCCTGGTATAATAAACCATCATGCAAGTGCAGTCAACTAATGTGCTCTAAAAGCTACTTTCTCTATGTAGAAGGTGACATACACATAAAACCTCCCAGGAGAGCGCTCTTCGGTTTGGGTCTAACTGTCTCCCACTCCCCAGCAGAGTATCTTTCCACAAAACCGTATCCCCCAATACTGGTGTAACACACTGCTAAAGCAGCTTCATTGTCTCTAAAACGGTGGCTTTGTTTTAATAATCTGTATGTGTGCCATCTGTGATGCCACAGTACGGTTTTACTGTGGACAGTCCTGATGGCACACTGCTATATGTAACACCAGCTGGAGACGGTCCAGGTTCAGTGTTAGCCTGGGCCACACACTGGAGACCCTGTTTCAAAACAGAGAAAAGGAGAGGGGAGGAGAGGGTAGGGGAGGGGAGGGGAGGGGAGAGATAGCTAGGTGGTAAAGTACTTGCCCAGTATAAGCAAACACAATGGTAATTACAAACTAGTCAGACTTCCTCTGGTATTCTGAACATATTTAATGTAGTCAACTGGCAGCCTTTTGGGTCATCTGGTATTGTTTTGAGGTTTGGCCTAACCACATCAAGAGCTTTAGTATCAACTGAAATATCTCATTCCCACCCTCAGGCCAGAGGATAAAATAATGCACTATAAAGAGAAAGATGTCAAAGACATCTAACTTATCACTAATGCAATGACAGCTCACATTTAAATTATAAGGCACTTTACTAATGCACCCAGGATTGTAATTCCACACCTGCCATAATCTTATTCTGAGGTTGCTGACTTCAGCTTAGAATCTCTCTTCTCCACCCAGGTACAGCAGTGCACCCGTCAGACTCAGCCTGGGGAGGCTGATGTCAGAAAACAGGGGCGCCATTCTCAGTTACATACTGACTTTGAGGACAGTGTGGCCTACATAAAGCCCAACTAAAAGAATAAAAAATAAAATAAAAACTGGAGAAATAGAGGGAAGAAAAGGGAAGAGAGGGGGATTAAGAGGAGAAAGAAGAAATGTCTCTCTCTTTTTGTTTTTTAAAGAAAAAACATTGGTCAGGCACAGTTGTTTGATGCCAGCACTCAGGAGGCAGAGGAAGGCAGATTTCTTGGGTTCAAGGCCACCCTGTGGTCCAGAAAACCCAGGGCCACACAGAGAAACCCTTCTCAAAAAACCAAAACCAAAGCCAAAACAAAAAAAACAAACAACAAAACCAATAATCTTTCACATATCTTCTCCAAAAGTTATGAATCTTTAGTAATGGAAGAACCACCTAGAAGAACTTTGGAAGAATTTAAGAAATGATTAGAACTATGTCCAAACCACTCAAGGACAAGTGTGTCGTCCAAGACAGCAAGAGTGAGACGGGAAGCCAACTGAAGACAGGAAAGCGGCTGCACCTCAAGGCCTACACTCAATTTAAGCTGAAACCAAAACAAAACAGTATGCTAAGTAAACCTGAGAGTCAAAGTCATCGACAAAATGGATCAGTGGAAAACGGAGCAGGAATGGAAGGAAGGCAACTGCTCACTCAGTAAGTCTATGAGAAACGGCAGACAATTGTTAGATATGGAGAGAACGTGGGAAGTGCCTAACCTTCAAATCACAGGCAGAGACATAGTTCCGATAAAATCATAGGAGGAGATGTGCCAACTCTAAAGAAAGAGATGCTCATGCCGGTACAGACCACCAATGGACAGGACCAGAAAAGAAACTCCCCAGACACCATTCAAAACACTGACGGCCTAGAATGAAGAAAGGATTGCAAGCTGCAGAGAGACAGGTCAAGTCACATGACTACTGGTCCATCAGGGTGACACCTGGTTACCAGAAGGCCAAGTTCTGGAGAAGATTCTGTCAGCCTAGAGTGTGATGCTCAGCATACTATATTACCTTTTTAAACTGAAGGAAAATTAACATTCTCCATGATAGAGTGAACTGAAGGAATCTGTACACACTAAAGCCAGCTCCAAGACAAACACACCCAAGCACTAACAAGGAGTAGACAATGCCAAGACACTTAGTCAGGAGGGCTAAGAAAACAGCACAAGACCATGGAAGTGACAGGAATTGATAACTATTCATATTAATTGTTCCAATTCTCTAACAAAAGATACAGACTTTAAGACTGGATCAGAAGCTGGGCGTTGGTGGCACACGCCTGTAATCCCAGCACTTGGAGGCAGAGGCAGGTGGATTTCTGAGTTCGAGGCCAGCCTGGTCTACAGAGTTCCAGGACAGCCAGGACTACACAGAGAAACCCTGTCTCGAAAAACAAACAAACAAACAAACAAACAAACAAACAGAAAGACTGGATCAGAAAATGGGACCAATACTTTTTTGCTGCCTCCACGAAACACACCTCAATACCAACTTAAATTCAAAGGATGTAAAGGAGCATTCCAAGCAAACAGAACTAAAAATACCCATACACATGAATAAAATAAACTCACAAACAAACAAACAAACAAAAAAGGCCATTTAGACAAAAACTAAACAGAGACAATATGTTAAATAACATCGCATATCAAATGGCCCTAACTGGCATCTATAGTACACCCCACCCAAGCACTAATGAATAATTGTGGTTTCTGAGTGAAACACCCGGTCCCTGTGGTGGGTTAACGAAAATGGTCCCCAAGCACATATATTTCACCAGAGAGGAAAACTGTTTGGAAGGTTTAGAAGGATTCGCTGGAGTAGGTGTGGCCTTATTGGAAGAACTGGGTCAATGGAGGTGGGCTTTGACGTTTCAAAAGCCCGCGCCAAGACTAGTCTAGTCTGTCTACTTGTCTGTCTCTCCTTGGTCGCAGGGTCTCTTCACAACAGTCCCCCAGCTGGTGCTTTGTGGAGGTAACGGAACCTGAAGGAGACAGGAGTCTGTGTCTCTGGAGGAGGACATCAGCAGGCATGCGCTTTGGAAGTCTGCAGCCTTACACGCCCCCCCCCTCCCCTTTTCTCTCTTCCTGCCTGTCGATGGAGCGCCTTCGGCCACCTTCCTGTCGCTCCTGCAGCACTGTGTCCCTAATGGCCGCCCATTCCTCCATGCCGTGACAGCCTTACCCTCAGCCAGTGCGGGCAGACACAAACCTGCCTTAGTTCCTTTCTATCTCTGATAAAAGACTGACAAAAACCAACACGTGGAGCCAACCGAGGGGAGAGAAGGCGGGGCCTGCAGAGGAGAACCTGGGGGGCGGAGCTGAGGGGAGTCAATGAAAGGCTGCTGCTCACTGGCTTGCTCCGCTTGCTTTCAGCACCAGAGTGCCTGCCCGCCTGGCCGAGTGCAGCAGCATCTACAGTGGGCAGGGCCACCACACTAATCATTAAACAAGACAACGTCCCACAAGTGGCTTATGAGCCGGTCTGACAGAGGCATTTTCTTGAGGTTCCTTGTTTCCAGGTGACCTTATTTTGTACCAGCTGGTGTGCACAGCAGCAGAGATGTAACCAATGTGAATACATACTCTTCTCTGCAGCCACGGAGCTGCCTGAAAATCAATCACACATCAGGACATTAAGCAACTCTTAAACACAGGAAAACCAAAAGTAACAGTCTGTCAGACCTCAGTGGACTCAACAGCAAAAGCAACGGCAGAAATAATACAAACTTATGAAAACTAAATGACAGCTGATCTAGGAAAACCTTTGAGATTTCAAGAATTGAATGAAAATCTAAACACATCATACCAGAATCTATGATACCCAACGACAGAACTAAAAATGCCTTTATAAAATGACAGAGATCCCAAGATAGTAACTTGACATGCCAGAAAACAATCAGATTAAAATTAATGTAGAAATTAAAAATCAATATGAAGAAACAAAGACTAAGATTAACAAATCTTTAGCCTGACTAGTCAAAATTCTAAAAGACCAAAATTAATACAATTAAAGGTGAAAATGGACACTTTATAAAGAAATGGATGATTCTCTAACTGCACAGGGCCAAAGTTAATCCAAGATGAAGTAAATAATTTAAACAGAGCCATAACAAGGAGACCCATGACAGACTCCCATAGTCACAGACTAGGAGAATTAATGAGAAAATGGCTACTCTGCCCAAAGAAATCTACTGATTCAATATAATCCCCATCAAAATTTCAAAATAACTCAACAAAAAGATGAAAAATAATCATCTCAAAACTCACAAAGAAACACAAAGAACCCAAGATAGCAAAAACAATCCTCAATAATAAAAAACATGGAAGGTTTCACCATCTGATTCCAAATTATAATATAGAGCTATAGTAATAAACAGCACGGTACTGACATAAAGACAGACAGACAGACAAATGAGTGTGCCAGAAGAACACAACGCTCCTACAGCCAACTGATTTTAGATAAAAAGTCAAAAATACACATTGGAAAAAAGACAGCATCTTCAACAAATGGTGCTCATGAAATTGAACAGCAACATGTAGAATGAAGCCAGATCCTTAGCCTGAACAAAACTCAATTCCCGATGATCAAGGTCCTCAAAATAAGACCAGATACCCTAAACCTGTCAAAAGGGGAAGTAGGATTGTTTCAACTTATAGGCCCAGGAAAGAATTGTAGGCATTAAAGTTATCAATAAAGAAATTTCATGAACTAAAAACATTCTGTACAACAAAGGACACCAACATTCCAGAAGAGGAAATAGGAAAAAAACATTTTTTAACAACTACTAGACTAACATAAGGTTAGTATTTAGAATATACAAAGTAACTAACTAAATAAATAAATAAATAAATAAATAGATCAACAACCACCCCCAGGATAAGCCCTACACACACACACACACACACACACACACACACACTTAAAAATTGGAGCATGAAACTATATAGAGTTCTCAAAAGAATACAGATGGCTGAGAAATAGTTTTTAAAATGTGTGACATCCTTAGCAATCAGGGAATGCAAATTAAAACTACTTTGAGATTTCATCTTATTCCAATCAGAATGACCAAAATAAAAATATATACATATAAATTTTATTACGCATATTGACAAGAGTGCAAATTACAGCTAGCTGGTAGGATATACAGCTTTAATGCTGGTACTTGGGAGGCAGAAGCAGGTGAAATTTTGAGTTGAAAGGCAACCTGGTCTAAACAGTCAGTTCCAGGCCAGCCTGGTGAGACACTGTCTTAACAAAAAGAAAACCAGAGTGCAAACTGGGGCATCCACTATGGCAAAGAGTGTGGTTTCCTCAAAAAGCCAGAAACAGATCTACCGTCTCATCTTGCTATCCCAGCTTTGGCCTTACTCTCAAGCAGTCTATCTCCTACTAGAGACATCTGCTCGTCCAAGTTCACTGCTGCTAATCCACAATGCCTGGGAACTGCAACAGCCTTAATATCCACCCCCGATGAACAATGCAATATACAATGAAAAAACATTCAGCTACAAAGAAAAATAATTATGAAATTCACAGCTAAATGGACGGACCTGGAAATAACAGGCACAGAAAGACAAACAATGTTCTCTTTCCCACGTGATGGCTAGCTGTGACTCTTCAGATGTGTGTGTTTAAATTGGAAATTACAGATATCAGGAAATTAGCAAGGGGCCACAGAGGATTTAGATTTCAGAGGAGGGAATGGGGCTCAGGCGTATGAAGGCGGACAGGGAAGGCAGAGGAACATGGAGGCGGGAGGAGGGCAGGGTAGAGGAGGGGACAGAGAGAAGGACGACGGCCACAAAAGACATCTGAAGAGGCTATACAGAAACCTACTACTAATGTCTCCTACAGACACACATAGACACATATAAAACACATCTAAATGATACCACCCTAAAACAGTAGACTGTGGCACAATGCCTCTCCTAGATACCTAGGCTATCAGGTGAGAAACCCCGTGCCAAGTACCAACTACCTCATGTCAAGCTGTCGGTCAGCAGGGCTCCCTCCAGAAGTGCCCCTCCCCCTAAAACAAGAGACGACAGCTATTGTCATGCTTTTAATTACCATCCAGAACTTGACAATAAGACTCTATTGCTAAAGATACTACAGATCTAGGTCACAGGATATGAAGAAATCAAACCAGACACTTCATTCCTACTGGCTAGCTTCACAGTGCTGGAAGGTTCTATGCACGCCATTAGGAGAGAACAGTCTTACACATTCATACCTACTGTGACTTCTGAAAGCTCAAACAATGGCCACCTGGCAAGCAGTGGCACGAATCGGATGGGAGCAGCCACTGCATTCCAACTAGATTTAAAGCCTGCTTCTCAAAGTGGAACTCACGCATGGCACTAGTTACTAGGCCAAGCCCATGGCTACCTAGGTCACAGCCTCTAGGCAAGAATCTGGACTTATTACCATGCTAAAATGAACGTACTAATAAACTGTCCCCTAAGTTATCTTAATAACCATAGATTCGCTCATCTCCACACTCACCACAGTCGCTTCTCATCCCTGAAGAGGGGACAGGCGTAGCCAGCTAGGGCAAAATGGCTATTTGCTGGGCATGACAGAACCACTACACACATGACCTCATAGTGGCCATGACTGCATGCATAAGAGCAACACAAGGTCAGCCAGCCCAAACCCCAGCGAGGCTGTGGAAGGGGCTCATGAAGTCCCACTCTTAGCTGAGAAGTTCTTGACCGCCAGCGCCTTCTAGGGGAAGGTGCCCACTACACCCAGCACATACAGACAGCATTAGGAGGCGAGTGCCTTTACCACCACAGCACATGAGGCTAGGAGGGGGAAAGTATTGGGGAAATAGGGAGGGAAGGAAAGGTAGGTGTGATGTATCAAAACCTATATGCACATGTATGAAAACCCTCAAGCAATACAAAATGCAATTAAAACACAGTAAACATGAGAAGTTCATAGGTGAAGAAAATAATGTTCTTAGACTTTTCAGATGCGGTGTCTATTGTCAGTTGGGGTGGGGAGGATGGGCTTGCTGCCTATGGGGTTAGGTACATGACTCAAATGTCTAAAATGCTTGAGCGTTTAACAAGGAAGACACACGCTTAGCTCATTCTTTCTTCATCTTCCTGTCCCTATGCAGTTAGTATACTGCAGTTCTGAGGGTTCTGACTGAATATTAAAATGGTTTTAAGGCAATTTGTGACCAGGAAGAGAAAAGGCAACAGATCCTAGAAACAGGCTGGAGACGCGGCTCAGAGATTAAGAGTGCTCACTGCTCTTGGAGAGGACTAAGGCTTGCTTAGCAGTACCCACATCCTGTCTCACAACCATTTGTAACTCCGGTTCCAGGGGACCCAACACCTCTTCTGGCCTCCACGGCTGCATACACACAGGTGGCACACTTACAGTAAGGTATTTTAAAAATAAACAAGAAGTAGGAAAGATACCATAAAGTCCTCCGACCCACCTCAGGGCTCTCTTAATTCAATGTGTGTACAATTTAACAGCCACCCTCCTGTCAGATTTCTGTGGCTATACATTAAAGGGCTGAATCGAAGAAGATAAAGAAACTACACTAGCACTACCATTTTATTGAAATTATTTCTCCCCAAATTAGCAAGTAGCTGAACTAGTTTATTAAAAAAGAAAAAAAAAACTCCTTAATAAATCTTAAATGTTACAGTCAAATAGTCTTCTTGTTGCTGAAGCCAGGTCCCAAATACCCCAGGGCATATATGGCCAAGAATGCCCTTAAACGCCTCCTCCTGCCTCCACTTCCCACAGGCTATGATCACCAGCATGCACTTGGCACACAGGAATAAAATCCAGGACCTCCTGCATGCCAGCTAGGTAAGCGCACTACCAACAACTATACCCCTAGCCCTAAAACATCCTTTTAGGTAGTCTATCAAAACAATAAGCAAGAGTCAACTCAAAACCACCACTGAAAGGAAGGAAGGAAGGAAGGAAGGAAGGAAGGAAGGAAGGAAGGAGGAGAGAGAGAGAGAGAGAGAGAGAGAGAGGAAGGAAGGAAGGAAGGAAGGAAGGAAGGAAGGGAGAGAGGGAGGGAGAGAGGGAGGGAGGGAGGGAGGGAGGGAGGGAGGGAGAGAGAGAGAGAGAGAGAGAGAGAGAGAGAAAGCACTGCTGGCAAGCTACTTCCCAAGCCTTAGGAAGTTTTCTGTGTGAGAAAACAGGTCATGGAAAGGAGGTTTCATCATTTACAAATACTGGACTGTTTAAAAGATCCCGGTTTTTTCAGTGTTAGGTTCCACTTTAAGTCTTACTTATGACCACTGTAGCCAAAATCAAACTAAAATGAGGAGACTGGGGGAGATAGCTCAGTCAGTAAGTGTTTGCCTCAGAAGCTTGAGAGCCTGAGTTCTGGTTTCATGCAACATAAGAAAGCCTGTATGCATTAGAGGCAGGCAGATCCTAGAGCTCACCTGACCAACTCTGTCACAGTAAGAGACCCAGTGACTAAGAAGGACATCCCACTAGCCTCCGGACAGACAGGCATGAATACCTGTTGACAGATGTGTACTTGCACCATCAATTTAAGACAGATGTTATATACCACGCCCCCAAAACAGGAAAGGTACACACTCAACACTTTTTTAAACATTGAAAGTTTTTGTTTTTGTTTTTCTTTCATTTTCTTGTTCATTCTTTTTTTGTGTGTCAAGAGCTCATGTAGCCCAAAGTAGCCCAGGACATTACATCTCTGGAATGCTGTTTAATTTACAAACATCTAGCCTCCAATTCCCAAGTTTCATAATATCAGGTATGTTTCATTAAGCCCAATTGTAAAATTTTAATTTATCCTCCATAATGTTTGAGCTGTGTATACAAATACGTATCATTTCCCTGTATATCTGTGCTGCAACTGATGTACCACCACACCCTGTTGATTATACCACGTTAGGGAGTGAGCCCTACATGTCAGGAAACGATGCTACCACAGAACTACATCTCACTTTCTAAAAATACATTTTGGACACTAACAGCTTTCCAGTTACGATGTCCTTTGCAAAAGACTTTCTTATTCTCAGTCAAGCCCTAGGAAGTACACCACAAAACACAGCTAAATTAATGATCCACGCAGTTTAATTAATAATTCTCAATAGATGATCACAGGAAATATAGCCTATCCCAAAGCTGTCACGCCTTAATACTCAAACAGTTAAGCTCTGGTTGATTTGC
Organism: Apodemus agrarius; assembly: GCA_964023405.1. Lineage (NCBI taxonomy): Eukaryota > Metazoa > Chordata > Mammalia > Rodentia > Muridae > Apodemus > Apodemus agrarius. The sequence continues at coordinate 116,007,640 of OZ030007.1, forward strand.
ATTGTAGGATTTCAAGTGTAAGTCATAATACAGTTTCTTCCTTTTATGAATTCTCAGATCTGAGAGTGAAACTTAGTTTTAACAAGTATCAGAACTCATTCTTATGAAACATTAACCAGAAGACTAGTTATGAGTTACAACCGTTCAGGTTTCTTCTTAAAATACCCCTTTACTCAAACTGAAAACACTCGCTATGGTTCAGCTTACACTGATCAACTGCTTGCAGCCACGCATCCATCCTTTGGAAACACAGACTGCTCCCCCCTCCAAAGCTTACTGGTCACTCAGGCTGCAGGGGCCGGTCCTCACTTCTCCCAAGCCTGTGCCTCTCCGGTCTTGGTGCCATGAGAAAATTTTATTATGTAAATCATTAAACTCATATTATTAAGAAATTAGAAGAATGAAGTAAAATAATTAAAAAGATATTGTGACATAACCTATTTTTCTAAGAACTAATCTTAAAAATCAAGTTTTAGTTCTAAAGAGCATCGTCACAATGCCGTCTCAAAGACAAAACCAAAAATACCACAAAACATCACCTTTATCCTTAAAGCAAGGCACTCCCATAAACTCAGATAGGCCGTGTCCCTTTCCAAGAACATAAGAGAATGGTGTTAAGTACACACTGTACTGTGGGTGCCCAAAGGGTTGAGAGTTTTTTGGTTTTTTGTTTTGTTTTCAACGGCAAATGCTTTATGTAACAGCTGAAGCTCCTTGAACAAGTAAAGCAGTCAAGTACGAAAAAGTCAAATGTTAGGGAAAATTGGATTTTAAAGACAATATTTTGTGAATTAGAATACGAAAAATATGTATTTTGCGTTTGGACCACTTGGTAATATTGCACCTAAGGGTAAGGTCTTGTATATATCTTTAAAACACACTGTGGGAAAAATAAAACAACCCCTGGCTCCCTCTACAAGAACTTTCGTATGAGGTGACTAAGTTGACCTTTTAGATACTTTAACCACAGGGATGACAGAGTATGTGAAACCACCTTGCTACAATCATGCAGTAAAGGCTAATCTCTGCTCTGCTGTACAGCCAAAAACCAGGAGGGGAAAATCTGGATAATCTTAAGATAAATGCTCCACCTGTGACTGAGACACTGGCAGCCAGGTGTCCACAGCTGGAGAGGGGCTTCTAGGTAAGATTCTCTCCTCACAAAAAGCCATAACCCTTATACTACCCCAACCTCCAGTGGTAGGGATGCCACAGTCCACACTGAGTCACCTGTCCCTCGCTGCCACCTTCGGAAAGGTAAACAAGCACCTTAAACACCTAAGTCTCCAATCCTCCTTCAAGGCAAAAGGTCTTTGGTAATTCCCCAAGTGAGCACATAAGACTTCCCCCAAATACTCCCTTCAGGGCTCCCGGCCATGCCTGGTGGATAGTTCCATGCTTTACGGTAAGAGAAATCACTCCCCAACACTCATGCATAATCTGGCCACACACAGCAGCTTCTTGGCTTTCAATTAAAAGCACACCTCCCCAAGCCAGCCCGACAGCGGAAGCCTTTCTCTGAGTGCAAAAGTGTGACCTCCCAGCCTGGAGGCACTGGCCCTTTAAAGGTTCTAGCTTCCTGTACGCCCGGTCCCTCCCTCCTCGCCAGCTCCCGCCCCGGCCAAGGGTCACACTTGAACTTTAGATTGCCCAGAGCCTAAAAGCCTTGGCCACCCACTTGCGCGCGTCAGAGACCGTACCCAGGGAGTGGGAGCGCTCGACCACCTGCTCAGGCCACTTTGGATAAAACCAAATCTGCCCCGGCCTCTGCAACTGCTGGCCCGCACAACGCTCAGCCAGCTGCGCGGTTAGCCATCCCACCAGCTGCGGGAGCCCCGCGCGTGGTGTGCGTGGGAGGGGGGGACGTCTCCAGTGCTCCCCGCCACCTCTGCTGTGGGGTCCGAGGAGACCTTGACGACCAAGGGTCGGGAGAGTGGGTGCGCGTGTGGGCGGAGGAGTCGCCTGACCCCCTCGCAGGTCCGGAGTGGCAAGTGGAGAGCCCTCCGAAGGGCACCCCCTCGCTCCAACAACTAGCTAACTTTCACGCCTGCTCTGGCAGGTCACTCAAGTTCCCAAACAAGCGCTCCCCGGGTCCCTCTAGAACTCCCTCGCCTGCACCTGGTCCAAATTTGGCTCCAGGTCTCGGGGAAGCCCCCGCCACACCTGCCATTTCTCGCCCGCTCTCTCCGTGCGCCCATCATCATTTCCGGGCCCCGAACACCCACACCGCCGACCCTCCGCAGGCCCCAACACATTCCCCCCACCACCCCACCCCAGGGCCGCCCGGAGGCCGTTCACCTTCCAGCCCGCCGAGCTGTTGCTGTCGCCCTTATCCTTGAAGTAGGGGACGCTCTTCACCATCCACTCGTAGATCTGCGACAGGGTGAGCCTCTTCTCGGCTGAGCTCTCGATGGCCTTGGTGATGAGGTCGGCGTACGACAGGTTGCCCCACGCGTTGCGGCGCGACGAACTGGTCTTGCGCGGCTGTCCCGCGAGCGGCCCCGCGGCGGCGGGAGGCACTGGTGGGGGCTGCGACAGCGGCCCGGTCGGTGGGGGCTGCGGCGGCGCCGGGTGCACGCAGCCCGCCTCGGGGCCCTGGAAGTCCCCGCACAGGGCCCTGCCGGCGGCAGCTGCGGCCGCCACGGCCACGCAGCCCGGCGCCCGTGCGAAGTCCTCACTCTCCTCCAGCAGGCTCAGGTTGCTCATAAAGTCCGTACTGACAGCGGACGCCGAGGCCAGGCTCGCCGTGGCGTCGGGGTTGGCGGCCGTGCCGCCCGACGGCGCCGGGCTGGAGGTGGTCGAGTTGGACTGGTTAAACTCCGGCCTGGGCAGCGGCCAGGTGCAGGAGCGCTGCCGCGGCAGCGGCTCGAAGTCCGGGTCGGTCTCCACCACCTGGGGCGCTTCGGCCATGGTGCCCCCTGCCCCTCCCCCACCAGCAGAGAGTACCAGGAGACGAGGCCACCGGGGGCGCGGAGCAGGCGACCCGAGTGTCGCTCCGAGATTGGGAGCCGCGGAGACGGCGGACGCACGCCGGGAGCCAGGCGCGGCGCAGCGGACGGACGCGCCCAGAACTTAACTTCGGTGGCTAGGATCCTCCGAGTTCGTGCCTTGGACGGGGCACGGACCAGGCCGCGGAGCCCGGCGGCTCGGGCACCACGCTCCTGCTCTGTTGACAGGGCCGCGGACGCAAAAGCAGACGGGCGGACGCCGCGGGCCGCTCTAGCTCCCCGCGGCCGCGCGACAGCGGCGCTGCTGCCTGTTGAATGTGGCGGCGGCGGGGACTGCAGCGACTCCGCAGCCTCCCGTCTTACGGGATCTGCAGCGGCTCCCCGCCCGCGGCGGCGCGCGCGCCGCCCCGCCCCTGACCGACAGACTGCGCGACCAATGGATGTGCTAATTCTCCGCCTAGGCAGCCAATGAACGCGGGCCTGGGCGGGAGCTGCTTTCCCCGGGGAGGCGGCAGTAGGTTGGTGGGGGGCAGTGGGGTGTTTTTCTTTCTCACACACTTTTTTTTTTTTCAATCTCCGTTATTATTTTCTGTAATTCTCAAGTGTTTCTGAGTCTCTGGCGTCTCAGTGTTCGGATTGCTAGGAGGCAAACCCGCGTGGAGGCGGCGACCATACTTTTGTTTACTACGGAGTGCAATGAGTACTCCAGGCAGAGCCCAGACCCCGACTCCGGGGATGGCGCGGGGCCGCTGCGCGCTCCCGGACACGACGTGGGCGGTGGGGCGCCTCGTGGATTCCACTCAGCCCGCTCCGCCCACGCGTCTTCGCGGAGCTCTCGGGAAGTCGGTGGGGTTTGTTTTGAAGGAATGTTTTCGTAAGCTGGCATCTGCCCCGGCCGCCCCTGGCGCGATGATCGTGCAGTGAAGACCCGTCGCTCTGCTGCTCCCGATCCCCGCCTTCCCACTCGACCTGTGCACACCTGCAAGCTGAGCCTTCGCGGCTCGGCCGAGCACCTGCCCCCCCCCCCCCAATCATCCTGAACCCAAAAGAGGTGCGGCGCGGGGAGAAGACAAGACTGTTGCACAAGCACCTAGATCTAGTAGCGCCTCAGATCCTAAGTCTTCCATGGGAACCGCTTTCCTGCCACGGGAATCTCACTTTTTCCTGAAGACCGGAATGGTGGCAAAAGGATCAGTGAAAAGCGTTTAGAGACATCTTTGTCACTTTATTACCCCTAATTAGGTTTAACGGCTTGCTTATTTCTTTTTTATTTAGAATGGAAGTGGAGAGGTGTTGAAGTCGCCAGAGGAGATATGCCCCAAGTGTTGGGTCACAGCTCCTCCCCTCAGTTCTTTTAAGCTCCCAGTGTGGGCTCCTCGACCCGGGTATCTAATATAAATTAAGCAGAGCCAAAGAGGGAAAGACAGTGATCCTTTTTGCCTTGCAGAGTAGAAGAAAATGTTTCCTCGCTTGATTTTTCTGATTTGCTTTCTCTTTTAAAAAGAAACATGGGTGGCATTTTCTTTTAATAACTAGGATGCATATTAGGGTTTTAACTAGGTCCACAAAGACAGCCCCAAATTCCTTGTTGCTGTCGTAGGTCACTCTTCTTTCTTACGTGGAGTTTTTCTATGTAAAATGAAGCTCCACAAGAAAACCAGTCGTATTCCTTCCGCTCTGCCTCCAGCGTCTTCTCTACTCCAGGCCCCTATTCCCCTATCCAATCCCTTTTTCCGAAAAGGCTGCCTACTGATAAAAGATCTGAGCCGAGATGCTGAACCAGAGGTGCTGGGGACGGTTTGGTTGACTGTCTCTTCACCTTGACTACAAATTTTGGCTGGTGAAATCTTCTTTGCCTGCCAGCCACTGGGGGACTTGAGCAAATGGGTCCGCTTAAAAAGGACCACAAAGAACAGCCCTCCGCCCGAGGTGGGCCCACAGTCAGACAGCCGCACCCTGCAGATGGGCGGGGCGCTGGTGGACCATTCTTGGCGATGAAATCCAGCTGTGAATTTGGCCTTCGCCTCGTTTCTATTCCGGCTTCTCCGGGACTGTTCTGATGAGAGCATCTGGTTAAAGGAATTTTCCTAAAGCTTTCCCCAAATCTTCAAATTCTCTAAGGCCACTGTCTCCCATTGTTTCTTTAAATGTCATAGTATAGACTAGTGGTACAGCCAAGGTTTGACAGGTGTCGGGCCCTAAGCTCAAAGCCAAGACCAAAGAAGAAAAGAGCCAGAGAACCCGTCCATCAGTGTCCCTGGTACAAAGGGTTTTTATTAAAAAATGCATCTTAAAAGGTAGATATAGGCGATGACTCACGGTTGTGTGGAGAAGTCCGTTTGCTGAAGCAGGGACATCTCTGTGCACCGCACTGGTTTCCTGTCTTTGCCTGGTACAAACTATTCTGTGAGGAATAACCTTGCGTTGTAACTGTCATTTCACATCCGTAACAAAGACGGAGAAGTGTGCAAAAGTAGGAGTCACTGGGAAAGCAGGCATGATGTGCTTCGGGGGTTTTGAAAGGAACAGCCTTCGATAAAAAGTTATGTCAAGTTAAACTTTCTTTTCTAGTAGCTCTATAAAAAAACTTTACAGTTGAAAGTAAATTTGGAGGTTATCTTTGGCCTCCTTTCACTGAATAATAAAACGTCACACTTAAGAGAGCAGTGCCAGGGTGAGAGCTTCAGCGTCCCATCAATATTATCAATGCATCTGCCAAAACAAAAGTATAAGCATCCTCTAATACCAGTATATCGTTCATCATCGTAGCCGGGGTGTGTGTGTGTGTGTGTGTGTGTGCGCGCGCGCGCGCGCGCGCGCGTCTTCTTCCTGCTAACTGTCCATCATGGTAATTCTAGTCACATGAATTCTATCAAGATGAGTGAAGTCTTCACGTACAAGGTTAAGAAGACAGGACTAGTGACTTAGCCAGATGGTATCGTGCCTGCTGAGCACGCACCGTGCCCAGGCTTCAAGCAGAAACACGTAAGGCAGCACACACCACACACCAGTAACCCCAGCACTTCAGGTGTGGAGGCAGGAAGATCAGGAGTTTAGGGTGCATTCCAAACTAGCCTGGGCTACATGAGACCTTACCCCTCCCAGAGAGAGAGAGAGAGAGAGAGAGAGAGAGAGAGAAGGAGGAGGAGGAGGAGGAGGAGGAGGAGGAGGAGGAGGAGGAGGAGGAGGATTAAGAAAGCAGAGTGGGGGGAAAAGTTAGAGAAAGTTAGAGAGATGCTATTACAATAAAAGGTGTTTTAGTGGAAAGTGACAGGTGTAGCGGTGGCACAGCCATAAACCCAGCCCTCAGGGAGGCAGAGGCAGGCAGAGCTCTGTGAGTTCCAGGCCAGACTGTTTTACAGTGAGTTCCATGCCAGCTAAGGCTGTCTAGTGAGACCTTGTCTCAAAAACAAACACATGTTTTAGCTGGAACTAAAGGTCCGGAGTTCCAGAAATTCATGAAGCCAAACCAGGAGAATCTCAAGTTTTAGGTTTCCTGGGCGATAGAATGAGTTGAAGTCCAGTTGGAATAAGACTTAAGAAGCCGCTTAACTTAAGAAGAGGGCTGGAGTGTAGCCTCCAGGTAGAGGTCTTGAGGCCCGAGGTTTAATCCCTGGTACTGTGAGGGGAAACGTGGAAATAAGTGGATAGACTGGCTGGAGAGATGGCTCAGCAGTTAAGAGCACTCACTGTTCTTCCGAAGTTTAAATCCCAGCAACCACATGGTGGCCCACAACCATCCTAACAAGATCTGACGCCCTCTTCTGGTGTGTCTGACTTACATACAGTGTACTTACATAATAAATAAATCTTAAAAAAAAAAAAAGAAGTGGACAGATAACATGCAGTTACTGGGCTGTGATTATAGCTCAGTGGTGTGTGCTTGGTGACTCCTGCATGAGACCTTGGCTTTAATCGCTAGCACTGCAATGAAATAAAAACCTTGGAGAGGATATCCCACAATGCTGGTGATACCACAATGAACAGTTGGGAAAGCTCTCTGGTCACCTGAGGGTACTTGCTATCAGTTTAGAGATGGGGACACTGAGAAATTAAATGCTTGGTTCGGGTTTTGTAAAGTTAGTAGGGTTGGGTACAAAAATATTTTCCCTTGTTCAGGTCAAAATGCTGCTTTCCATTCTGCTACTGGGGGATACCACTTTTAGTGCCTGGAGGTTTTGAGACCATCTGATGAAACTTAACCTGTTTTAAATAGCAGGTCCTTTGATTATTTTTTAAAATAAGCCAATTCTGAGCTCCAAACTTCATGGACATTAGCATTTCAATTGTGTGTGTGTGTGTGTGCGTGTGTGTGTGTGTGTGTGTGTTATCCAGGACTCGATATCACCATAAAATTAATAGAGAGCGAAGTGTCGTAAGTCTCAACCTTGCATTCATTTTCAAACACAATGTGTTTTCACTATTTTATTTCTGTTTCTTGTCATATTAAAGCTTTTCCTGTGCTTCTCCCAAAAGCAGGACATGTGTATTAAATAAGAGAACACCACCATGTAGAACACAGATGGCCGTACATTTTTGGCAGAGAGGAAGTTTTAACGAGGCATTTTAGTTGGAGAACAAGTGTTTGTGAACGCTCAAGTCACAAAGTAAGGAATCAACTGCTGTTTTATGATATCGGTTCGTTTTCTTGTTTTTTCTAATCTAAGCATCCTGTTTCCATAGCGTTCAGTCCAGGCAAGGGGTTCAAATGCGATATCTAACAAATGGCTAACGGGTCCAGGATAGTAACAAAGAAATGGCCGGCTGAAGAGGAGGCTACTAGCATTTTTTACGTGTGTGTGTGTGTGTGTGTGTGTGTCTGTCTGTCTGTCTGTCTGTCTGTCCACACGCATGCACAAGCATAACAGAAAGTGTGTGGCGGTCTGAGGATAGCTTTTTTGATTCCATAGTCTCATTCCAGCTTGTAGACCCTGGAGATCACATTCAGTTCCCCGGGGTTGGTGGCGGGAACCTTAACACACTAGCCATGTTACTACTGAGCCTCCTGCTCGCATTTTCTGTTAACTACCCATACTGCTTGTTGTTTGTTGAATTAATCAGTGAATGAATGAATGAATGAATGATAGAGGGAGTGGCTGTGTGGTTTAGAGTGCATGTGTTTTTCTATAATGTGCAGTTACCAGTGTCAGAGACGATGTAAAAGCAGGAGACAAGAGATTATCAAATTTCAGGAAGCAGAGGAATGGTTCAGAGGTTAAGAGAACTGAGCGCTCTGGCACAGGGCCCCAGGGTGGCCCTTGACTATGCATAACTCTAGTTTCAGGGGATTGGACGCCCCCTTCTGGCCCCTGCAGGAACTAAGCATGATTGTGCACAGGCAAACACCCATGTACATTTAAATGTTTTTAGAGAGAGGAAGAGATTATTACATATCAAATTTGACTGACTCAATAGACAGACAGACAAGCAGACAGACAGACAGACAGACAGACAGACAGACACACACACACACACACACATCTTTCAGGATATCATGTTTCTGTTTTGCAATATATACTGCCTTTAAAAAAACATGGGACCATTCTGTCTTCTAAGGTTTAAGGTTCTATTTTTGGTTTTTGAGGCAGGGTCATGTAGTCCAGGCTGGCCTCTAACTGTTGGAGTAGTTGAGGATGGCCTTGAACCCTTGGTCCTTCTCTACCTCCACCTCCACCTCCACCTCTACTTCCACCTCCTGAGGGCGCAGGGAATGCAGGATTCACTCTGCACTTAGGTTTAACATTTAGAAATGAAATTTCTAATTAGCAGATGACAGAAAGAGTACCTGGAAAGAAACTAATTTGTCTCAAAAAAAAAAAAAAAAAAAAAAAAGGATGCCATATGTACTTTAAATAATCTTATGTTTCAACGACAAACTCAAAATAGGATATTTGAGTTATGTTGCATGTTTGAGAACTACAAGATTCAGACTTAGAAAAACTTTGTAATACAAAACCGAAGTTCCACTGAGGCGGACTTCCTTAGGGTTTCTATTGCTGGGATGAAAACACCAAGACCAAGAAGCAAGCTGGGGAGGAGAGGGTTCCTGTGGCTTACACTTCCATACCACTGTTCATCGTCAGAGGGATGCAGGACGGACGGGAGCTCACACAGGACAGAAGCCTGGAGGCAGGGGCTGATGCAGAGGCCATGAAGGGGTGCTGCTCACTGGCCCGCTTCCCCTGGTTTGCTCAGCCTGCTCTCTTACAGAACCCAGGACCGCCAGCCCAGGGTTGGCTCTGCCCCCTTGAGCACTAATTGAGAAAATGCCTCACAGCTGGATCTCATGGGGGCTCCTTCCCCTCTGACGACTGTAGCTTGTTTCTCATTGACTCAAAACCAACCAGCACAGATGTCTTCTTTCTATTTTTCTGGGTTCAGATCCCAGCACACCTAACTGCCTAAGTATAGGGGAGTCCCACCTCTACTGTCCAGTAAGCATAAACATTAGAGGAATTTTGAAAGAAAAACTTACTTTGGGAATGGGATTGTATAGCAAATTTAGGTTCCTAGCTTTTACTGAACAAACCCAGTACCCCTGCCACAAAAAAAAGAATAAAAAATAAAATAAAATAAAATAAAATAAAATAAAATAAAATAAAATAAGCACATGATAATTGGCTACCAGCAACTCCAGTTCCAGGGGATCCTCTGCCACCTTCTGGCCCTTGAGAGCATTGCATGCCTATGGTCCACAAATCCATGCAAGCATCAATACCCATATGCTAAAATAATTTTAAAAAACAAAAAACTAGTTCAGTTTACATTAAGGATACCTAGACACAATGTACTTAGCAACAGTAATGATTGCTTTTGCATTTGCATGCAGAAATGCAGCAGGGCCTATCCAGTCATCAGTACTTGACTGTTCAGGCAGCTTCAGTAGTCAGCCATTCGGGGCTGGCTGGCTTATCTGAGGTCCTTTCTGGCTTTTTTAAAATCCTGAATCACATTGAGTTTCATAAGCACCAGAGAGTGATCATTACTGCATTTTTTTTTAATAGAAAAGACCTCCTTTCTCCTGACTTCTAGACGTTAGAACCCATGAAAGTTTACCCTATCAGGCCTTGCTCCATTGAATCTAACCCGGCCAACGCGCTGCTGGGGTCAAAGCCAGGTCCGCCATCTTGAGGCACCCGACAAGATTCAAAGGAAAACAAAGCAAAATTCTTGTGGTTCCTCTCTGTTTCAAATGTGGCCATAAAGGAAACCAGAGTGGGTCCTCCCTCTACTGCCCAGGGAGCATAAATATCAGAGGTATTTTTAAAGTATGTTAAAAAACGAAACAAAACCAAAACCTCACATTGGCAATGGAATGGGATTAGAAATTTATGTTCACAGATTTCATTAAGCAACCTTCAGGGATGATGTGGTTGTCTTCCATTAGTGTCATGTGAGAGTGGAAGCAGATAATAATAATAATAATAATAATAATAATAATAATGGCAATAACTAATAACAGCGACAATAGCAATAATAATAATAAGCATATAATAAGCCAGTTTTATGTATGGTTGTGCTCCCCTGAGTGTATGCTCATTCGGGACCACAGGGGGCCCCTCTCATCTCCCCTTTGGCTGCACCACTGGGGGTACAGGAGGGCTGCCCCTCCTTGTCCCAGGGATGGTAGGAATTGAGGTGACCAGGACTACTGCCTTGGGTTCTCCTGCCCTAGTCAGAGGAGAAATGGGCCCACAACAGGTAAGTTAGCAGGCAGATGCAGACATTAGACACCTGCAATTCTCCCCTGATTATTATAGATATGTTGTGAGGTCATACAGCGGGTTGGCCCAGCAGTATAGGCAAACTAGGTTCCTGTGTGAGCGAAATAAGTTTCTGAGTTATGAGTAATGGTGAGACTAAGATTCCAAGAGGCAGATAGGAGGTGAGTGTGTGTGTGTGTGTGTGTGTGTGTGTGTGTAAAACCAAACAGGAGTCCTGTTTGTGAGAGTCTCAGCCTGAGTCTGGCTCAAGTGAGCGGGTCTGGAACAGCCTTGGCATGGGAGGATGAATCCAGGACCTTCCGTCATCCTCCATTACACTTGGCGTCTCCAGGAGGACAGTGTGAGGTCATTTCCAGACATGTGTCAATCAATCTTTCTGAAACTTTTTGATGAACACTTGGTCCTGGGTTAGAATAAACTACAGGGCCCTGGGAAGGAAACAAACAGGCTCCGAGCCCTAAAATGGACTGTGGTCTAGACCTTTTAGAGAGGCTGGAGATACTTTAAAAGAATTGATTATTAAGCTCATCACCGATAGGTTCTCTTAAACAAACCAGGGGTGGGTGGCCTTTCTAACATGATCTCACAGGGGGTGTATCCTGCCTCAAGAGGTGTACCTCGTTCCAGGAAGGACCATGGGTAAAGGACTAGGCCTATTTTTACTGTTTAAGAATTAGTTTAGAGAGGATGGACTTAATAGTCTAGTTTATGTGTGAGCTGTCTGGAGCTCTGAGGTTAGGGGACTCAGTGGCACTTCCAGGTTACCCTTAAGGGCTTGCTGGCCATTTGTGCTATGGATGAATTGAAGACAAGTTCATTATCTGACCATCAGTTGGTGGGGCAGCCCAAATCTTGGAATGACCTCATGGAGAGGAGCTTTGACCACTGCCAGAGCAGTCCCCTGGCAGATAAAGGTGAAGGCTCTCATCCATCTTGAGAAGGTATCCACAGACATGAACGGAGACATACTCCCAGTGTAGACCAGGCCAGCCTTGAACTCAGATATCTGTCTGCCCCTGCTTCCTGAGTGCTGAGATTAACATGCCTAGCTAACAGTTTTGTTTTGGTTTTAGTGTAAAAGTAATTCTGGCTTTTCTATGCCTATTCTAGCTTCCAAATAAAGGCATAGAGACCTTATATTTATTAAAAGTCTTCTTGAGCCGGGCAGTGGTGGTGCACGCCTGTAATCCCAGCACTCGGGAGGCAGAGGCAGGCAGATTTCTGAGTTTGAGGCCAGCCTGGTCTACAAAGTGAGTTCCAGGACAGCCAGGGCTGCACAGAGAAACCCTGTCTCAAAAAACAAAAAACAAACAAACAACAACAACAACAACAACAACAACAACAGGCTAGCCTCCTGCCCTTACATGGCAGAATAATGAGTAATGGGGCTGGGCTATTTTGGCAGACCCAGGAGTCCAGAGCTTACATTGCTCCACAATCCCAGAAATTCTCCTACCTGCTGCTTGGTTTGGGGGATGGGGATCCCGAGGACGGCTTCCTTTTCGGTACCATTGAGAGTTTCCTCCCATGAATGAACCAGTACCCTACCAGATAGCCGACATCCTACCAGAGACCTCCATTTGACAGAGCCAAGCCTTCTTCACGGAGACACGATCCCAATGGGAGCAGCTAGAGGAAGCCCTCCGTGTGCTTCAGATAGGTGACGACGGCGGCGGCGGCAGCGGCGGAGGCTGCCAGTGGATCATCTACGTGCTGGAGTGGAAAGGAGCCAGGGTGTGACACCCTGAGTCCTGTTGGGTCTTTTTTTTTTTTTTTTTTTTTTGGATTTGGTTTTTTTCGAGACAGGGTTTTTCTGTATAGCCCTGGCTGTCCTGGAACTCACTCTGTAGACCAGGCTGGCCTCGAACTCAGAAATCCGCCTGCCTCTGCCTCCCAGAGTGCTGGGATTACAGGCGTGCGCCACCACCGCCCCCTGTTGGGTCTTTTTATAATGTCTTCCTAAAGAGTCTAGGGGGGTGTGAAGTCCTGTCCAGGTTAAGCTGGCTAGCTAGTGTCATTGGACACTGGATCAGTCTATTCAAAGGCAAATATGGCCGGCCTCACTGGTGCCAGGGGAGGGGGGAGAGAGCATATTCACGAGAGCATCCAGGCTGTCTGTCTGTACAGCTCTGGATGTCTGTCAGGAGGAAACTAAGCAAACTGTACAGACTTGGAATATGGGAAGGCGTAATCCAAGCCAACTGGCATGGGGTGAGGATGTCAGCTTCTAACCGCCTCTGGCTACAAGGGGCAATTTTCAGTCTAGTCTTTCGGCTTATGGGATATTGCCGAACCCTTACGGGCACAGCCGTAGCCAAGACACTTACCACAGCTGGTGGGTAGTACGCTGCTGCCAAGCCTGCTGGATTTGTCTCAGCCCATACCTTCGGAAACTGTTGGTGCAGGGCCTGGAGCAGGATCCCTGGATCTGGATTTGTTCGGGTGTGGAGTCTGGGAGAGCTAGAAGATGTATTTCAGACAGGGGGGCCATAAAGCTGAGTTGGTAGCAGGTGCAAAGGAAATTTTAGGTTTTTTTTTTTTTTTTTGAGGAGTCAAGGCAGTGGTGGCGCCTGACTGGTTTTCAGTGAGTACCTCTGCTCAGAAGGAGGAAAAGGGCAGTCTGGGACCGCCTCGAAGGGTCAGTAACATACCTGTGGCTCATGTTAACTGTTCTTTTAGGTGTGAGGTTATGGCCTGTAATTGAGCCTGTGGCTACTTGTACTGGCATCTTTTTAATTAACTAATTTTATTTATTTATTTATTTATTTATTTTTTTGTAACTGACCCCATTTCTTTGTTTTTTAGGACCTCTCCCTTGGATGGGAGCAGTCCAAGCAGTCAGGAGCTCAGAGTGAGCTGACTGGACAGCAGCCAGCTCTGCCTTTTAAGTGTCTTGGCCATTGTACCTGGAGAGGTACGTGCTCCTGTAAATCCCTCTTTTTTGTTTGTTTTTTGCAGATGTCTGGAGGTGACTGAGTGACAAAGTTGAATTTAATGACCTAGCATTTTCCGAAGCCAGCGGTTCAAAAGAGGTATACGATTTAGGGCTTTTTTTGGGGGGGGGGGTAATAGCTTTAGAACTGCTCCAGGAGACTCTTCTGGGCCCTAAGGAACCTCAGAAGTCATACACAAATTAACGGTTTTTCCGAGCTGCAACCCGAATTCCAGTTAAAAGGTTCAGGTGAAAAGTGTCCTGGGCCTGAGAACCTGCGTGCACACTGGGGTCCCAATTGGGGTGTTTGGATGGGAGAGCTGCTTCAAAAGACCGTAGCTTCCAGCATCCGTACCGGTGGCTGAGGCCAAAAACCTTCCTTGCCTCTGTCCTATTAAATTCCCTATCAGCCAAAGTAAGCAGAGTCAGAATTGCTGGCCAACATCCCCTGTAGGGCAATGGGTATGAGAGACAGGTTCCAGGAGGGACTTCTCAGGGGTGAAAAAGGGAGGGCTGGTGGTCTGCATCTTCCACTTACCCAGATCTCAAGCAGAAAGCGGAACAGAGATCAGGAAAGGGCGATGCCCTTTCTCTAAATCACTGCCCCCCTCCCCCCACCCAGAGGGTGTGGTGTTTCCTCTGACTCCACTCCGCTGGCAGGACTGGGGACTTTGCTCTAAGCAAGCTTCGTCTGGGGTGGACTCCCCAACACTGCGGCCTGGAGCCGACTTGCGGGGGTGGGGGGGGAGGTGGGGGGGAGTGCGGGGAGCAAGAAAAAAAAGTTAGCAATGTCGTGCAGAGGGTGCCACCTACTGGCAGCATCCGGAAAACCCAGCAGAATTTCCATCAGTCAATATAGGGGACCAGACAAAACAGAAACACCAGCCAGCCAATCAATCAATCAATCAATCAATCAATCAATCAAATAAACAACACTCTGGGCCAAATTTATCCGTCACACACTTAATCGTTTACATGCTTGGCGGGCCATTTATTCAAGCAAACCCGTATCTCTCATGAAAGCCAGAACCAGAATGCAGGGACCCTCAATATTGGCATCGCAAATTCCTGTGCAGGACTGGGAAGAGTTGCCCGTAGGAAATTGTCTTCCCAAACCAAGAAGACCCAAGTTCAGTCCTCAGAACTCAGCACAGGGAGTTGTCCTCTGCCATCTTCTCACACCCAGCCCCTGCAATAATAACAACAACAAAATATATTTACTTTCATATTTGGAGTCAGGGCCTCTCCGGAAAGCTCTTGCTCTCTGGCTTAGTTAGGGTTTTACTGCTGGGAACAGATGCCATGACCAAAGCAACTCTTACAGGGACAACATTTAATTGGGGTTGGCTTGCAGGTTCAGAGGTTCATTCAGTCCATTATCATCAAGGCAAGAACATGGCAGCATCCAGGCAGGCATGGTGCGGGAGGAGCTGAGAGTTCTACATCTTCATCTGAAGGCTGCTAGCAGAATACTCAAGTCCAGGCAGCTAGGATGAGGGTCTTAAAGTCCACACCCACAGTGACACACCTACTCCAACAAGGCCACACCAGATAGTGCCACTCTCTGGGCCAAGCATATACACACCATCAGACTCTCCTAGAATTCACTGTGTAGACCAGGCTGGCCTCAGACTTACAGAGCTCCACCTGCCTCTGCCTCCTGAGTGCTGGGACTAACGGTGGGCACCACCCCGCCCAGAAACAAAAAGAATAGCAGCTGAAAGGCAACCGATTTCAACCTTCCAACCTCGATCACCACATGCAGAAGTGCTATTGCACACAAGAAGTCACACACACACACACACACACACACACACAGGTATACACAGTGACGCAGAAATCATGCAAGTGGCACAGAAAGCTCCTTTTGACCCTCAGAAGACCCAAGGCCCTTCTTGAGTTGGATCCTGCTGAAGAGGCATCCATGTTCCTGAAGTGGCTCTCCTCCCTCTGTTGAATACTGCCATTTCCCATTTCTGTCAATTTGGGGAAAGACGCATGGAAGAGCAGCTCAAGAAATTGTAAAATAAATAAATAAATAAATAAATAATAATAATAATAATAATAATAGATCATGATGCATTTAATTTAAAGTCAGGTGGAATGTGGTCTGTGTAGGCTCTCGTGATGTCAGGACAGCGCGCTAATGTCCAGCAGTGACGAGACTGCTTCTCCCATCAGTGGTGTCTGTCCCGGCTCGAGGACGAGGACATAGCTCCCTAGAGCTTCCCCAAGGTCTGTGCTCTCGCCTCCAGCTCTGCAGGAAGAAGGAAACCAAAGCCCCTTCCATCCTTTGGCTGATGCTGCCTATGTAAGTTGTTTTGTGTGTTTGCTTTGATTTGTTTGTATCTGTTGCTTTACGTGCTTGGGGAGCCCGACTGTCTGAAGACTCAGTTGTTCCCTGTCAGCCGCCTACGCTGAAGGCCCGCCCGCTTCCCACCTCCACCCCCGCAAACACCTCCCTCGGTGACGGAACTAATGGGACCTGAAGGAGGTAAGTCAAAATGAGATCATTCAGGTGGCCCCAAGTGCAACTTGTCTCTACAAGAGGAAGTGTAAACATTACATTTGCAGAGACAAAAGACCAGAGTGGACCCAGGGCCCACCTCAAGTCCAGGCAAGGGACAGAACACCCCCCACCCCACCCCCCAGAAACCAAACCTCGGACAAGTTCACTTTAGACCTGAGCTCAAACACTGGGAGAAAGTTAATTTTGTTTGTTTAAACCACCTAATCTGTAATGAGTTGCTATTGTAGCAGAACTAATACAGTGGTCAAATAGCCGGCTGCTTTTTAGAAGGTTTGGATAGACTTCTCACATTCGGTTTAAGGACTAAAGGACCCTAATCTCAAGAGGCAGCTAAGCAAATAAAGTGTTCATTTGTCAAAGTTTCAAAGTCTTTGTCCTAAGACTTAGACTATTCAGTATCAGGGTCCATGTCATAGAGGAATGTTTTTACCCAGCACTTACGACGGATCAGAACTGTTTCCCACACAAACACAATTTATCTTCGTGAAACTTGGTATGCTTCATAAGAAGGGGCTATTTTACTGGGGGAAAAAATGTGAGGGGTTGAAGCTGTCACTAAGTGGTAAAGAGCCCTTGGCCAGGACGCACAGGGTTACATAAAACCCCTAAATTCACAAGCTAAATCAAAACCACATAAAATAAAGCTAAGGAGTTTGGGTGGGTTTGATTTTATGACAGGGTCTCCTTTGTAGCTCACGTCGTCTTCAAACGTACTGCCTAAGCCTGCTGATTATTGGAATTAAATGTGTGAGCCACAATTCCAAGCAAGATAAATTTAAAAAGATAGACAGGGAGACAGCTCACTGGTAAAGTGCGTGAGGACCTGAGTTCAAATCCCCCAGTCCCATGGCAGCACCTGCCAGAGACAGAAGGTCCCAGATTTGCTCACTAGGCAGGCTATTCAACTGCTAAGCTCTAGGCTCAGGGAGAGACTAAAAAATTTAAATTTTTTGAAAGCAAGACAGAGACAGGACAGAGAGACAGAAAGAATTACGAATGCATAGATTGTGTAACTTCTCATAAGTATTTGACTTTGGACAGGGACAAGGGGCTGAGGTGCATATTTTACATCTGAGAGCAGACTGTGGTCCAGGTTTTCCCAGCATCCCTCAGTCCCTGCCTGGCATACCCTGCTCCCAACCCTGAATTTACAGGCCGGGGAGGCTCTAACATATACAATGCTGACTTTTTGGTCTCTCCCTCCTTCTCCTTCTCTCTCTGCTCAGGTGCCCACCCCCCACATCCCCCACCCCCATCCCCCACCCCACCCCCACCCCCATGGCACCTTCCCTCCATCCTTGGGGCCAATAACGTCACCCAAGCACAGCTTCCCAATAAACCTGCCTTTAATATATTTGAATCTGGCCTGATTTTGGCTCATTTAACCGGTAGAGAAACAACCCATCAACAAGGCCATGTTAACAACTCAGAGCTGGGCTCCAAACCCCATGGCATCTTTGCTCACAGCTACCAATCCAGGCTACCTCCTGATTCTTAGACCTTAGACCTACTGACTGCTCACACGCCCGCCAGACACTTGATAGTTCAGCAAGGTTCTAGACCTGCAGCCAAGGGGCTTAAATTCGCCCGTCAAATTCTCCCCCACCCCCCTGGAAGTTCTCTTAGAGAGGAACTATCATGATAATAGGTACGTGCTGCAGGGATCATCACAGATAATGGGGTAACAGAAGCTTGCCACGAGGATTAGCCCCAGATTTAGCAAGCCTGCTTACTGGTCTTTTATCTTAAGTCTGAAGTTCATTTAAATGATAGAAAAGTTCTCTGCGGAGAGGCAATTCTTAGGGCCTCAAGGCGCGGCCCTCCTGCATCCTCCCCCTCCCTCCCCCAGCCTTCCCGGTCTGTGCAGCACCTCTGTCCCGGGGGAACCATCCTGAACTTGGAGAAGCAGCCACCCTACACGGAGGGGATCCCTCTGAACAAACAGATCCAACCCACCACAGCAGGTAAAGTGCAGGGCCTCCAAACACCAGACTCTGCTCCCCACAATCAGTCCCCCACCCTGCAGTCTCCCACCTCCCTCCGCGAGGTTTGCAGTATGGCAGCCCAATGCCACACCCGACAAGTCAGATCCCCCCCACCCCCACCTCCCACCACGACGTTAGTCGTAACACACCACAACGCCAGACCGGGCAGGTCAGATGGGCTTGGCTGCCATCTAGTGATTCCCAAAGCTTATCTGAGATTTCTTACACCCTTGGCCTGTAAGCACTGAGGGGTTTTTAATGGTTGTTGGGTTTTTATTGTTGTTGTTGCTGCTGTTTTTGGTTTTGTTTTACTTTTTTGTTGGTTGGTTTGTGGTACTGGGGATGTGACTTAGACTTTCCTGCATGTTAAGTATGCAAGTTTGTTTGTTTCCCACGGGAGCTGCAGGAGCAGTGGTAGGTAAGGACTGAATCCAGGACTTCATGCTCACTAGCAAGTGCTCAGACACTATCCCGCAGTATTTGTGTCTTTGTGTGTGTGTGTGTGTGTGTGTGTGTGTGCGCGCGCGCTGTCTGTGCATCTGTGTGTACGTTGCATTGCCTGTGTGTGTCAAGCACAGGATGTCTTCTTCTATCTCTCATTGCCTTCTTTTTTGAGTGAGTCTCCTCACTGAGCCTGGCTCTCACAGATTGGCCCCCATGGACAACGCGACCTGGGACTTATCTGGCTCTAGGAGACCTATGATTTTGAGATTTTTTTTACAAGGGTGCTGGGGACCCCAGTTCAGCTCCTTGTGCTTATATAGCACTTTACCAAGCAATTTCTCAGTCT
Organism: Apodemus agrarius; assembly: GCA_964023405.1. Classification (NCBI taxonomy): domain Eukaryota; kingdom Metazoa; phylum Chordata; class Mammalia; order Rodentia; family Muridae; genus Apodemus; species Apodemus agrarius. The sequence goes on from OZ030007.1 coordinate 116,026,549, forward strand.
AAGCTCCAAATATTCATCTTCTGAAGGAGCAGATGTCCACTACCTCATGGGGTTGGTCAGACCTGCCAGTTTATGACCAGAGCCTCTATTTCCGGTTTGTCCACATCTGACTCATGACCATCTCCTCTGCCCACACCACGAGTGGACCTACTAAGTGCTTCTTTCCAACCTCTCTGGGATCTATTTCAACCCATATTTCTTATGAATTTCAAAATGTGTAGCCAGGCATGTATAGCTTGTCCTTTGAACTTGGAAGACAACCTGGCTCTGGACGGTTTTAATTAATTAATTAATTAATTAATTAATTAATTAATTAATGCTTTGTGGGTTGTTTATTTGGAGCTAGAGTCTCACTATGTAGCCTGGGCTGGCCTGGAACTCACTACATACTCCAGGCTGGCCTCAAATTCAGAGATCCATCTACCTGCCTCTGTCTACCAAATCCTGGCCCTAAAGTTGTGTACCCCTGGCCCTATTGTTAGCTTTATTTCTTTCCCTTTCAGTGCCCTATTTGGCAAAAAGAAAAAGGATGAACAGAGAGAAGAGAGAGAGAGAAGAAAGAGAAAGAAATTTTGCTTAAATTTTTTGTAACATTGAAAATAAGTATTTTATCACCCTCTACTGGCACTGATATAGTTTTTTTTTTTTTAAAGAACTGATACATTTTATAGAACAATGTTTTTTAAAATTAAAAAGATCTGTTTCATTTCTCTTCCTCCTCCTCCTTCTGACTTGTCTTTTTCTCTGTAGTCTTGTCCTGGAACTCACTCTGTAGACCAGGCCAGCCTTGAACTCAGACCTTCGCCTGCCTCTGCCTCCCAAGTGCTGGCACTAAAGGCGTGCGCCACCACCGCCCACTGTCTGCTTTATTTTAAATCAGGCATAGTGGGGCACATCTATAACTTGGGAACCACAGGTAGGCAACCCCTGTAAATTAAAGACCATCTTGCTAGACACAAAGCCAAAGCAGAGTGAGACCCAGTTTTAAAAAACAGAAATTAAATTAATTAGTTGATTAACTAGTTGGTAAAAATAAATTAATTATATCGCATACTCGTTGAAGAGCAACAGATGCTTGGGCACGGTACAGTTCCTCATTATCAAGGGACATTTTAACCTTAGCACCCAGTCTTACCTTGAGCTTGTTTGTTTGTTTATTTGTTTCTGAGACAGACTCTCAAGTGACCCAGAATGCACTGCGCATGTGCTGGGGGTGTGGGTCGCTACCATGCTCAGTGGAATACATGGGGTTTTTTTTTCTTTTTCTTTTCAGATTTATTTATTTATTTTATGTGTATGAGTACACTGTAGCTGTACAGATGGTTGTGAGGCATCATGTGGTTGATCAGGACCTCTGCTCACTCCGGGCCCCCTCGCTCCTGTCCAAAGATTTATTTATTTTTATATGCAAGTACACTGTCGCTGTCTTCAGACACTCCAGAAGAGGGCGTCAGATTCCATTACGGATGGTTGTGAGCCACCATGTGGTTGCTGGGATTTGAACTTAGGCCCTTTGCTGAGCCATCTCACGAATCCATGTTTTAACAAAAGCCCTCCCTTCGATTTTCAAGGACCACCGTAATACTGTTGATCGGTGAACAAGAAGTAGAGTGTAGTCCCAATTTCTTACAAAGAGAGTGGACAAATACAGGCAGCCACGGGGCTGCTGTGTGGAAGGGCACGTGAGGAGAGTAGAAACCCAGGTAAAGATGCAAGTGATAGACAGGGGCATAAGATATGAATTGCAGGCAGTAAGTGGCCTGGGACACAGCGGAGTATTACATGCTTGCCTAGACCAAACTAGGCCCTAGGTTGAATCCTGGTGTGGGGGTGGGGCACTTTACCCACCCACTTTACCTAATAAAGTAAGTTCCACTTGAGCTGGTGAAATAGGGTGGCAATATCAGTTTTCACAAAGCAACAGTGTTTTTCTATTACATTTGGGCAAAATGCACAGCTAGTCATGACAAAAAGGGACCCTGTACAGTCTAGAGTGCTTTGTCCAGTCTCAGCCAGGGAAAGGGAAAGAAGAGAAGCAAACTTGGAAGCAGCATTCTGCAGCTGAGGACAGCATGTCTGAAGAGAGAGGAGGTCACAGGGCCCAGGAGGAGACACAAGGAAACCCAGGGGCTCAGTAGCTTCCGGCTCAGTCACGGTTGGGTGTGCCTGTTTTAGTACCAAAAGCAGAGGAAACTAAACATCTGGATTCGTGTAAAAAAAGTTCCAAGTGAGAGAGAGGGAAATAACTCAGTAGTTAAGAACACTCACGGAGTTCTGCTCCTAGTAGCTTTGTCAGGGGACTCACAAGTACCTAAAACGCTGGTTCCCCGGGGGGGGGGGGGAGAGGGGGGAAGGGGTGTCCAAGAACCTCTTCTGTGCCCTTAAGGGCATCTGTAGTCACAAGTTCACAGGCCATATACCCCTAGGCCCACACACATCTGCATAATTAAAAATAAAATAAACTTTTGAAGAAACGTGCTGATTGAAATCGGCTCCCTTCGAGCCTTCGCAGATTTGAAGGCTGAGATCCGCTCATAGGAGGCATGGCCAGCCTCCGCTCGGCGCAGCTGCCGGGGACAGTCACGTGGCCTCTGTCTGCTCCTCAAGGACTTTCTGGGCGGCTTCCACTCCACGGCTAGTCTTCCACTCACCCCTTTCAAATCCATTGAAAGGTGTTTGAAGTCCATGGATGATAAAATTTAATCTCTGTCATCCATTGTAGAGAGCCCTAGTGGGGTGCTATGTCACCTGGCAGGAACTTGACCAAGGTTAAGTTCCCGGCCCCCCAACCCCCAGCCTTCCAGCAGGAATCCCTGTGCTAGCCATAATCAGACGCTCAGACCAAGGTGAAGCCTATTGTTCTCTAAGGACCTGCTGCTTTCTGAGAGACACTAGCCGCCACCTGACGCCAGCCTCCTACGGAGCAAGCAGAACCAGTTCTACAGACCTGTTTCCAGCCTTTGGGGGAAGGGTCTTTCGCCCGCCCCTCCCCCCCCAGCCGATATATATTTGGAGATCTCCATTAAACTTTAAGCCTTGAACAGGAAATTCGTCTTGGCTCCAAGTTTCTCCAGTCACCCCGTTTCTATCCCCAGCTTTCCTTCCAGGGAACCCAGTAACCCTTTCAAATTGTAGCGGGTGGCTACAATCTATTCCTACCTATTTTCTTTAAAAATCTGTTAAGTGAGAAGTGATTATTAAAGTAAGACACATACTTGAAAGGCCCAAACTGTGGCCTGTGTCAGCGTGTTCTGTTAAATCTTAATTTAGCTGTTCTAACTTAATTTTTTTTTTTTTGTGGGGGAACCTTCAATTAGTCATTTATTTCTGATTCATTTTTAAAAAATCATATGCATTTAGTGTGTATATATGTGTTTTGGGGTTTGTGTGAGAGAGGGCATCTTACTATGTAGTCCTAGTTGGCCTAGAACTTACCACTATAAATACTTGTTATAACCAAGGTCCTTAAAGTGCAAATCATAGTAATGGAAGTAGGAGTCCTCAGGTTCAATCCCCAACCAAGGGCAATTTCACACACACATGCATACATACACACACACACACACATACACACACACACACACACACAATGCCAAAAGAAAAATGAATGGGCTTCACATATAAAATCCAAATCCCACTCAAAGCAGCTAAGGAAGAGAGGAGGACTGGACTGAACTCAGATACTGTAAATATTCTAGAGAGTCATTCAATACGACACAGAACTCCAGGAGAAGCACGATGGAGGGCTGAACTCCAGCAGTGAGAGACACACTCCGTAGCCTTTGTCTGGGACTAGATCAGTGCGCATGGGCAGCTGAGAAGCAAGGACCCGCTTCGGTAAGACGACTGAGCCCAGCCAGCTGGAATCCCACACAGAAGGAATCAGGCCAGGGAGGCTGTGACTCAGGGTGTGGACACTGGAGACGGGACCTCATGAGCCTCGCCTGTGTGACACCTGCTCTCACTTCATCCGTTATATTGAGATCGAGGCACAGATCTGTCTATCATCTCTCTGTCTACTTAACCATTTACCTACCTATCATCTATTATCTATCATTTCTTTATCTGCTTGCCTATCATGTATTTATTGTTGATCAATCTATTGATCTATCTATCCATTCATCATCTGCTTATAATCTGCCTATCATCTATTTATTATTGATATCTATCTATCTATCTATCTATCTTTGGTTTGATTTCTCATCAATTTATTTTGTTTTCCTAAGATAAGGCCTCTGTCTATAAATAGAACTATATTCTGTCTATAGCAGAACTCTTAGCAACATCTCGTGCACCAAGTCGGCCTGCATGTCACACCATGCTTCCTACCCCCTGAACTGTTAGCCAGCCCCAATGAACTGTTTTCCTCTATAAAAGCTGTTAAGAGTCATGGTGTGTCTTTACAGCAATTGAAACCCTAAAACAGCTGGCCTGGATTAATTATGTCTGCCAGACTGGTCTGGAAGTTTCTGTGGTCCCCCAGCCTCTGGCTCCTGGGATCACAGGCATGTACCACCACACCTGCCTTCTTGTCCCTATCTTTATGGTACGGGATAGGCCAAAGGCCATCACAATTCAAGGCTTGCTGGTTAGAATCTGGGGCCATAACTGATGGATTTAAGCCTAAAGGACAGCGGGAGAATGATAGGGCATCATGATCTGAATTCTGAAGGACTAACCTGGGCCTGAGGATAGAGCTTTATTGGTACAATGCCTGTCTTCCATTCTTAAGGCCCTGGGTTCAATCCCCAGCACTGCAAAAACCATCCTATTTGCTGGCTGTGGTGGGGCACACCTTCAATCTCAGTGGCCTTGTGGGACAGAGGTAGGAGGAGGATTGTTGTTATAAGTGAGGCAAGCCTGGGATACACAGTGACTGTTAGACACAGCCTGGGCTGCGAAGTCAGACACTCACTACCTGACCAAACTCAAAACAACCACCCACCACACCGATCCTGGATATGTCTGCCCAACAGGTACAAAGTGTCCAGCAGGGGCCTGCTACTACTAATTAGGGCAAACTCATCCCAGGTTTAAAACGTTCACGATGCTGGTAGTGGAGGGGACTGGAGCAGCTGCCCTGGGAGCAGATCATGAAATGCTTACAGACGCTTCTAGGCCTACCTCTCATGGAGGGGCAGCACACCTGGACTTGTTCTTCCCTTTTCTCTTCTGGAAGTTTGGGTGAGTCTTTGTTTCTGATATAATTACATAAAGACCATGGCAGACACGGAAGACGATGTCTTCATTTACTCTTGGTTACAGTAAGAAAATATCTGAGACCTAATACTTTGCAAAGAATGGGCACTTCAAAAGTGGAATAATGTTAGGAGCCGATTGGATCCTATGGCTAGAGAGAGCAAAGAAAGACCTTGGACACCGGAGGGAAACTGTCCCCACTTCTGTTTTGAGGTATCTAGATGCTGAGTGTCTTTACCAGCTTCTGGAGACTTCAAAAAGGAGTCACATATCATTGTCAACTCATGTGACAACAAGGGCCAGAACTTTTCCACCGTTCTTTTCAAACAATACTATGAAGTTCCTTTATGACTATCGTGGCTTGAGAAATAAAGAAAACTGCTTGTTTAAGGTCAGCATGATCCCAGCTCATGTTAGCAAATCAAGAGAGAGCTGTGCTTGAGATTAGCAAGGTCCCCATAAGTCTGAATGTCTTAGTCAGGCTTTCTATCTCTGCACAAACATCATGACCAAGAAGCAAGTTGGGGGAGGAAAGGGTTTATTCAGCTTACACTTCCATGCTGCTGTTCATCACTAAAGGAAGTCAGGACTGGAACTCAAGCAGATCAGGAAGCAGGAGCTGGTGCAGAGGCCATGGAGGGATGTTACTTATTGGCTTGCTTCCCCTGGCTTGCTCAGCCTGTTTTCTTATAAAACCCTAAACTACCAGCCCAGGGATGGCACCACCCACAAGGTGCCCTCCCCCATTGATCACTAATTGAGAAAATGCCCCACAGCTGGATCTCATGGAGGCACTTCCCCAACTGAAGCTCCTTTCTCTGTGATAACTCCAGCCTGTGTCAACTTGACACACAAATCCAGCCAGTACATCTGAGTTTTTTTTTAAAACACTTAGAACACATGTTTAAAGGCATAGAATGCTAAAGATATGGCTCAGTGTTTAAGAGCACTGACTGCTCTTCCAGAGGTCCTGAGTTCAATTCCCAGCAACCACATGGTGACTCACAACCATCTGTAATGGGATCTGATGCCCTCCTCTGGTGTATTTGAAGACAGCGACAGTGTACTCATATAAGTAAAATTAAAAAAAAAAAATCTTAAAAAGAAAAGAAAACAAAAGAAAAGAAAAAAAAGAAAAGAAAAGAAAAAAGACATGGCTCAGTGTTTAAGAGCATTTGTTGTTCTTCCAGGGGACTGAAGTCGGATTCCCAGCATCCACATGGTGTCTCATAACCATTCATAACTCTAGTTCCAGGAGATCTGACACTCTCCTGTCCTCCTCAGGCACCAGGCATACAGGGGGGAACACATACATATATTCAGGCAAAATACCCACACATCAATCAATCAATCTATCTATCTATCAATCTTTAAAAAATAAGTTACAATATATAAAAAACACAAAACACATCCCATATAGTAATTATAAATTTGTATAGACTGGTGATGTATATGTGAGTATGTGTGAGTGTGTGTGTATATGTGTGTGTGTGTTGTGAGTGTGTATGTGTGAGTATATGTGTGCATGAATATGTGAGTGTGTGTGTGTATATGTGAGTGTGTATGTGTGAGTATATGTGTGCATGTGTATATGAGTGTATGTGTATGTGTGAGTATATGTGTACACATGAATGTGAGTATGTGTGAGTGTGTATATGTGTATGTATGTGGGAGTGTGTGTCTGTGAGTGTGTATGTGTGAGCATGTGTGTGTGTGTGTGTGAGTGTGTGCGTACCCCCTCTTGGAAGAGAACAGGAATGATTATGAAAGCCCAAGAACCTGTAGTGCAATGAGTTAACAAAACTTGTCTTTTGTATAATTTCTTTTAAAAAGCAATGGGTCATGATTTTGTTTTTCAAAATTGGAATTTAGAGTATATAACTTGAGCACAAATTTATTATTCATATTGTTACATACTCCTTATAGCAAAAAGAAATACATTGATCCCTTAACTCAAGCCCCTAAAGTTGATATATAGAAAAATAGATATAAGCAATTTCCAACTTGCTATGTCAATAGACTCAAAATAATTAGAGGACTCTTGAACAAAAAGAAGAATTATTCCAAATGTACAGATGTTTATTAAGATATATAGACTTAAACCAAAACAAAAAACAAATAACAACAACAAAACAAAACAAAATTACACAGAGAAACCCTGTCTTGGAAAACCAAAAAAAATTTTAAAACGATAAATAAAGATAGGTTAGAGAGATGGCTCAGTGGTTTAGAGCACTGATTGCTCTTCCAAAAGTCCTGAGTTCAAATCCCAGCAACCACATGGTGGCTCACAGACATCCGTAACAAGATCTGATGCCCTCTTCTGGGGTGTCTGAAAACAGCTAGAGTATACTTACATATAATAAGTAAAGAAATCTTAAAAAAAAAAAAAAAAAAAAAAAGATATATAGACTTAAAAGCCAGGTGATGGTGGTGCATGTCTTTAATTCCAGAACTCAGGAGGCAGAGGCAGGTAAGTTCAAGGATAGCCTGGTCTACAGAAAAATATACTTTTGGTCTAGTCAATTTAAAGAATCTTTTTTAAAAATTCATGTGTATGAGTGTTTGCCAGGGTTGTATGCCTGTGTACCACTTGCTTGCCTGGTGCCCACAGAGGCCAGAAGAGGGCATCAGATCCCCAGGGACTAGAACTGTAGATTAAATCACCACGTGGGTGCTGGGACTCAAATCAGGGTGCCGTCGAAAAAGCAGCAAGTCTTCTTTACCATCTCTCTAGTCCCTAGTTAATTTAATCTTATAATGTGCTTTTCTCTGTGTTTTAAGGATACCATGTGTCTTAGTTAGGGTTTCATTGCTTTGAAGAGATACCATGACCAAGGCAACTTTTATAAAGGACAACATTTAATTGAGACTTACAGGTTCAGAGGTGCAGTCCAAGGCAGGAGCATGGCAGCACCCAGGTAAATGTGGACTGGAGGAGCCAGAAGTCCTACATCTTGATCCAAAGGCAGACAGAGAGAAAATTGATTGGATCCCATGTGGTTAGGAGTAGGGTCTCAAACCCCACCCCCATAATGACATACTTCCTCCAACAAGGCCACACCCACTCCAGTGAGGCCACACCCCCTAGTAGTGCTATTCCCTAGGCCAAGCATATTCAAGTCACCACAGCATGTGTGGTATTCCTGGTTGGCGCCTTTCTCAAAAGTCATCCATCAGCCTCATGGGCTACAGGAGGCCCTGTCTCAGAACAGAAGCAAAGTGATGTACTGGGAACCACTTGTGTGCAGAAAAATAGCAAGAAAGAGACAATTTGATAGTATTTAGGAATGGCAGGGAGTTAAGAAGTCATGAAATCAAGAAGGCTGGAAGAATTCCAACTTGAATTGTTCATTTTCAACCCCAAAGCCAAACCTCACAGTGACTGGAATGAAAACTTTCACATAACTCTTCAGGTGCAGACCCGAAAAGAGGGCAGGGGGAGCAGTCGACTCAGAAAGGCTATTTGAAGTTGCTAAGTTTGATGAACAAAAAGAAAAAAATACAAAGTAAGGTAAAGGAGACCCTGGGAATTGTAGGACACCGGGACACAGCTGGGTGAACTCAAGAACAATTCTCAAAAGCCAAAGGCAAGATGAGAATTTAGAAAGTAACAAAAAGTTAAATTTTTCTATGTAGCATCTAGGTAAAGATTTCATTATGTTTAATCTCTTTGATAATCTTTTATTTTTGTGAATTTTTATATTTGAAAGGTTTCTGTAATTCTTATTTTGGCAACCATGTTTTCTTATCTCTGATAACCAGTTTGTATCCCTGAGAAAAGATATCTCTACATATGGAGTTTGACCGAGCTGATATAAGGAGCCAGGGGTTGGAATATCCAAATCTATAATTCTCCTATGGAAGAAAGAAAAAGAGGCAGAAACTAAAACAAAAAAAGAAAGCAAGGAATCCATAAAATGCTATAGCAAGATTTATAATTTATATTTTTCAAGTATTTTATTAGATAACACCAAACGACAAAGTAGAAAACACAATGTCGGCTGTCAAAAACAGAATTAGAATTCCTAGTACAAAACTGATTTTACACACTAATAAAAATAAAATTAATATTACATGAGAATATACTTGGTATATATACATATATATGTATAGATATATACATATATATGTGTGTGTGGATTTGTATATCAACTTGACACAGGCTGGAGTTATGACAGAGAAAGGAGCTTCAGTTAGGGAAGTGCCTCCATGAGATCCAGCTGTAAGACATTTTCTCAATTAGTGATCAAGGGGGAAGGGCCCCTTGTGGGTGGTACCATCTCTGGGCTGGTAGTCTTGGGTTCTATAAGAGAGCAGGCTGAGCAAGCCAGGGGAAGCAAACCAGTAAGGAACATCCCTCCATGGCCTCTGCATCAGCTCCTGCTTCCTGACCTGCTTGTGTTCCAATCCTGCCTTCCTTTAGTGATGAACAGCAGTGTGGAAGTGTAAGCGGAATAAACCCTTTCCTCCCCACCTTGCTTCTTGGTCATGATGTTTGTGCAGGAATAAAAACCCTGACTAAGACTATATATATATATATATATATATATATATATATATATATATATATACACACACACACACATATATATATGTGTGTGTGTGTGTGTGTGTATATTTATATGTCTGTATACATATGTATGTATGTATTTGGGGCAGGGTCTTTATGTAGTCCTGGCTAGCCTGGAGCTTGCTATATAGATCCAGCTGGCCTCAAACTCAAAGAGATCCTCCTGCCTCTGCTTCCCAAGTGATGGGATCAAAGGCCAGCAGCACCATGCCCGACAATGAGAAAATATTCAGTCAACACTTCACATAAGAGGCAGCTGTGTCTTCTCTGTTCACTAGGGTAAGGAGTAACATCTAATGAGATGGACAGTTAAACTAGAGACTTCTCTGTGTTAGTGACTGGCAGGCATGTTACAGCAACAATATGGAAAAGCTGGCAGGCACAGAACAAAATGGCTACAGCTATTCTGGGGAGGATTAGACCATAACATTAACTATATTTCCTTTTACTACCATCAGTAGTAGTTTCTCTAATTTACCTTCTAGGTATGAGGAATGCTATACCATTCAATTAATTTCTGCTCTGTCTTGCATCACAAAAAGGTATTTCTCTTCTATCCACTGGGATTAATTGCTTCTTTCTCTCAAGAAACGTATTGTAAACGATAGGAACCTTAACCTCTAAAGACCTCAGCATTGTGAAAAACCCCTCTTGCTGGACCTCAGCTATTAATCATTGCGTTGCAAAGACTATAAATGAAATCATAAAAAGGTAAAAACTAGGCATGCTGCTCATTGTATTATATTTCTGAATCGGAGAATGGCAGGGTCTTCTCGATGGCACCATAAGAGCTGACGTCACTGTGATGGCTATTCTTGGTTGTCAACTTGACTACATCTGGAATTAACTAGATCTCAGAAATGGAGGCTATGCCTATGAGGGATTTTTGCTTAATTTTAAGTGGAAAGATCCACTTCTAATCCATATCTCTGAAGTGGGAAGACACACCTTTAATCCAGGTCTTTAGGAAAACCCACTTCTAATCTGGGCCACATCTTCTGCTGGGAGCCTATAAAAACATAAAAGAAGGAAGCTTTTATTCTTTGCCTGGTCATTTGCCTGAAAGTCATTGTATATGTGCACGCGTACGTGTGTGTGTGTGTGTGTGTGTGTGTGTGTGTGTGTTATAGATAAATAGACAGACATACAGACATAGATTCTATAGGTTATATATAATATCTGCTATATAAAAAGATAAACAGGCTTCTCAGACAAAAGATCAGGACTTTGAAATTTGAACATTCAGACCTGTTTGATGACACAGGTCAACAGAAACCAGTCTATGTGCAGTACATTTGTGAAAGACAACCATAAACATGTTATTTAGTCTTCATAGATTGCCCTTATGGAGTTTCAGGTATGGAGCCTGACAGTAAGCAGTGGCTACTGATACCAGTGTGGATAAATTAGAAGATACATCCTTACTTGTAGGCTAGTTTTCCAGCAGTAAAAGTTTGGGGTGTGTGTATATTAATGAAAGCAATGTTCTGTGAATGTACTAAAATGCTTGTATTAATTGAACTGTGAAAAGATTCATAATAAATTAAGTAGTTCCGATGCCTTTTCTCAACTGCATGCTAGGCCTCTCATTAAGGGTTTCACAGATGCTATAATTAATGTCACTACAATATTCTTTACATCTGATCAAACACTGTTTAGACAGTTGTGACTTGGTTAGGCAGACTGAACAGAAGTGCCCAGAGTTAAGGCTATTCTTTGTCAAGATGATCAGCACAAGGGAGCTGCGGCCACTGGGAATAAGGATTTCCAGTGTGAAGACACCAGTTTTCACCTCCTGGGATCTTTTACTGATTTATTATTGACTCACTCTAGAAAAGCGGGCACACCATGGCTGCCTGCGCTAGAAAGGGCCGAAGGAAGACATGCACGAAGAAGCACGTGTGTGCTGTTTGTAGCAGGAGTTTTATATGCACATAGAGCTTTCCAAACTCCTATGGCTCTGTAACTTAAACAGGTACTGTTTCTTGTACATAAATTATTGCTCTATAAACTGATGAGATAAAAACATAGTCTAGAGTTTGGCTTTCCCACACTTCCAGGTGAGAACTAAACTCAGATACCATTTGCAGGACTAAACAAAACAAAACCAAAGCAATACAGTGTGTGAAAGATGCTAGCAGTTATAGGGAGGGCCCTTCACACACCAGGAGTCCTGACTACACACTCAATCTCATTTAGCCTCCCTGTTGCACATCATGAACCAAAACGAGCCCCCTCACTTGAGTGCCTGTTTCCAGCTCACCATATCTGACCATCATCACACTGGGTCACTGCATCCCACGGCTTTTTACTAGATGATTTTCTTTTAAAATACAACTTTAGGGCTGGAGAGATGGCTCAGTGGTTAAGAGCACAGACTGCTCTCCCAGAGGTCCTGAGTTCAATTCCCAACAACCACAGATGGTGGCTCACAACCATCTGTAATGGGATCCAATGCCCTCTTCTGGTATGTCTGAAGACAGCAAGTATTCTCACATACATAAAATAAATAAATCTTTTTTTTTTTTTAAGTGCAAGTCTAAAACTAACTTGGTTATGTGTTTCTTTGAATGTAGCTTACATCTGTTCTCTATGAGTTTCTTCTAACAATACAAAGCAAGATCAGTCTGTCTTTCTGCTACACCCACCCTCATACTTTCTCATCCCCTCTGCTGCTGTTGAACCACACCGGAATCTACCTGGAATTCAGCTATATTCTCTGCTTAAGTTTTAAATTCTGTGACTACTCCTACCATGAGATGCTAGGCTTGTATTAGTATCTTCTGGTGTCTCAACATTCCCATGAAAGGCGAAGACTGTCACTAAACAGGAAATAAAGAGTCCTTGCATGCCACTAACACCAGCTCTAGTGTGTTGTGACTGAACTTTTGAACTGTCACAAAGCTTTTGCCATGCTATAGTTTGGCTTATGAACGAGCAATATGCAGCAACATAAAGAAATGTGTATATTCAATAGGTGGGAATAATTCTAAGAATTTTCGCCAAATGATGAGTCCCTTTCTGCACTCTCTGGTTAATGGCATATATATTTGTTGATTATTTCATGCATATTTATTGAGTCCTATTATTTTCCTTTTGTGTATAGCTCTTGCACCCTCCTCAAATAACTGAATATATTTATCGAGATGTGTTGCATCCTCGGAATTTGATTAGAATTCTACATTCCCATATGCACAATCTTATTTAATTATCACACACTGAATTGCTTCCGGGAGCCGCATTTGACCCCTATAATCTACTCTCCTCCTTCCTCAGGAATAAATGGAATGACTACGGATGTCAGGAACAGCACTGAATTTCTCCTTATGGAATTCCCAGGCTCCTGGAAGGTTAGCTTGCATTTTTTACTAGTTTACATGCTTGTCCGTGTGTCAGCTCTCACAGCGAGCCCCCTAATCACTCTGCTCGCCACTCTGCATGCTCCTCTGCAAACCCCAATGTACTTCTTCCTAAAGATTTATCTACATATATGAGTACTCTCTTTGTATTATGTCTGCATGACAGATATGGGCATCAGATAGAAGAGGACATCAGATCCCATTACAGATGGTTGTGAGCCATCATGTGGTTTTACTGGGAATTGAATTTAGGTTCTCTGGAAGAGCAGCAAGTGTTCTTAACCACTGAGCTAGTGTGGGGAAAAACTGCTAGTTAGGGTCAAAGACCACCATGACCAGATAGCTCGTCTGAGCTTGTCACCAAAGGAGGACTCCCATGACCAGCAGGCCACACACTTCTCTGACCTTGTCTGGGGATCCCGGCTCCCCACACTCTCTACCTGGGAAAGGTCAAGTAGTTCTCCACAGACCTACAAGTTCAACTTCCTCTTTCCATCTTCCTCTTTTCCCCTTCCTCTTTTCTAGATAAGAACCACACTGCAAGTACCTGGGATTCCTGGAATCCACACAAACGAGGCATTCACAGAACTTTAAATCTCTAGCCAGAGATTTTTGTTTACCCTGAAAACTCCCTCCCACTCTCCAAGGTCTCTATACACCCCTGGTTCACCTAGACTAGAGTGTGTGTATAGAAGCCCACCCCGCATAAAGGTATACACACAAGTTGACTGTGTAAGAGAGCTGTTGCATAGAAGACCATCAGAGAAGGCCTTCTCTTAAAAGAGCTATAACATTAAGATATTCGAAGAAGGCTTCCTGCCCCCACTCCCATCAGCTGGACGGAGGTTCCGCAGAACTCTGCCCATTCCAGACACTGCTTCATCTCTCCAGATTACTCGGTGTGCAGCAGCATCTGGACACCCTGAGAGGATGGAGAACCACAGCTGGACCCTAGCCAGCACACCATATAGGGCTGGACCGCAGAACATGGCACACAGCCAGTTAACACATACTGAAGCGACCCAACTTGACAAGACAGACTCCATCTTGTAAACAGGCCTCCATTTATATACTAGGCCTTGTCGACAGGTTAAACTCTATAAATTACTGGAAAACCCACACACTGTTCCAGGAAGGAACCTCCCCAGACAGGCTACCAACAGGAAACTATCTAAAGTTCCAGAGGCTATCGATAGGTATAGATAGATCGCTTAAGCCAGCTGAAATCACTGTTAGCCAATCCTGTACTGCCGAGTTGATAAGCCCTTCACCCTTCTGTAACCACAATAAAAAGGCTGAACCTTAGGTGCTGGGGGTGGGGGGGCTTCTGTGCTACCTAGCTGTGTCAGAGAGGCCTGAGGGTCCAAGCTTGAGCTTACAGATTGACTTCCGGTGGTCTTTGGGGACCCTCAGATCTGGGCATAAAATTCAGGGTTTTGTCCAGGATCCCCAAGCCTTGACCCCAGACCCCCTGCGCTATTGAGTGAAAACCCAGCTAGTTAAGTGTCTGAATGTTTATCCTCTGTCTTGGGGTCTCAGCACTCCACCCTTAAATACAAGCTGCGATCAGTCCAGGCAGGCGCACTGGACAACCCTGGGTCACAGTACTTGGGAGACATCCCAGACCTGCATGTAAGGGATTGGATCCTGCCCCCAGACCCCCAGACTTGAAGAGACGAAGCTGATCATCCCCAAAGCATGCCATCTTCTCCTTTTGTTTTTACCTCCGATCCCCAGGAGGATCAAGTGCCTTATTGACTGTTGTCCTTCTTTTTGCTCTCTGTCCATCTTATTTCTTTGTGACTGATGCCATGGGACAGACCCAGAAGACCACGCCTTTAACTTTGTTCTTTGACCATTTCAAGGACTCTAAAATAGGGCTAGAGTCGAGGCTTAGCTGTTAAGAAGGACAAGCTAACGGCTTTTGGCAGGAATGAATGACCAACTTTCAACAGTTGGCTGGCGCCCAGAGGGGACTTGGCACCTGCCCACGATTTTTTAGAATCAAGGTCATCACCTTTCTATGACCGGGACATCCAGACTACATCACCACCTGGCGGGATCTGGTCCAGGCCCCACCAGAATGGCTCAAACCGCTGCTGCTGCCATAGCCGCCATAGCCGCCAAGCGTTGCCATGGCCGCCAAGCACCGCCATATCCGCCAAGCACCGCCATGCTTGCCCTGGAAAATGGAGAGAAATGAAAAAAAAAAAAAAGGAAACTAACGCTATGGCCCATCTTTATCCTGTCTTAAAGGATGACACTGAGGAGGTCTTCCTCCTCTCACCCCCACCTTACTGAACCCCACTAGGGGATCACCAGGAGGGGCTCAACCTGAGGCCCCAGGAGGGGCTCAAGGACTCTCCTTGGTGAGCCCACCTCATACCCGAGGGTGAGTCCAATGACAGCCGCCTCCGCTGCCCGAGGCTGAGGCCACCGTTCGCACCTTGAGGCCCCCGAGATGATGAGGGTAACCAACTAATGCAATATTGGTTCTTCGCCACTAGTGATCTGTACAACTGGAAACTCCAGAACCCCAGGCTCTCTGTATTAGCTGACCTATTAGATTCTGTCATTTTAGCTCACCAGCCCACCTGGGATGACTGTCAACTGCTCTTACTGATCCTCTTCACTACCGAGGAGCAAGAGGGGATTTTAAAAGACGCCTGGAAATCGGTTCTGGGAACAAACGGGACCCCTACTACTAACAGAGTTATGTTGATGCAGGCTGTCCCTTGACCAGACTAGACTGGAATTCTAACCATGCAGAAGGTAAGGAGAGGCTTCTGATCAACCACCAGACTCTAACGGGAGTCTCAGGGTGGTGGCACACTGACCCACCAAATTGTCTAAGCTACATAATGTGCAGCAGGAAAAGACAGAATCACCTGCAGCCTTCCTAAAAAGGATCACGAAGGCCGATCACACCTACACAGCCCTAGGTTCAGAGGCACCAGAGAATACGTCAGCAGTCATTTGTAAGTCAGGCTGCCCTTGGCATCGGGTGCAAGTTGCAGAGAGTAGATAGGCCAGGGGACGAGTTTGCAGGAATTGTTGGCAGAAAGTGTTCAGGGGCAGAGAAACACCTGAGAAGACACAGTTACAAGCCGTGACCACCGCCAGCGAGCGACACACTCAACACTTGGCCAAGACCCTTTTGGCCATGTCAGCAGATTCTCCCTACGATGAGAAACACCACCAACTGCACCATCTCCCAGCTAGAGAGGGCGAGCAGCTCCAACCAGAGGGGAAGCCAAAGCTCCGAAAGAACCGTAAGCAGATGGGACCTTGGGGCAAGGACTGCCCCAAGAAACCTCCAAAGAGGGACCAAGGCTGGGAGCGCTTGTGGGTTCTCAAGTTGGAAGAACTTAGTGACTCGAGGGGATGGGGTTCAACCCCCTTTCTGAACCCAGAATAACCCTTAAAGTGGAGGGGAAACCCATTAATGTCTTAGTAGACATGGGCACAACATTCAGTCCTAACCCAATCCCATGGCAAATTGTCCTCAAAGAAATCATGGGTACAAGGGGCTTCTGGCATCAATGGTATGGACTACTCGAAGAACAGTGCATATCAGAACAGGCCAATATCCCACTCCATAATCATACCAAACTGCCTCTACCCCTTCCTGGGGAAAGATTTGCTAACCAAGATAGAAGCTCAGATCTCCTTTGATCAAAAAAGGACCTCTGTCACAGATCCCAGAGGGCTCCTCATTCACATACTCACCCTGTCTCTAGAAGATAAATATAGATCGCACCAAAGACCAAGCTCTCTCCTGAATGAGATCTCAATTTGGTCAAACAACCCTCCCCCCGCCCTTGTCTTAAGCAGAAACTGGAGGAATGGGGTCAGTGGCCCATAGGGCTGCCATTTGGATTGAACTGAAACTGGGGACTACTCCTGCCTGAATGAGACAGTATCCGATGCCCCAAGAAGCCAAAGTGGGTATCATATCCCTCATCAGAAGGCTCAGGGACTTGGGCATACTAAGTACATTGCCAGTCCCCATGAAATATGCCCCTCCAAGATACCCAACTCCGATGACTATAGACTAGTCCAGGACCTCAGAGTGGTAAGCAGGAGAGTTATGAACATACACCCCACAGTACCAAACCCATATACCCTCCTGAATTTGTCATAACCTTCCAAGAGTTGGTATACAATATTGGACCTCAAAGATGCTGACTTTAGCCTGCTCTCAGCTCCCTGGAGCCAAGCTCTGTTTGCCTGTGAATGGCATGACCCAGAGGAAGGATTCGATGGACGAGTAACATGGGCCAGACCTCCACAAGGATCTAGCCATCTTTGAGGAGCCTCTACATGAAGTTAGTACAGGCAGAAGCGCCCCAATGTCATCCTCTTGCAATATGTAGTTGACCTCTTGGTGGCAGCAGAGACCACGGAAGAATGTCAACAGAGTACTGAGGCCCTGCTGATGGCACTGGGGAAATTAGGCTATGGGACATCCGCTAAGAAGGTGCAACTCTGCCAACAAGAGGTAACATACTTGGGATACATCCCAAGAGGGAGCCAGCTGTGGCTATTGGAGGCCCCAAATAGATCATTTTGAAGATCTCCACACTCACCACAAGATGGGAGGTCAGAGAAGTCTTGGGGTCGGCAGGGTTCTACCACCCTAATTTTGCAGAATCGGCAAAGCCCCTCTATGAGGCCACCAAGGAAAAGGAGTCCTTCCAATGGATGGAGGTCCAGAAAGGTACTTTCAATAGACTCAACCAGACCTCTTTAATGGCTCCTGCACTGGGGCTACCTGACATCACCCAGCCCCTCCAGCCCTACACAGATAAAGGCAAAGGCATAGCCCACTCAACCGTTAGGCCCCTGGGATCACCCAGCAGCACACCTAGCAAAGAAATTAGACCCTGTGCCCTCTGCATGGCTTCCTTGTTTAAAAACTATCACCTGCACAGCCTTGCTAGTCAAGGATGTGAACAAACTGACTCTGGGCAAGCACTTCACATCACCACTCCCCGTGCCACTGAAGGGGTGCTCAGACCCCAGACCGATGGATGAGCAACGCGTGCATGTCTCACTCCCAAAGCCTGCTGCTACCCCTATTCTGCCCAGTGTATCCATTTTCTACCAAGCGCTGCCCTGAACCCAGCCTCTCTGTTACCAGACCCGGATTTGGAGACCCCCCCCACCCCACTACATGATTTTGTGGGGATACTAAGCACAGACTCAGGAAACACCCGAATGCAGAAGCTACTTGATTCAAAGATGGTAGCAGCTTTGTGCATGAATGGACAAAAGTGTGCACGGGCAGCAGTGTTAGCAGACTCAGAAGCTAAATGGGCATCTGCCCTGCCAACTGTTACTTCGGCACAACGGGCCAAAGTTATAGCCTTACCAGAGGCCCTAAAACTGGAAAAAGGCAAAAGACTCAGCACTTACTTTCCGTGTGTGTGTGTGTGTGTGTGTGTGTGTGTGTGTGTTTGAGACAGGGTTTCTCTGTATAGCCCTGGCTGTCCTGTAACTCTCTCTGTAGACCAGGCTGGTCTCGAACTCAGAAATCCGCCTACCTTTGCCTCCTAAATTCTGGGATTAAAGGCGTGCACCACCACTGCCCGCCAAGACTCAGCATTTATAACGATAGCTTGTAAGCATTGCTACATACAGTCCATGCCCATGGGGCCAGGAGAGGGGATTCCTGCTGGCTGAAGGAAAGACTATTAAAAACAAACAGGAGATCCTAAACCTGTTGGAGACTCTTTGGCTTCCAAAGAAACTGACTATTACACACTGCCCAGGCCATCAAAAGGAATCTATGTCCGAGACAAAAGGTAATCACAGGGCAGATTTGGCAGCCAGGGCGGCTCTCAATCCTATAGCTGTCTTTCCAACTGCCTGACCCAGGAGCTCCAGTCCTACCAGACAAGCCTGAATACTCCAAAGAGGATGTTATCTCTATTCACAGACTGCCGATGTCCCCTAAGCCCGAGGGCTGGTGCCTCACTGGAGACTGTAAAATAACCTCGCCCAGCAATTGGGCAGCTCTAACAAATACACCGGACAACCCACTTCGGCACCGAGAAAACTGAGGACCTGATAGGAAAGGTGGACCTAAAGATCCTCAACCTCAGGTCCCAGACTGAACAGACAGGCCGCCTCCCAATGCTTGAGTTGTAAGCTCACTAACGCAGATAATCAACCAAAGGATAAAGATCCAACTGTGGGCGCCAACCCCGGTGCCTGCTGGGAAATGAACTTTACCGAGGTAAGACCAGGGAAGTTTGATTACAGGTACCTACTAGTCCTTGTGGATACCTTTTCAGGATGGACTAAGGCCTACCCCACCCGGCATGAAATGATACAAACAGCGATGAAGCAGATGCTAGACGAGGGCTTCCCAGGCATGGAATGCCAGCCCTCCTGAGCTCGGACCTGCCTCAGTGTCCAGGTAGCACAGAGGATGGCTAAAGCCATTGGGGAAGATTGGAAACTACCTTGTGCTTACAGGCCCCAAAGTGCAGAAGCAGTAGAGAGAGATGAATAGAACTCTAAAAGAGACTCTTACTAAATTAACCATTGAGACTGGCAGGGACCGGGTGGCTCTCCTCCCCTTTGCCTTTAACCCCTTATGGAATCATGTTTGGAAGACCCTTCCCCTCCCATTTTACCTAACCTACAATCTGAATTGTTTGATGAAATTGATGATTGGGACTGGGCTCTCTTGAACATCTAGCCCACACCCGAAAGGAGCTCTGGTCTCCCACGAAGGCTTTTTTTTTTTTTTTTTTTTTTTTTTTTTGTTGTTGTTGTTGTTGTTGTTGTTTTTCGAGACAGGGTTTCTCTGTGTAGTCCTGACTGTCCTGGAACTCACTCTGTAGAGCAGGCTGGCCTCGAACTCAGAAATCCACCTGCCTCTGCCTCCCAAGTGCTGGGATTACAGGTGTGCGCCACCAACGCCCCAGCTACGAAGGCTATTTATAAGGCTGCTCCACCACTATTGCCCTGGAGACTGGATCTTCCTGGGAAGGAACCGGAAGGAAACCCTAGAGCCCTTGCTGGAAAGGACCCCATGTCGAGGACCTAACAACACCCACTACCCTCAAGGTTGACAGAATTGCCACCTGGATACATCACACGCATGCCCATCTCGCAGACCCACATCCAGACCCAGAGGATGTCTCCGCGCGATGGCGCATCTTCAGCGACTAAGGAATCCACTAAAACTCCAAGTCCAGCGTTCCTAAGCCTACTGATGGGGACTGCCTGGATCTTGCTTTCAGGAGTTGCTGGCTCTTTCCCTGATTCTAGCCCTCACCAGCCCTGGAACCTAACCTGGACTCTACCGGTGACATTCTCCACCGGCAGAGCAAGACTGCACCCCTCCGCAGCCGGTTCCCCAACCACCACTTCGACTAGCTAACCTTGGATTCTCCTGGGCTGACGGATTCCTCAGCGCACATCACTTCTACGTTTGCCTGGGGTACAAAAACCACGATAAGACCTGGCGACGATAATGCAGGGGAACTGAATCCTTCCTCTGCTCCTCCTGGGACTGTGAGTATGAGACACATTTGGTGGGATTCCTCCGCCAAGATGGACTTCATCTGAGTAAGCTGAACGTCTGATGCCCAAATCAGCCATGGACACTGGGCAGTGCAACCCCGCCCTCATTAGGTTTACAGACTTGGGGCATGGGGCTAACAGATGGGAATTGGGAAAAACCTGGGGGCTCCAAATTTACATAAAGATAGATGGGGAAGAAGGGACTATGATAGCCTTTTTTTTTTTTTTTTTTTTTTTTTTTTACAAACATGAGAGGCAAATACCTACACAACCTGCACCTATAGGCCTAGGCCTTGGCCTCTGTTGCCCAAATAATCCTATCTACTGACGCCACCATATGGCATGGACAAACCCATGTCTGAACCTCTCACCCACCGGAGGCCCATTACATCTCGAGGCCACCCACCTACAGCTTACTGAGTCTTACACAGATCTAACCGAGGACTGTGGGCCTCGATGCCAATTCCCCACATGATGATGGAATAACCCTTAATGTTATAGAATGTGAGGAACCTCGGCATTGCAGATGGCGGCAAGCGGGTCCTTTGCAACGGCTCTCGAGACAACGGCTCTGTATAGGTAGTTCTGTGTGCCAGAGACACTCCCACTTATGTGACGGCACAGAAGCTTGGACGGGGTCAGGGTACTTGGTTCCTCCTCATAGCACGGGGCAGCCATGTTCTACTTGTCTAACTCCACGCATTCCCGCTGGAGTCTTAAATGCCTCCCATCCCATGCGCAACTCATCCCGGTGATAATGTATCATTCAGAAGAAGATGTCCCTAACCCCCTCACTCCTGGGCCTCATCTGTGATGCCGAAGGGAACCCATAACTTTCATTGTTCTGTCGACCCTCTTAGGCATAGGCATTGCAGGGGTCACAGGCACCGGAACCTCTGCTCTGGTATTGCAAGGCTCTCATTACAGGTTGTCGAAGCTAGCTATTGACAGGGATGTGCAGAGACTAGAAAAATCAATGTCTGCCTTAGAAAAAATCACTCTCTTCCCTGGCTGAAGTTGTGTTGCAGAATAGAAGAGGATTAGATCTATTGTTCTTACAGCAAGATAGACTTTATGTCGCATTAGGAGAACGTTGCGTCTGCAGACCAGTCTGGCATAGTTAGGTAAATCTGGCAGAACGAAGAAAGAGAATAAAGGACAGACAATTAGGAATGGAACAATATCGAGGACGTGTGAAAGCATATTTAATTGGTTCCCTAGGCTGACTACCTTAATATCTACCCTTACTGGTCCACTGTTAAACTTACCAACACTTACCTTCGGGCCTTGCATACTAAACATATTAACCAACTTTGTGAATGGATTAGTGAAGTTCAATCGATGGTCCTCAGGTCTCAATATCAACCCTTGGACCCAAAATTAATGAACACCAAAGTTCCCATGATCGAGCCTTCCTTAGGTACTTTGTAAAGGAGGGAATGAAAGACCCTCAACTGGACAAGACAGACTCCATCTTATAACCAGGCCTCTATTTTATACACTAGGCCCTGTCCTCGGGGTTAAATTCTGATTACTGGAAAACCCACACACTGCTCCAGGAAGGAACCGCCCCAGACAGGCCACCAGCAGGAAAATACCTAACATTCCAGAGGCTGTAGATAGATACGGACAGATCGCTTAAGCCAGCTGAAATCACTGTTAGCCAGTCATGTGACTGCCAAGCTGAGAAGCCCCTCACCCTTCTGTAACCACAATAAAAAGGCTGAACCTTAGGTGCTCAGAGTCTTCTGTGCTACCTAGCTGTGCCAGAGAGGCCTGAAGGTCTGAGCTCAAACTTGACTAGAGACTCTTTGCTTTTGCATACAACTTCAACTCCTGGTGGTCTTTGGGACCCTCAGATATGGGCATAACACATCTGCAAGTCATCTCACCGGCCCCAATGCACTCTTAAGAATGTCAGACTTTTGCTACGTCTCTGTCACAGTTCCCACATCTGTTATCAACCCTTGTACTTACAACATCTCCATTTCTTTCCTCGGATGTGTTCTGCAAGCCTTCTTTTTCATGGACTTGGCTTCTACCAAGACAGTCACCCTTACAATGGTGCCCTATGACTGCTATGTGGTCATCTCCTGGCCCTCACACTACGAGGTCATGAATCAATGTGCTTGAGTCCAGATAATGGCTGTGTCATGGCTCAGTGAGATGATATCTGGGTTCCGGCGTGTAGCTGCGACCTCATTACCATTCTGTGGGTCCAAAAGACTTCATCATTTTTTTTTCTGTGATATTACAGAAGGCTCTTAAGGCTCTTGTGGTCTCTAGGTAACAGTCAGGGAGAATAGAGGCGTGATTTTCATGGTAACCATTGTAATAATCTTGGTTGCAATCACCCTCTCATGCCTACCCATTTTCTCTACCACCAGATGGTTGCCAACCAAAGGCAAGAGAGAGAAAATGTTTTCCACTTGTATTCTGTATGTGGTATCAGGTAGTGTTAACAGCTTCAAATTCTCTCTCCTTTTCCGATATTATTCTGGCTGTGTTCTACACAGCTGCACCTCCGGCTCCAAATCCCCTCACTTATGGTCTGAGGAATAAGGGCATAACACAGCCGTGCAAAGAAATGTGCTTAGAAATACCTGACTAGGGACTGCACTAACAAATTCCTGTTCTAACCAGGCAGCCTCCGACTGCTGACCCTCTTTTTGATTTTTTTTTTTTAAATGTAATTCACTGTGGTCCAGCAAAACTGTTTATATTTGGGTGAATTCAATCCTGGCTGTAGTGGAAGGTATTTTGGAGTGTGTAAAACATTAGGCTATGATTTGTATATTTTCCATGTTAGTTTAGTCAATTTTTCATAATTTGTATTTCTCATTAGCTAATTAACACTATACTTCCATGAATTATGAGTTAATTCTGTATGTCTACAGGAGAACAAGATCAAATGTAATTTAAAGCAATCAACTATAAGACAAGACAAGGGCAGTGAGTTCTCTATAGGCGGTAGATCAACACTTTCAAGGTCAATTGTAGTACTAAAGTGAAATACACTATTTACAATGGATTTGAAAACTATAGGGGTACACATAAGTTATATGGTTCTGTGTTCAGGAACAGTTAATATGGAAAAGATATCTATGCTATCTAATTTTTAATGAGTATAATATTGTATTCGGATAAAATATTCTTCATAGTTCTTTGTTCCCTCCCCAGACAAATTTACTGAAAGCTGTTATGTTCAGGTTTTGTCTTTTACTGTTTATTGTAACGCTAAGTGCTGGCCTCCAAGATTTGGAGTCTGAGCTTAGCCTGAGGGACCCGCCCCCAGTTCATTCTGATTGGTAAATCAAGATGCCAGCAGCCAAAAGCTGGGGAAAAGAGACATGGGCGGGGTTTAGATTTCCCAGGCTGGAGACCAGGAGGAGGAAGGGAAAGGGAAAGCAGAGCCATTGAGATGGAGAAGAGGTGTAGGAGAGAGGCGGAGAGAAGCAGCAGCCACGGAAGAGTAAGAACCTGCAGGGGAGAAAGGAAGCCACTACAAAAGTAGAAGAACATGCAGGAGGGAGAAGGAGAGTCGCCACGGGACAGAGAAACAAAGAGAGCCAGCCTGGGCTATGAGCCCAGAGAACGTGGCCCAGAGGGCGGCCTAGTTGGCGTTAAGGCAGCCAACATGGAACATAGGAAGTACTGACTTGGGTTACGGGTAGGAGGTAGATTCTAACAGCTTGGAGGGTAGCCAGCTGCCCAGCTACTGTGCTGCTTAAGGCATATTAAAATATGAAGGCTGTGTGTGTGTGTGTCTTTCATCTGGAAACATAAATGGTCTAAGGCGGAAAGGAACCCTGTGCCGGGATTATTAAATACATTGTTATGTATCACTCCCAGAGTTCATTAATGCATATTTGATATATGTGCTTATTTATATATGACATATTGTTATTAAGTGTTAACAGTCAAATTCTAATAAAGGTATTATCATACTCTTGCATCTTAGGGTTTCTGTTGCTGTAAGAGAACACCGTAACCAAAAGGCAAGTTGGGGAGGAAAGGGTGTGTTGGGCTTATGCTTTGACATCCATAGTCTATCACAGAAGGAATTCAGGACAGGAACTCATGCAGGGCAGGAACCTGGAGGCAGGAGCTGATGCAGAGGCCATGGAGGGGTGCTATTTATTGGTTTGCTCCTTATGGCTTGCTTGGTCTGCTCTTACAGAACCTAGGACCACCAGCATGAGGAGGTTCCACCCACAATGGGCTGGGCCCCTCCCCATCAGTCACTAATCTTAAAAATGCCTTACGGCTGGGTATCATGGAGGCATTTTCTCAACTGAGGTTCCCTTTTTCAGATAACTCTAGCTCGTGTTAGGTTGACGTGACTAGTCAACACACCTTGTTAAGTTTTTGTTTTTGTTTTTCACTTCTTCAAATTTTTATTTCTCATGGATATAGGCTATATATTTATGGAGTAGAAAATTTTGTTTGATATATTTTTACAATGTTGGATGATTAAATTGGTTAGTAAACACTTCTATTAGTATAACCTTAACTATTCCCATTTAGATTTCTCTTTCATCTATTTTGAAAGATAAAATATATGTAGTGCAATGATTCATCACAATATAATCTTTCTATTTGTCTGAAACTCTGTAACCTTTAATCAATATCTCCTTTTTCCAAATCCACCCCCAACCCTTTCTCCTCCAAATACACTTTCTTGAGAAGGGGTCTTTGACTTGACTTAGAGATTATGCTTCAGGGATCTGCCAATGTTTGCCTCCAGATGCTGTATCAGTATAATCAGGTATCACCACACATAGTTTTTTCCTTTTTAATATGTGTTCTGGAGATCAACCCGGTTCTCAGTCTGTGCAAGGCCAGGTCTTTACTGAGTGAGTTATCTTCCTAGCTCAAAACTGAAATTTAAAATTGTCAGAGAAATAAGGTTATTTTTAAGGACAAACAAATGAATGTAGTCCATGATCACCTAGTCAGAACATACTTAAAGGAACACTATATCCAGAGAATTAGGAACCAAAGTCCTAGAACAGGAAAAATGAATTTCATGAGAAGAAGAGATGAACAAAAGAGAATTAGGAAGGGATTAATCCATCATTTATAACAAGAAAAATTAGTAATTCTTTAGTACTATGGAGAAAAAAAAAGAACCAAACAATAATGTAATGAACAAGAAAGACAACAAAATTACAGGACTCAGTAAACATTTCTTAACAATAACCTTAACTATAAATGGTTTCAATTTACCAATGAAGAGGCCCTGAGTAACAGATTGAAAAACAAGGTCCAACTATCTGCATCTCCAGTAAGAGCATTAATTGGCAAAGAGATAAACACATTAACTCAAATGATCTCAACTAAACTATTTATTGAGTGAAGTTAAAAACAATTTAGAATAGTTATTCTTATATGTAATGAAATAGAATACAAACTACGATGAATCAAAAGAGATGAAGGCGGCCACTCTAAATTAATAAAGGGAAGAGTCATCACGTGAATCTTACGGATATAAATATATATGTACCAAAATTTGTACCCCAAACAAAGAGAATAAAGGTCAAATTGGGCCTTGTCTTAGTGAATGTCCCACTGCTGTGAAGAGACACTATGACCATAGCAGCTCTTATAAAGAAAGACATTTAACTGCGGCTGGCTGACAGTTTCAGAGGTTTAGTCCATGTCACCGCAGTGGGGAGCAGGGTGGCATACAGGCAGACATGGTGCTGGAGAAGAAGCTGAGAGCTCTATAACCAGATTGGCAAGCATTAGGAAGAGGAAGCCACTAGACCTGTCTTAATCTTCCAAAACCTCAAAGCTCACCATCAGTGCTACACTTCCTCCAGCAAGGCCACGCCTGCTCCAACATGACCCCAAGTCCTAATCCTTTCAAATAATGCCACTCCCCTATGAGCCTATGGAGGTCTTTTTCATTCAAACCACCACACGCCTGATAAAATAATAGTGAATGGTTGTCATACTCAATGCTCATGGTCCTCCATACACCTCCTGCCCCCAAAATCAACACAGAAACTCCAGAGTTAGATTACACCATAACTCAAATGTAACTTGACAAATATTGATGGGATGTTCCATCTGACAAATGTGGAATGTACATTTCTGTAGTAACCCCTTGAATGAGCTGTCAAGGGAACAGCTAACCAAGAAGCACATTTCCCATTAGTTTTAGTCATTTAACATTTCTTTATGTTGCCCCGAGGAAGCATTGGCTGTGTTAGCATCATCTTAACTGAAGGGCAAACTAGGCCCAAATCCAAGCTATCTTTATGTGGTTTGTAACCTAAGAATAGTGTTTCAATTTTCAAGTGTAAAGTGTAAGCAAACAAAGGCCTTCATGGCCAAGAGATGAGGTTATAGCCTTGGCTGACATATTTTAACATGTTTACATGTTTATAGTATAAGCTCTGGTATACAGACCTTTACAGGAAAAGTTTGTGATCCCAAAGACGCAGTGATCTTTCTGCCTCCCTAGGTTATTTTCATTCAGACTGCAGTCTCCTCTTCAGAGCTAAGTGACTGTACTTTTTATTGTATGTGTTTTCACTGATAACAGTTACTGTGTGCTATATAGATAGTAGACCATTGACCTAACAATATAATTTAATCTTTCCAAAACTTTGTGGCAGGTGCTTTTATTGTGTCTGTTCAGATGAAAAAGTGTGGACCATAAACTTGTTATTAAAAGGTGACACATGTTCCTGTGACTACTAAACTATATAGCCTTTATCCTTTTGGGAAAGATTAGGAATTAGAAAATTTTCCGACTAATTTATGGGAATTGTCTGGATCTTTTCCTAAAGCAGATCTGTTATTTCTCCAGCCTTGCTCAGCATCTCCATCTTAGTGCCTACGTGGTATACATGTTTCACAAAGGGTATCACTGAAGGAGTACTGTGTGACAAGCCTTTTTCTGGGAAGACACAACACACCCCAGATAGAGAGCCCAGGCTGGATCAAAATGCAGATGCCACCAAAGTCCAACTCGGTGAACCAATGAGTAGTATTGAGGTTCCTTACAGAAATATGGGTGAAGGGTTACTTACAGGAGCAGAAATGACCCAAAGATAGATGCTTCATCAAGACTCATCAGATCCCAAAGGCTTGCATACATCATACCATGCTGTTGTTGTGAATATGTTTGGCCAACTTTATAGGGTTTCATCTGTGCCACCCCAGAAAGAAGTTTGGCCAAAGGGCTTTCAATCCAACTGTTAACTAGAGAAATTGATTTTACTGTTGTTGAGGCGGGGCCAGTGATTTATCCTGACTGTTGTGATGCTTTATGCATTGCTAATAACTGCTGTCCCAACATTGCGTACTGTAATCCCGCCCCCTTTCATGATCAAGAATCAAACCCCACTGGAACAATTTCCGTGTGTGTGTGCACAGGTGTGCACCAGAGTAACCAGCAATAGCCTTGTGAGTTACTACTGACTGCTGCCATGAAAGGGACACCGATTCCATGAGATGCATAGCTGTATTAGCCTGTTCAAAACCCTTTTGAACCTTTTGATGCAAATCTAACATGGCTCCCTGGTTTACCAAGTTATCCAGATGATGTGCAACTCAGGTGAGGTGTGTTAGAAGAGTCTGCCATATTTCCAGGGCACCGAAGAGTACCATTTAAGTTTATATTGATTTTATTATATTCATCTTTTATATTTATAGGAATAGCTGTTGTAGAATTTTCAAGATAATTTTATCAAGCATCATATGCCCTTTGCCAAGCCATAATATTCTCAAGAATTTTACAGCAGAGGCTCGCCCTTGCACCTGGTGTGGGGTCATCGGATTCATCTCCCATTCCTCCTGCCTTTGAGAAAACACTCCCAAGTTAGCATGATGTCATCAACATAAAGAAACCTTTCTATAGACTTTAGAAGCAAGACCCTGGGACACTATCCCATTACAAATCATGTCACCATAAAGGGAATCTTAGGTGAGCTCTCTGAAGGTCCACTGTTGATGGTTTCAAGTGAATGCAAATTAGTCTTGGAATCCAGTAGCTAAAATGATATGAAAAAAAGCATCAGCAAGGCCAACTATAGCAGAAGACCCTACTGCTTGTCAATTGTTAAATCAAAGAGCAATGTTGGACACAAAGGCATGGGTTGGGGATGAATTAGTTAACTCTCTAATTTATAGTCATTCTCCAGAAGCCACCTGACTTCTTCAGAGGCCATATTGAGCTTTTGAGAGGCTTCGGACTGGGTGAACAATCTCTACCATTTCTTATTCCTTGATGGTTTATGTAATTGTCTCATGGTCCCTAGGCAGGCTATACTGTTTAATATTGCCCACTTCATTGGAGATAGGCTCTATAGGTTCCCATTTCTGTCTCCCAAAAGTGATTGCCTTCATAATTTGAACCATCAGAGCAAACTCCACAGTGGTGGCGTGGAAGGTGTGCCTTGGCCACATCCACCACCAGGGTGCTCTCCTGTGGTGGTGAAGTGCGCTCCTTATAATCTCCAGTGGGATGATTGCCCACTGTACTGGCTGGGTTTGTGTGTCAACCTGACACAAGTAAGAGTCAGAGAGGAAGGAGCATCAGTTCAGGAAATGTCTTTATGAAATCCAGCTGTAGGGCATTTTCTCAATTAGTGATCAAAGAGAGCAGGCCCAGTCCACTGTGGGTGGTGCCATCCCTGGGCTGGTAGCCCTGGGTTCTATAAGAAAGTAGGCTTAGCAAGCAGGAGAAGCAATCCAGTAAGCAGTACCCCCTCCATGGCCTATGCATTATTACCTCCTATCTCCAGGTTCCTGCTCTTCTTGGGTTCTTTCTAGACTTCCTCAATGATGGACTGTGATGTGGAAGCAGAAGCCAAATAATCCCTTTCCTACACAAATTACTTTTTGGTCACAGCATTTTTTCTTTTCTTTTCTTTTCTTTGTATATATATTATATATATACATATATGTAATAATATTATATATAAATATATAATAAATATATAATTTATTTATTTTATGTATGTGAGTACATTGTCGCTGTCCCCAGATGCACCAGAAGAGGGCATCAGATCCCATTTTAGATGGTTGTGAGCCACTAAGTGGTAGTTGGGAATTGAACTCAGGACCTCTGGAAGAACAGCCAGTGCTTTTAACTGCTGAGCCATCTCTCCAGCCCTGGTCATAGTATTTTCATCTCAGCAATAAAACCTTGACTAAGACACCCACCTTAGGATAAACTTGATTTTTTTCTATACCACTTTATCCACCTGTGTATCTACTCTTGCCCCTTCCCCCTACTGCTTTTTGGAGTCCTTATGAATCAACTTGTTTTCTGCCCCAGTATCCACAAAAGCTTGTTTTTGTTTTTTTTTTTTTTTGCACACTAATAATATCTCAATTAATCTGGAAATTAACACCAGCTTCTAGCAGTATGGACCTCGTCTGCAGGCAGTTGTGGCCCTTCTGAGTGGTGGCTTAGGCAATTTCCGCCCCAGAACTCTCCTCACTCCATAGCAGAGAGTGAGCCGGAAATCACTTGATTCTCCCGTCTTTACTCATTTGGTTAGTGGCACTTCAGGCTTTAAAACCTACCAAAGACTCACAAATACAGCATTTGGGGTTTTTTTTTTATTGTTTTTTTTTTCCACTAAGAACTAAAGTTTTACACTAACATAATTTCATAATGAAATCCAAAAATTTTCTAGCTAATAATCTTTACAAAGAGACAGAGAATAAATAGTTTAGGGGTATTATGTATATGTCTAAATTTTAATAATGAATTTACAGTCCAGCTTCTCATCTGAAGAATGGTAAAAGCATGTGACCCATAACCTTTTTCAAATGACTAAATTATATAGTTTCCTTAGGTTAGTGATTGGTCACCACCCATATTATTTATGGGTAAGCTGCTGATATTATTGAAACACTGTTAGGAAAATAAGGTGCCCTCCCTAGCCCTATACTGGAGGCTACAGCACACAAGAAATTAACTTTAGAAAGCTAAGATCACTGAGTTGACAAACCCTTTCTTCAAAGGGCTATAGACTGCATTAAGTATCTTATGTTTAACTTTAGGATTTATTCACCTTATAACGACATAGTTCTCATTTATACTTTACAGCCACCTTTAGTCAATGGATCCATACAAAACCAGTTGTGGGTGGTTTGAATAGGTTTAGTCCACAAAGACTCCTGTGTTTGAATGTTTGGCCCACAGGGAATGGCACTTTTAGGAAGTGTGGCCTTGTTGGAGTAGGCGTGGCCTTGTGGGAGGAAAAATGTCACTCTGGGGTTGGGCTTTGAGGTTTCCCATGCCTAAGCTCTACATAGTGTGGAATTCCAGTCGCCTCCTGGCTGGCTGCCTTTGGGTCACGATG
Organism: Apodemus agrarius; assembly: GCA_964023405.1. Classification (NCBI taxonomy): domain Eukaryota; kingdom Metazoa; phylum Chordata; class Mammalia; order Rodentia; family Muridae; genus Apodemus; species Apodemus agrarius. The sequence goes on from OZ030007.1 coordinate 116,057,550, forward strand.
TAGAGCTTTCCACTCCTCCAGTAGTATGTCTGCCTGCACACTGCCATGCGGAAGCCATAATGATAATAATACTGATAATGATAATGATAATGGTCTGAGCCTCTGCTACTGTAAACCAACCCCAATTAAATGCTTTCTTTATAAGACTTGCTTTGGTCATGGCGACTCTTTATAGCAATAAAAACCCTAAGACAGAAGTTGGTACCAGGAGTTGGGTATTACTGTGATAGGCCTGACCATGCTTTTGTTTGGAGGAATGTAGATTTTTGGACTTTGGAAAGAAGTGGAATGCTTCAAATGGGGCTTAATGGGCTATACTAGTAGAAGCATGGAAGACATTGGTGTTGATGGTGATTTGAACTGTGCAGATCTTGCTCAAGAAATGTCAGAGAAGAATTTTAGTATATAGTCTAAAGACTGTTCTTGTGATATTTTGGCGAGGCATGTAGCTGCTTTTTCCCCTTGTCTGAAGATTCTTCCTGAGGCTAAAGTAAAGAGATTTAGCTTAATTGAACTGACAAAGGAAATCTCAAAACAGCCTATCATAGACTGCCTTGTGGTTCACTCTTTTGAAAAGGTTTTGATTGGACATAGAGCAAACTGAGAAAGGAAAAATATAAAATGTATGGTTCAAAGATTAAAAGGGCACCAGGAAGTGGAATGGAGCCAAATCCTGTATTTAAGGATATTAATTGGATTAAAAAGCTAAGCTTATTGTTTATATATTTACATTTGTACAAGGGATAATTATATCATGTAAGGCATCATGACTGACCTGGTTATTGATTTCATTTGGACATAAAGAAATATGATTGTCAAATTGAAAAGGTATGGATTGTGATGGCTATTCTAGGTTGTCAATTTGCCTAAATCTGGAATGAACTACAATCCAGAACTTATAAGGTCTTGTGAAAAGGAATTAAAGAAAACCTTAGGTCCAGGCATGCTGGTACACACCTTTAATCCCAAGGCACAGAGAAGGCAAGCAGATCTCTGAGTTCAAGGCCAGCCTAGTATATAGCAATTTCCAGGTAAAGAAAACCTTGGGTCCAGGTATAGTGATTCATGCCTTTAATCCCAGCACTCAGGAGACAGAGGCAGATACATCTCTGAATTCAAGGTCAGTCTACAGAGCAAGTCTCAAGACAGCCAAGCTTTGGCAGCAAAGGAAATTATTCAAAACAGAAAGCCAGTAATGATGTAATAGAACAAGAGGTCCATGTCCCCCTCCCAGCAAATAGCAGAACTTGGGAGCTTCAGCTGTGTGGCTTTGGAATCAAGAATAGAAGAGATTACTGAGACAACTAACTGATCATGATTATCTGGAGCTAAGATATTGGCAGTGATTAAGAATAGACCAGCATCACTGAGGTGAAATCTTCCGGGAAGTGTTTTCTGAGAACACAAATAATCTGTGTTCCAGAAATAGCTAATGTTGTACCTCACACAGGCAGCTGGACTTGGTAATATATAAGAATCACCCAGGTGGTACTGGTTTTGAAGGCATAAAGGGATCATGGAGAGTAGCTGAGGCTTGGCACTGTGAGAAGCCCCAAAAGGCCATTGGTGAAGGTGTAGCCTCAGTGTCAGTCGATGGCTCAGGATTGAAGGAGTCTTGCAAAGATGTAAGACTTAGCACCAGGAAGAGAGCCTAAGAGAGACTATTGGTGAAAGCACAGCATGGTTTCAGTGGAAGATCCCAGCATACTGAGATGCCATTATCATGGGATGACCACCAAGAACAGCAGCAGTAATGGAAGAGTCGGCCAGAGTCTGGAGCACTACCAGGCAGAGTTGGAGAAGTGACATTTCAAGAAGCCCAGAAGAACATAGGTGGCTCCCAGACATTGGAATAAAAAGCTGTGGCGATGAAGTTGCCTTGAAGATCCCAAGATGTTAGAGATGCCAGAGCTGTGGGATACCTGCCAAGAAAATCTGCTAACAGGAAGTAGAGCCAACCCAAGAGAAAGAATCGTGTTGCAGTCAACAAAGCTGAAAGGAGTCGTACATCAGACATGGAGATGCAGAGTTTGGAGTTTGCACAGCTGGTTTTTGGTCTTGCTTTGGTTCAGTATTTCTTCATTATGACATTTTAGAATGCTAAAGTATATCCTGTGATGTTGGAAGTATGTGATCTGCTTTTTTTATTTTGATTTTTATAGAGGATAACAGTTAAGAGATTACACGAATCTCAGAAGAGACTTTGAACTTTAGACTTTTAAATATTGAGACTGTGATAGATAGATCATGGGGACTTTTGAAGTTGGACTAAATGCTTTTGGCATAATGTTATAGCTACAAGCCCATGGGGGCCAGGGAGTGGGATGTGGTGGTTTGAATAGGTTTAGCCCTCATAGACTCATATGTTTGAATGCTTGGCCCACAGGGAATGTCATTATTAGGAGGTATGGCCTTATTTGAGTGGGTGTGTCCTTGTTGGAGTAGGTGTATGTTGGAGTGATGTTTTTGTGCACTGTATAAAGATTGTCTCTGTATTATAAGAATCCTGATTTCTGAACCAGCAGAGACCTTTGTTATTGTTGAGTATCACCTATCTCAGTGTTTTGTAAACCCTCCCTCTCTCTCACCTTCTGATTGGTTTTAATAAAAAAGCTGATGGCCTATAGCAAAGGCAAGAAAGGAAGGGGGGACTTCCAGACAGGGAGAGAGGAACTCTGGGAGAGAGTCAAACATGGGAGGATTTGCTAGGGCGACTCAGAGGAAGAAGCCTTCCTGGACTAAAGAGGCAAGGCGAGCCACACGCAGAACTCAGAACAAATGGGTCAGTAAGTTACAAGCTACCTGGGAACAAGCCTAACTGTAAGGACTGGGCATTCATAACAAATGTAAGTCTTCGTGTCATTATTCAGGAGCTGACAGTAACAAAGAAAGTCCTCTAACAGGTGCAGCCTTGTTGGAGGAAGTAGGTCACTGTGGGGGTGGGCTCTGGGGGTCTCTTATGCTTACGTTCCACATAGTGTGGAATTCCAGTTTCCTCCTGCACCATGGATCAAGATGTAGAACTCTCAGCTCCTCCGGCACCATGTCTGCCTGGATGCTGCCATGCTTCCCGCCATGATGATAATAGCCTGAACCTCTGAAGTGGTAAGCCAGCCCCAATTAAATGTGTTCTTTATAAGAGTTGCCTTGATGTCTCTTCATAGCAATAAAACCCTAACTAAGATGGCGACCCTAGTTTGCTAAGCTGGTAAAAATGATAATGTTGGTAACACATTCATTGCTTTTTAAAAGCCATGTAAATACCGACATTGGTTGAAAATGTGCTGCCCCAAACTTGTGAGAATAGGATGCAACCTGAGACATGCTCTAGTCTGCAGAAGGGCTAACCCTGGAGGAATTTTAATTTTGCTAGGTGGGTTCTTTACAATTTTTTTAAAATTAATATTTTAAAAAAAGCTAATTTATTTATATATTTATTTATTTATGTGTGTGTGTGTGTGTGTGTGTGTGTGTGTGTGTGTGTGTTGCTGGGTATGTGCATGCAGGTATATAGGTACACACAGAGGCCCAGAGAAGGTTTTGTCCCTTGCAAACCACCTTGTAAACTGCCTGGACTGGTTACTGGTAGTTGATCTCCAGTCCTTTGGAAGAGCAAAGCTCTTCCATGCTCTTGGCTATTGACAGTCTCTTCAGTCCTTAAATGAAGCTCTGTCTTATTTAACCTGTTGATGGGAAAGAGTGTACACTTCTTTCACATGTCCTTGCCTTTGGTGGAGTCACCTCTCATCTCATCACTTGAATGTCCTTGTATGTTTTTTAGATGTGTTTTATAAATCTGCGAAACACTCAAGAGTGACTTCTATGTCATCCACGTAATAAGACACATTCGCAGACATGATAACGCACACATGATGTCATAGCAAGGCCCTGGATTATCATCATGTGACAAGGAGTGTGGCTCTGAAGCTAATGTTGAGCAAGCACACTGGAGTCCCCTGCTGACTCATCCAGATGAATGGAAATTGGTCATGGCACCCGTTAGAGAAGTCCCCTTCTGCTAAAAACTGCATCACCACGGACAAAAGCGGCACAGAAAGACCCGCCATGTATACCAGTTGTTGACTGTCTTTACTTTTTCCGTATACTCGATAGCTTATGTAATTTTGTCATGGGACACAGGAAGTCTATAACTGTGGTAGACAACATTAGTTTCCCATTCTGACCCTCCCTAAGTTTGCTTCTTCAGGTAAAACTTTTTAGTGGTGGTAAACAGGATGTGCCCCAGCAACACAGTCACCCCCAGAACATTCTCTTGCATTAAAGACATCTTTTGGGGTAAGTTGATTGCCCACCCATAGGGCGGCTTGTCTCCACCCTGCACCGTTTGATTTCTTTATCTCCCCTCTGTTGTCCGCTGATCCTTGTCCTTCTTAGAGCTGCTGTATCTTTAGGTATCATTGGCTCCTGCACCCACCAAACCCTACATATTTTCACAGCTATAACATAACAATGAATCTGACATTTGACACGAGGGCTCTGATCGTCACATGTAACCCTAACTCACAAGTCATTTTTGGTCGCTCTGCTCACGCCCCAGGCCCACCGTGTCATGCCACACACAGTCCCTCCTCTAGAGGAACTGGATGTAAGCATCTTTCTTGCGACAGTCATTTTTGTATCTACCTGTCTGCCTGTATGAGTGCCACACATCCTGAGGACACTTTACAACCCTATGGCATAGGGTCATGGTACCGATTCTCAGCTGGGGGTGATTTCAGACCTCCCAGGGGACATTTTTGTAACGTCTGGTGTGATTTGCAGTTGTTGAAACCAGGTGAAATGGTACCATTGGGATTTAGTGAATAGGGGAAAGGGATGCAGGTAATGTCCCCAGAAATACAGGGAAGTGGCAAAGAATTGCCTTGTCTTAATGTCGATGCTCAGAAATGCTAGGCTACACAGGCATCCATGAGGTAAGGTACCACTGTGTTTTCCAGGAGGGTTTTCTATCTATCCCATGCGTTGAATCACAGGGGATTATTTATATGTGTGCTGCCGGCGCAGTCCCAGAGCTTCTAATTTGGAGTCTGGCCTAGGAATTGCGAGTCTGCATTCCTCACGAATACCAAGGTGTGGCTGATGCTTTGGCTTCAGCAAGATGCTTCGTGAAACATTGACCTAATTTACAGCAATCCCATTGTTATTTTATCAGAGTCTCAAGTTCCCAGAGTACACTTTGTGTGTGATATCTCCCCCACAACATTACCGGGGATTCCCCAAAGACGATAACTCCGAGATGCTGTTGACACGGAAGTGTGGTGAACTGGTAAGCTCCACTTATCAAGTCACTTTGGTGACTTGATTAGAACATATAGACCAGCTAGAAGTGTGTTCCAGTTAACCGCTGTTGCATAACCAATCACACCGGCATAGGCGGCTAGAAGGAGCGGCCATTGTGTTATGTATGGCTCGTGGTTTTGTGGGTCAGGCGTTCAGGCGAGGCTGAACTGACGGACGTGCTTCATGAGGCATTGTTGGAAGCCACTCAAAACCCTTCCCGGCCAATGGGTTGATTCATCCAGGGCAGTGACACCACGGGGGAACTGTCTGAAGGCTGGGTTCCGCTAGGACTGTCCAGTGAAGTCTCTCCGTGGCCTTTTCAGTATGGTTGTGGTATCAGGGTCAGCAGAAGCCTATGCAGGTTAGGATTCCGTGAAAGTAGCTGGCTAGCAAGAAGGTCTGTTGTGACCCGTTTCTTGGAGTTGTCTCTACCTTGCCACTCCTCTGCACTCAGTTGGTAGGAGCACTCAACTGCTACTCCTGCCTTTTTCCAGGCTCACTGATGGGAGTCTTAGAGGCCACGTGCTGATGGCTAATTTCCATTGTCAACTTGACCACATTATGATGGCTCATCTCCATTGTATATGTGACAGAACCTTTAACACAACCATCTAGGAGACTCAGCACTGTGTATCTCAGAAAGGGCATTTCCAGAGTTAAAAATCTGAGGAGGTAAGACCCACCCTGACACGGAGTGCCCAGCCCTGCCTGAATTCCCACCCCCACCCCCAAACCACAAGTTATAATAAAACGCCTGCTCTTTGAAGCCACCAGATTTTAGTGTGACTTGTTATGCAGCTGGGATGAACTAGAATGGATCCCCCAACTAGATATTTCTATTTTTCTTGCATTTGAGCGTTTTTTGCCTGCATGTCTGTATGTGCATCATGTGCATGTATGATGCTCACAGAGGTCAGAAAAAGATCCCCTGGGACTGGAGTTACAGATGGTTGTGAGCTGCCGCGTGGGTGCTGGGTGGGTGCTTTCTGACTGCAGAGATCTGTGCCCACTTCCTCAATGTCCTGCCAGCACACACACACACACACACACACACACACACACCATGATGGACTATACCTTCAAATTATAAGCCAAGATAAACACCCCTTTTGCCTTTGGCATAGCTTTGAGAAAAGCCAATGAGTAGCGTTCGCTAAGTTGCTTTCGGCGAGGGTCTTAATGACAGCAGTGAAAAGAGAAAGAAGACCCACATTTCATAGCAGGGTAGGAGTGGCGTGTTCTTAACTCCTCCGTGTTGCTGGTGAAAGGGGAGCCAGTGATCCAGGACTTTATGGCAAGACTCCGCCATTCCATTCTGTCCTGCTCTTTTAATGTCGGCTCTTCTTCCACATACCACAGCCAGCCAGGGAGCACCCTCATTTCCTGACCTCTGGTGTTCTACAGAGTTGGTATAAGCATCCACACATCAGCGGTGCTTGGCACAGTAGACCCCACAATGAAACATTTTCTTACAGCAGCGTAAAAACTCACAACCTCCACCTGAACCCACATAACATTCTTTACACATAGTCATCTCTGATGCCTGTGGCGCAAGTCTCATCGTGGGGATGGTAGCTGGAACTACCAGATGTAGATGTTCTGTCCCTGTTATCTCTGTGGGACGCAGCAACAGGTGGGAAGCCAGCGTCTTGAAGTCTCCAAGGCTGAACTCTTTCTCTTCCATGTCTTGTGCCCTGTGACCAACTCAGTATATCAGCAGTCACTAAAGCTTACCTTGATTGCTTTACTCTGTCAGGCTCTACAAGGGGAAGCTGAGTGGCTTAAACAGACAGCCTCTGCTCCTCTGGTACAACAAAGGTTCTCTCAGAAATCTTTCATGTTTTCAAAATGGCGTTACGGGGCTGGGCTTGGTTCCCTGTTCATCACTTACCATTTCTTAGCAGAGGCCCTAGTGGCTTGGCTCCGGTAATGGGTGAAATTATAATGAGTCATTTGTAAACATTTGTCCTAATGGGAATTCGATGTAGTGGAAATTTGAAAGGAATATTACATTAGTGGCACTGCCATGTTGCTGTGTGTTTTATTTGAAGCCAGGTCCATGGTACATGCATAAGACAAAGATCAAGTGTGCCATAGTGACTATGTGAGTTCCAGACACCACCACCATGGCAGTTGAATCCTTCCCCCCCCCATTTATTAGTATGATGAATTTGATGTGTATGGGTGCAGTGGTGTGTGTGTGTGTGTGTGTGTGTGTGTGTGTGTGTGTTAGAGATAGAGGTGGAGGGCAACATTCTAGAATCTGTTCTTCCTTTTGACCTCTTTTGGCACCCTGGGTTCTTTTCGGGTTTCCCATCTAGCACCCTTACTCCTGATCATTCTTGCTAACCCCATCATGACTGGGTCAGAAGCAGCCATGGCTCCCCTGCCCTTGATACCTCCATTTCTATAGTCTTCCAACTTGACCTATCCCCAGCCATTCCCCCATCCCAGTCTCCCTCGAAACCATAGCTCTGGAGCTCCAAAGCCAAGCACATGCTCAGCTGTCTTGCTTGCCAATGGCTCTCGCCCAGCAATGTCTGCCCTATGCTAATCCTCCTGTCCCTCCCCAGATCATAGCTGACCACGTTCATCCTAAGGTCCTAACCAGAAGACCAAAGCCACCAGAGAATTGGGAACAGAAGGTCCTTTGTTCCAGGGATTATGGTTTGAGAGCTCTCCATCTCTCATGGAATCACACGTTTTTTTGCACACTTGGGCCACAGTTGGCAGTGCCATTCTGGGAGATTTGGAACTTACAGAAGATGGCAGTTTGCTGGAGGAGGTAGATGTCTGGGGGGCGGGCCTTGAGGTTTACAGTGAGGCAAGCTCTCAGCTGCTCCTGGTGCAAGCTCTCAGCTGCTCCTGGTGCAAGCTCTCAGCTGCTCCTGCTGCAAGCTCTCAGCTGCTCCTGCTGCAGAGATGGAAGAAGCCCCAGTCACACGCCCCCACTGCCGTGAACTGTACCAAGCCTTCGCCACCACAATATCCTTTCAAAGAATGGATCAAAATAAACCTCCCTTCACTTAAATTGCTTCTATTGGGTATTTGGTTTCAGTGACAAGAAAACTAACTGATGCAGAGGGACTGATTGCATAGGGGAATCGAGAGCCAAGAAACTATGAGAGCCGAGAGAGAGGCTCACCAGGGGACAGAGAAAAATCCAGAGACTTGGAGGGCTGGAAGCTTTGGGCTTAAGGCGGTGGATCCTGGAGACAAGTTGCAGTGTCATCTGTTGGAATCTGGAACTACAGTCATCCTGCCTAGCAACCAGTGGAGGAGTAGGAGATGTTCAGCTAAAAAGAGAAGAGGGGGCGGGGACATCCCATTTCTCTTCCCTTTTCCTGCTCCACGCCATTGCCCTGACCTATGGAATCAGACCCCGCCTTGACTCACAACACCACGAGGGGGCAAATCTGAGGAAAACAGCCAGGATGGGCACTGCTAGCATCTGAACATCTCCCTCAGATTTCTGGGGGTCTCTCCAAAAGCCTGCACACGTCCTCCAGCCTGAGGTCTCCGTCAGCTTCTCACCCAGCTCAGCTCCCACAGCGCTTCTGGCTAAGAACAGCTTTCTCCACAAAGGTCCCAACTGCTCAGGGCCACAGTCTGCTAACTTACCGTTAAGGGAACTCTCTCTTCCCATTACTTGATGCCTGGAAGCCCACTGGCTCCCACTGACTCACTCTCCAGTGTCATTAGCACTTTGAGCTGGTCGCCCATGGAGTTTTATAAGCTGCTCCCAGCTGCAGGGTCCACTCGTCGCTGAGCCTCCAGTGGTCCTGATGCTGACACACGGGCTGAGCCTCCAGTGGTCCTGATGCTGACATACATTGTAGCCTTTTCTCTTTTCTAGCAGATGCTACTATTTTGTTCTCAGTAGTACAAAGAAGGGGGAAAGGGAAAAAGGGAACACAAGCTCTTTGCAGACCATCAAAAAGAAGGGTGAGTATTCAGAGCTACTGGGCTGATATCCACTTATCAGTGACTGCATTCCGTGTGTGTTCTTTTGTGAATGGGTTACCTCACTTAGGATGATATTTTCCAGTTCCAACCATTTGCCTAAGAATGTCATGAATTCATTGTTTTTTAATTGCTGAGTAGTATTCCATTGTGTAAGTATACCACATTTTCTGTATCCATTCCTCCGTTGAGGGACATCTGGGTTCTTTCCAGCTTCTGGCTATTATAAGTAAGGCTGCTATGAACATAGTGGAGCATGTGTTCTTATTGCATGCCGGGGAATCCTCTGGGTATATGCCCAGGAGTGGTATAGGAGGGGGGAACTGGGAAAGGGGAAATCATTTAGAATGTAAACAAAGAATATAAAATTTTTTTTTAAAAAAAGACTTAAATAAATCCTATTTTAAAAAGGGGGGTGAGGCTCTCATATTTATCTCTGACATAGAGCTCACATAGCTGCCGAGTCCTAACAAATAGTTCAGCACTTCCTGCTGGCTATCTTCTCCTTCCTTCCCATCTCTTACATTGTTCTCTTAGCACGTGGTAGAAAACTTACTCTTTGGGAAGTCGTATGGCTGTGCGCTTAGCTTCTCTTTAGTGGCTCTTTATTTCGCTTAGACCTTCACTAATGACCTAAGTGAATCTACGAAAGGAATGAAATCCAACTCAAGGTCCACCCCACCCTCATGGGCTGAATGTTAGTGGCCTTCTCCAAAGTCAGGCTGAAGCGCATAGCATTATGGGTGAGTCTGTTGGGAGATTGTTCCCTAAGGCTGAGGCCACGGAGAGCAGCCAGCCTTTCCGTGCTGCCAACACGTCAGACAAGAAGGCAGAGGTCTTCAACCCAACCCTATGGACGCCTTCATCTTGGACTTTTAGGTTCTCAGAAGACAAAATAAATGTCTGCAGCTCACAAACCACTTGGTTACAGTATGTTCATTATATGGCACCCAGAGCCGACTAAGCCATGCAGGAGAAGTAAGTCCATTCCCCACAATGGAAGTACAGCCTTTCTCCACACACAGCATATACTCTGCACAGACCTCTGCCATGACTCTATGTGGTTCCTTGTCAGAGAACATGACCAACAGCACTGAGACCCTTAGACTGCCCCTTTCTCTCTGTCCGTGTCAGGAAATACTTGTCTATTTTTCCTTCTGTAGGAACAGATGATAACGCCTCAGGATTTGTTGCCCGAGGTTTCCCAAGTAGGGTGAGTCCTTCCGAGGCCGGATGGGAGGTAGCCTTCGACAATCCAGGAAGTGCGGGTGGTAAAGGAGGCCTTCCATCTTTCTCAATGAACAGAAACCTCTAGAAAAGAAGCGTTCCTGGTTGTAGCGCCTCCAGATGGGGAAAGAAAGGATTTAGAAAATGTGAAATGACCATTCCTCGTAAGTTTATTTAATATTCGACAGAGACTTTTGAAAGTTTGACCGATCAGCTGAAAGCGACCTGAAGAAGTACCCATTTCTCTGCCCACAAAGCTCTGCTCGCTCAGATCCCTGTGGTCTCTCCAGGACCTTGCACAATCCATCCTCCAGCCAAGGACCACACCTCCAACAACAATTTCAACAACACAACACAAACTCAGCCCAGAGCAGCCTTTCTCCAGAGAGTGCCACCCTGGCCAGAGCATCGGTGTCTCTCATCCCGCCCCTTCAACCAGCCTTTGCTGTCCCCCACTTTTTATTTTGACACAGTCTCCCTAAGTTCCCCATAATAGTCTTGGCTTTTTCATCCTCCTGCCCCATCTTCCCGAGTAACTGGCATCACAGACATGCGTGCCAGACCCAGCTGAGCCCTGACATCTTACTCATGAACTACAGATTAGGATCCTTGAGGGCCAGTCCAGGCAATGAGCTCTAATGGCCACATAGGTGTCTATAAACAGCAGAGGCAACGCTAGGCCACATGTGACCCTCCCCCATCTCATTCCGATTTTCTTGACTCAGAGCTCAGTTCCTGGAATCAGCCTTCTGTGACTGTGGTGAGCGAGGGTTGGGTGATCCACGGTTTCGGACACATCACGGGGAATGACCCCTGCTTTCGTACTTGGTGGTGGGTGGTAGAACCCACAGCCTCGTGGAGGGTAGGCAAGCACTCTAGCACTTGCTACACCCCTAGCCTACACCTCCTTTTCTATAGCAAGTATTTCTTGATACCACCTTAATATTCTGAATAAAATTAATGAACATAACTCAGACAAATCAAGAGGCAATCAGCACAATGCTTTTACATAAGAGAGATATGTCAACTATAATAAATGTATGCTTCAATATGCAAAGGATGAGATGTCGCAACCCAGTTATAAGGCGCCACTGACACACGGCACCACGAACACAAAGCGGCTCCCACGGAAGCGCACCGGCAGCTTCTGGGATGGGTGGGGTGACTTTCTGAACCGGTAAGATGTTTTCGCTAATACTTCGAGTGCAGCGGAGTGTGGCCGTCTCCTGGATCCACGTGGTCATGCAAAATTCAGTGTGTATATTCGTCCAGTCTGAGAAGAGCTCATGTGAATTTTTAAACTGAGCTAACATGGAGGTCCCAGGGCTGCCTGCTTTTCAGCTGCAGGCATGAAAGGTCACATGGGAAGACGGCTCAGTTCCGCCTGTGCAGGAGAACCTGGGTCTGGGTCTTCACCACTCGCATGGCTAATGCTAGTGTGGATTTGTGAGCCCAGGGCTGGGGAGTGTAGACAGGTGGATCCCAATTGAGGAAGATATCCAGTGTTGATCTCTGGACTCCACATGCACACACGCGTACATGCACCCTCATGTCCAATTTTATCACGTATGAGTCATGTGGGACAGAGGGTAAGACTTGTTTACTGGTTTCCACACACCTAATGCTTTCAATAAACGAAAATAGCCTAGTCTCGAGCTGAATGTGGTAGCACGTACCTGTATTTCCAGTAGTTGGGAAGCTGAGGCAGGAGGCCACCACTTGAGCTACTTATCAAGTTCTGGCTCAGGGTGCTTAGCAAGATTGCCTAGAAAAGGGACAAGGGAGAAAGGAAGCCCTTCAAATCTCTCAAAGGTTTTCAAAGCCATCAGTGGCTGCCTGAGCTCCCTCCAATGCTCCGTTAGTGACGCCAGTTAGCTTCTTGGATTGTGTTCTGGGTGCTAAGAAAAGTTTTAAGAGCTTTATATGTACAAGGTTATATATAGCTCAATGATTTCTTTGCTCCAAATGAGAAAAGAGGCGCAGAGATGTTAAGGAACTTCCCAATCTCACAAAGCAAGGCTACACGCACCGAGAGAGAGAGAGAGAGAGAGAGAGAGAGAGAGAGAGAGAGAGAGAGAGAGAGATTGCACACTCCTGCGCCTAGGTTGACAGTTCTCATTCATTCCTCATCTGTATCTTCCTGCGCCCCCACATTGGTCCCCCTACCCCCAGTCCCACCTCCCTGTCTCACTCTCTTTCTCTTTTTCCTCCTCTCCTCTCCCATCCCTCTCCCTCACTCTTCCTAACTGATTTGGACAACCTTTTAACCTGTTCCTAGCAGGTCTAGGCTCTGGTAATATGAAAATGACTTCCGGGGAAATTACACAGATCTCTGTTCTTTTATGTGTTCTTGTTCTACGCCTGGAAAGCTAGCCAGCCTCAGGGAACCCTTGAGAGAGCCCAGCTCTCGGCTTCCCTCCTTGACCCTCTGAGTTTGTCTTTTTTCATCCAGGGTTGCCAATCTGTTGTTTCAACTTCTCTTGTGACATTTAACTAAGCCCCAGTGGAGAGGCATAATTTACTGCCCTCTCCCTGCTTTTCCAATTATCCTGCTTGAGCCTCGCTAATCTCCTCCTCACCTCTCCTCACCTCTCCTCACCTCCCACAGCTCTTCTGTGCTCTGGGTCAGGCCACCTGGCACTGCAATGATAACTTGCCTTTGCTCCCCGCGCCATTCACACAAAGGTCCACCCCGCCAAATGGAGTGTTGGCGAAGCAATCTGCTTACCTCTCACCCATGGTGACGAGAAAGCGTGTCGAGGGAGAGTTTCCAAGAGGAGATTTGGAATACAGAGTCCCCCTACTCGCTGCTAAGCCCCTTTAAGCTCTGCCTTAGCAGACTCTAGTTGGATCCCTGAGCAAGTGGGTGTTGGGATTCTGATGTGGACAAGGTCTCGTTTTCCACAAGGGCATATCACTGTCAAGGAAGTAGACGCAAGGCACAAGTTCTTTGAAAGCTACTGCCGAGCGGCTCCGTCCCTGCCTCCTCCACGGACAGCGTGCCGCTGTCTGAGATGTGCAGAGGCGTGAATGTGCCTTCCAGCATCCCGTGTGGGGTTTGGATTCGCGCAGGCTCAAACAGTTCCTCTAGGGTCGGTTCTCAACCTTCCCGGTGCGGCAACCCTTCCTACACAGTTGCCGTGGTGACCTCCCCAACCATAAAGTTATTTCATGGTTCCTTCATAACTATAGTTTTGCTGCTTTTGTGAACTGTAATGGAACTATATGATATGCGGATGGTCTTAGGCAACCCCTGTGAAAGTGTCGTTTGCCTCCCAAAGGGGTCGCCACCCCGGGGGGGGGGAATTTGCAAATGAACGTTTTGGTGCCGCTGTCTTGGAGCTTTTTCTTTCTGTTCCCCTCTCCGTGTTCCCCTCTACACTGTAGCATGCGTGCAGAGGCAACCAGCCTTCCTGCTTGGCCACTTATTCTGAGTCCCTGTGGACCCAGGTCATTTAATTCTGTTTTCTTGTGGTGTCCTTGACCCCTCTGGCTCCTACAATTCTGCCTCCCCCTCTTCCGCGGGATTCCCGCAGGCTCTCCTTAGGATGTGGCTGTGGGTGTGGCTGTGGGTGTGGCTGTGGGCCTCTACATCTGCTCCCATCAATTGTTGGGCGAAGCCTCTCTTATGATTAGGCTGCAAGTACAGCAAAATGTCAGCCGTGCCAGGGGCGGGCTCCCTCTCGCGGCTCGGGTCTCGAGCTGGACCACTCATTGCTTGGCGGTTCTCTCCGTTTCTGCTCCATCCTTACCCCTGCACAGCTGAGAGGCAGGACAAACTTACCCTTGCACAGCTTGCTGGACAAACTGTAGATCAGTGGGTTTGTGGCTGGGTTGGAGTCCCAATGCCTCTACTGGAAATCTTGCCTGCTTAGAGGAGATGGCTGCTTCAGGCTCGTGTTCTGGTTGCTGGGAGTCTTAGCTAAAGATCGCCCTCATGGGTTCCTGAGAGCGTCCGTTGCTCTAGGTTTCTAGCTTGTCGCAGAGAGGTCCCCTCTATCCTCCCTTCCACTGATCCCTCCTGTTCCCAGCTCCGCCCCCAACCTCCGACCAGTCCCCTCCCTTATCCACCGTCTATTTCCTTTTCTCGGCTTGATTCATGAATTTCCCCCTTGAGCCTTCCTTATTACTTAGCTTCTTTGGGTCTGCGAGTTCTAGCATGATTATCCTTTACCTTGTGGCTAATAGCCACTAATAAGTGAGTACACACCATGTTTATTCTTCTACCTCATTCAGCATGATATGTTCTGGTTCAATTTATTTGCCTGAAAAAGTCATGATTCATTATTTTTTAAAAGCCGAACGATGTTTCATTGTGTAAATGTACCACATTTTCTTTATTCGTTCTTTGGTTGAGGGACATCTAGGTTGTTTTCAGTTTCTGGCTATTACAAATAAAGCAGCTATGAACATGGTTGAACAAGTGTCTTTGGAGTGTGCGGGCACATCCTTTGAGAATGCTCGGGAGTGGAGTAGCTGGATCCAGAGGTAGTTTGAGTCCCAATTTTCTGAGAAATCACTGAATTGATTTTCAAAGTGGCTGTACAAGTCTGCACCCCTGCCAGGAGTGGAGGAGTGATCTTAGCCATTCTGCTGTCTGTAAGATGGCATCTCAGAATCTTTTTAATTTGCATTTTCCTGATGGCTAAGGATGTTGGACATGTCTTTAAGTGCTTTTGGGTCATTAGAGATTCCTCTGCTGATAATTCTCTGTTTAAATCTGTGCCCTGTTTTATTTGTTTGTTTGTTTGTTTGTTTTTGTTTTTTTTTAATCGGATTATTTGGTTTGTTGACGTCTAGTTTATGAGTTCTTTATATATTTCGGATATCAGCCCTCTGGCAGATGTGGAGATGGTAACAACCTTGTCCCATTGTGTGGGCTGCCATTTTGTGTTTTGATGGCGCCCTTTGCCTTACAGAAGATTTTCAGTTTCATGAGATCCCATTTATCAGTTGTAGATCTTAGTACCTGAGCTATTGGTGTTCTGTTGAAGAAGTTGTATCCTAGTCCAAGTCATGCAAAGCTATCCACCACATTTTCTTCTATCAGGTTTAGCTTACCTGGTTTTTGACGTGCCCTGGCAGCTTGCCCCTGCTCTTTCTCACAGAAGTTCGTTCCCCTCCCCCCACCCCCTGCTCCCGCAGCAAGCACGAGGCTCCCCTCCCGCTCCCTGGACTTTCAGAGAGGGCCCGTGGTCTGGCACGGGAATATCACTGTCCCTGTCTCCCTAGAGGCACCCCTTAATCACGGTGTCCCGAGGAGCCTAGGATGCCAGCCTCCCCCGCCTCCCTGTCCCTGAAGCTGGCACTCTCTCTGATAAAGGCCGACCACTTCCCAGGTGCTGCTCATGCCTGTCCTTGGGAGAGAAACATCCTTGAGAAGATTAGGGTCCCACGTTAGGATCATGAAAGAGAAACAATCGGGGGTCACAGACTGCTATGGCCAAATCTGAAAACACTAGTTGCTGATAGCACTATAAAATTACTCCCTAGGTCAGAAGAGGTGACCTCCCAGCCTTGCCTGCCGCCTGAACAAACAGTATCCTGTTTGAAAAAAACGACCTGCCTCGTCGCCTCCCCCATCACCCACATATCCAGAGAATTCCTAACTATGCTGTATATATAACCGTGACGCCTTCAAGGCTCGGGGTCGCACTCCTACCTGCGCAGTGGGAAGGTTTGCGATCCCAGCCTGACTCTTAATAATAATAAAGACTCTTGTGCATAATTGCATCGGGGCCCTTCAGTTCTTGAGCTCTCCTGGGGTTCCTGCAGAATCGGGGACACAACAGTTTTATGTTGAGATCATTGATCCACTTGGACTTGAGCTTTGTGCAGGGTGATAGGGAGGGATCTATTTATATTCTTCTACTTGGCAGATATGCATTAGGCCAGCAACAACTGTTGAAGATGTTTTCTCTCTTTTCATTGTATAATTTTGGCTTCTTTGTAAAAAAAAAAAAAAAAAATCAAGTGTCCATAACTGTGGATTTACTTGTGGGTCTTCAGTTGACTCCATTATTAGCCCGTCTGTGTTGATGCCAATTCCACGAGGGTTTTATTACTCTTGCTCTGTAGTACAGCTTGAAACAGGAGTGGTAATAACTCCGGAACTTATTTTATTTTACAGGATTGTTTTAGCTATCCTGGATTTTTTGTTTTTCCATATGAAGTTGAGTATTGTTCTTTCAAGGTCTGTAAAAAAATTGTGTTGACATTTTGGTGAGAATTTCCTTGCATCTATAGACTGATGTTGGCGAGATGGGCATTTTCACTATGTTGATCCTGCCAATCCATAAGCATGGGAGATCTTTGTTGTCTTCTGAGATCTTCTTCAATACTTTTCTTCAATGACTTGAAGTTCTTGTTCTTTCACCTGCTTGGTTAGAGTCACTCCAAGATATTTTATATTATTTGTGGCTATTAGGATTAAGGATATTATTTCTCTTATTTCTTTCTTGGCCCGTTTATTGTTTATTTTTCCCATTGCGTTTTCTTTCTTTTTTTTTTAATTTTAATTTATTTACATTTCAAGGGTTAGCCCCTTACCTGGTTTCCCCCTTTCTCAGAAACCCCCTCTCCTATCACCCCTCCCCCAGCTTCTATGAGGATGTTCCTCCACCCGCCCACTCCCACCTCCCTACCCTCCATTTCCCTACACTGGGGCATCTATCAAACGTTGATAGGACCAAGGACCTCTCCTCCCGTTAATGTCTGACACAGCTGTCCTATGCTACATATGCAGCCAGAGCCATGTGTACTTCTTGATTGGTGGCTTAGTCCCTGGGAGCTTGGGATGGGGGAGGGGGTGCTTCATTGACATTGTTGTTCTTCCTATGGAGTTACAAACCCCGTCAGCTCCCTTAGTCCTTTCTCTAACTCCACATTGGGGACCCTGTGCTCAGTGTAATGGTTAGCTGCAAGCATTCAATCCTGTATTTTTAAGGCTCTGGCAGGGCCTCTCAGGAGATAACTATATCAGGCTCCTTTCAGCAAGCATTTCTTGGGATCTACAATAGTGTTTGAGTTTGGTGGCTGTATCCTGGATGAATCCTCAGGTGGGACAATCTCTGGATGGCCTTTCCTTCAGACTGCTCTGCACTTTGTCTCCATATTTGCTCCTGTGATTATTTTGTTCCCTTTCTAAGGACCAACACATCCACTTTGGTCTTCCTTCTTTTTGAGCGTCATGTGGTCTGTGAATTGTATCTTGGGAATTTTGAGCTTTGGGGCTAATATCCATTTATCAGTGAGTGCATACCGTGTGTGTTCCCTTGTGATTGGGTTACTTCATTCAGGATGTTATTTTCTAGGTCCATGCCCAGGAGTGGTATAGCTGCAACTTCATGTAGTACTATGTCCAATTTTCTGAGGAACCGCCAAGCTGATTTCCAGAGTGGTTGTACCAGCTTGCAATCCCACCAGCAATGGAAGAATGTTCCTATTTTTCCACATCCTCACCAGCATCTGCTGTTACCTGAGTTTTTGATCTTAGCCATTCTGACTGGTGTGAGGTAGGATCTCAGGATTGTTTTGATTTGCTTTTCCCTGATGAATAAGGATGTTGAACATTTCTTTAGGTGCTTCTCAGCCCTTCGAGTTTCCTCTATTGAGAATTCTCTGTTTAGCTCTGTTCCCCATTTTTAATAAGGTTATTTGGTTCTCTGGAGTCTAACTTCTTGAATTCTTTGTATATATTGGATATTGGCCCTCTATCAGATATAGGATTGGTAAAAATCTTTTCCAAGTCTGGTGGTTGCCATTTTATCCTATTGACAGTGTCCTTTGCCTTACAGAAGCTTTGCAATTTTATGAGGTCCCATTTGTTGATTCTTGATCTTAGAGCATAAGCCATTGGTTGGTGTTCTGTTCGGGAACTTTACCCCTGTGCCCATGTGTTCGAGGGTCTTCCCCACTTCCTCTTCTATTAGATTCAGTGTATCTGGTTTTAAGTGGAGGTCCTTGATCCACTTGAAGTTGAGCTTTGTACTGGGAGATAAGAATGGATTGATTTGCATTCTTCTACAAGTTGACCTCCAGTTGAACCAGTACCATTTGTTGAAATGGTCTTTTTTCCACTGGTTGGCTTTAGCTCCTTTCTCAAAGATCAAGTAACCTTAGGTGTGTGGGTTCATTTCTGGGTCTTCAATCCCATTCCATTGATCTACCTGCCTGTCACTGTACCAATACCATGCAGTTTTTACCTGTCGTAGAGCTTGAGGTCAGGGATGGTGATTCCCCAGAAATTATTTTATTGTTGAGAATAGTTTTCGCTATCCTGGGTGTTTTGTTATTCCAGATGAATCTGAGAATTGTTCTTTCTAACTCTATGAAAAATTAAGTTGGAATTTTGATGGAGATTGCACTGAATCTGTAGATTGCTTTTGGCAAGACGACCATTTTTACTATGTTAATCCTGCTGATCTATGAGCATGGGAGATTTTTCCATCTTCTGAGGTCTTCTTTTATTTCTTTCTTCAGAGACTTGAAGTTCTTGTCATACAGATTTTTCACTTGCTTGGTTAGAGTCACACCAAGGTATGTAATATTATTTGTGACTATTGCGAAGGGTGTTGTTTCCCTAATTTCTTTCTCAGCCTGTTTATCCTTTGAGTAGAGGAAGGCTACTGATTTGTTTGAGTTAATTTTATATCCAGCTACTTTGCTGAAGTTGTTTATCAGGTTTAGGAGTTCTCTGGTGGAGTTTTTCAGGTCACTTAAGTATACTATCATATCATCTGCAAATAGTGATAATTTGACTTCTTCCTTTCCAATTTGTATTCCTTTGACCTCCATTTGTTGTCTAACTGCTCTAACTAGAACTTCAAGTACTATATTGAATAGATAGGGAGAAAGAGGGCAGCCTTGTCTAGTCCCCAATTTTAGTGGGATTGCTTCAAGTTTCTCTCCATTTAGTTTGATGTTGGCTAGTGGCTTGCTGTATATTGCTTTTACTATGTTTAGGTATGGGCCTTGGATTCCTGATATTTCCAAGACTTTTAGCATGAAGAGATGTTGAATTTTGTCAAATGCTTTTTCAGCATCTAAGGAAATAATCTTGTGGTTTTTTTTCTTTGAGTTTGTTTATGTAGTGAATTACATTGATGGATTTCCAAATATTGAACCATCCCTGCATCCTTGGGATGAAGCCTACTTGATCATGGTGAATAATCATTTTGATGTGTTCTTAGATTCTGTTTGCAAACATTTTATTGAGCATTTTTGCATTAATATTCATAAGGGAAATTGGTCCAAAGATCTCTTTCTTTGTTGGGTCTTTGTGAGGTTTTGGTATCAATATAGCTGTGGCTTCATAGAACAAATTGGGTAGAGTTCCTTCTGTTTTCTATTTTGTGGAATAGTTTGAAGAGTATTGGTGTTAGGTCTTCTTTGAAGGTCTGATAGAATTCTACACTGAATCCATCTAGTCTTGGGCTTTTTTTGTTTGGGAGACTTTTAATGACTGCTCCCATTTCATTAAGGGTTATGGGACTGTTTAGATTGTTTATCTGATCCTGATTTAACTTTGGTATTTGGTATCTGTCTAGAAAATTGTCCATTTCATCCAGATTTTCTAGTTGTGTTAGTATATAGACTTTTATAGGAGGATCTGATGATTTTTTAAATTTCCTCAGTTTCTGTTGTTATCTCCCTTTTCATTTCTGAATGAAATGAAAATGAAATGAAATTTTGTTAATTTGTATACTGTGTGTCTGGTTGGTTAGTCTGGCTAAGGGTTTATCTGTCTTGTTGATTTTCTCAAAGAACCAGCTCCTGGTTTTGTTGATCCTTTGTACAGTTCTTTTTGTTTCTACTTGATTGATGTCAGCCCTGAGTTTGATTATTTCCTGCCATCTACTTCTCTTGGGTATATTTGCTACTTTTTTGTTCTAGAGCTTTCAGGTGTGCTGTTAAGCTGCTAGTGTATGCTTTCTCCAGTTTCTTTTTGTGGGCATTCAGAGCTATGAGGTTTCCTCTTAGCACTGGTTTCATTATGTCCTATAAGTTTATGTATGTTGTGCCTTCATTTTCATTAAATTCTAAAAAGTCTTTGATTCCTTTCTTTTTTTCATCCTGACCAAGTTATCATTGAGCAGACCATTGTTCAGCTTCCATGTATGTGTGGGCTTTCTGTTGTTTTTGTTGCCGTTGAAGATCATCCTTAATCGTAGTGATCTGTTAGGAGGCATGGGATTATTTCAATTTTCTTATAGCTGTTGAGGTCTGTTTTATGACCAATTATATGGTCAATTTTTGAGCAAGTATTATGAGGTGCTGAGAAGAAGGTATGTTCTTTTGATTTAGGATGAATGTTCTATAGATATCTGTTAAATCCATTTGGTCCATAACTTCTGTTAGTTTCACTGTGTCTCTGTTTAGTTTGTGTTTCCATGATCTGTCTATTGATGAGAGTGGGGAGTTACAGTCTCCCACTATTATCGTATGAGGTACAATGTGTGCTTTGAGCTTTAGTAAAGTTTCTTTTATGAATGTGGGTGCCCTTGTATTTAAAGCATATTATTTAAAGCAGAACATTTAAAGCATAAATGTTCTGAATTGAGAGTTCTTCTTGGTAGAGTTTTCCTTTGATGAATATGAGGTGTCCTTCCTTATCATTTTTGATGACTTTTGGGTGAAAGTCGATTTTATCTGGTATTAGAATGGCTATTCCAGCTTGTTTCTTGGGACCATTGCTTGGAAAATTGTTTTCCAGGCCTTTACTCTGAGGCAGTGTTTGTCTTTGACACTGAGGTGTGTTTCCTGTAAGCAGCAAAATGCTGGGTCCTGTCTGTTAGTCTGTCTTTTTATTGGGGAATTAAGTTCATTGATGTTAAGCGATATTAAGGAATAGTGGTTGTTACTTCCTGTTGTTTTCTTTTTATGCTATTTTTATGTTTGTGTGGCTATTTTTTTTTTTTTTGGTTTGTTGAAAGAAGATTACTTTCTTGCTTTTTCTAGGGTGTAGTTTCCCTCCTTGTATTGGCGTTTTCCAACTATTATCCTTTGTAGGGTTGGATTTGTGGAAAGATATTGTGTAAATTTGGTTTGTCATGCAATATCTTGATTTCTCTATATACGTTAATTGGGAGTTTTACTGGGTGTAGTAGTCTAGGCTGGCATCTGTGTTCTCTTAAGGTGTGTTTGAGATCTGCTCAGGATCTTCTAGCTTTCATAGTGTCTGGTGAGAAGTCTGGTGTAATTCTGATAGGTCTGCCTTTATATGTTACTTGACATTTTCGCCCTACGACTTTTAATATTTCTTTGCTTTGTGCTTTTCTGGTCCAATCTATTTGGAATTCTGTAGATTTCTTGTATGTTTATGTGCATCTCTTTCTTTAGGTTAGAGAAGTTTTCTTCTATAATTTTGTTGACAATATTAACTGGCCCTTTAAGTTAGGAATCTTCACTCTCTTCTATACCTATAACCCTTAGATTTGGTCTTCTCATTGTGTTTTGGATTTCCTGGATGTTTTGTGTTAGAGGATTTTTGCATTTTTCATTTTCTTTGATTGTTGTGTCAATGTTTTTTATGGTATCTTCTGTACCTGAGATTCTCTCTTCTATCTTGTATTCTGTTGGTGACTTGCATCTATGACTCCTGAACTCTTTCTTAGGTTTGTCTATCTCCAGGATTGTCTCCCTTTGTGATTTCTTTATTGTTTCTATTTTCATTTTTAGATCCTGGATGGTTTTGTTCAATTCCTTCACCTGTTTGGTTGTGTTTTCCTATAGTTCTTTAAGGAATTTTTATGTTTCTTCTTCGAGGGCTTCTACCTGTTTACCTGTGTTCCCCTGTATTTCTTTAAGGGAAATATGTCCTTCTTAAAGTCCTCTATCATCATCATGAGATGCGATTTTAAATCAGAATTTTGTTTTTCTGGTGTGTTGGGGTAATCAGGACTTACTGTGGTGGGAGAACTGGGTTCTGATGATGTTAAGTAGCCTACGTTCTTGCCCTTGCCTTTCGCCATCTGGTTATCTCTGGTGTTAGCTGTTCTTGCTGTCTCTGACCGTGGCTTGTTCCTCCTGCACGCCTCTGTGTCAGTACTCCTGGGAGACCAGTTCTCTCCAGGAAGAATTTATGTATCAAGGGCTGTGGTGCAGGGTCAGCTCTGGGGTGCAGACAGAAACCAGAAGGATCCTGTCCCCAGCTCTCCTTGGTTCCTGTGACCTGATGGCTCTGGGAGCCTTCTATTCGGCCAGGAATTTGACCAGAAGTGGTGGTCTTACCTGTGCTCACAGGCGTGTCAGCTCTCCTGGGAGACTAGCTCTCTCCAGGTGCTCCTAGGTTCCTGTCTCCTGAGGGTTCTGGGTGGGTCCCTCTGAGCAGTAGTGGTGGTTTTACCTGTGCTTACAGGCTTGTTGGCACTCCTGGCCATTTATGGTTTATATATAGGGGTGGCTACTAAATGCAGCCACTTTGATGAAAGTGTTTATCACCTGTAGGAGTTCCCTGGTAGAATTTTGGGGGTTGCTTCTGTATACTATCATATCATCTTCAAATAGCAATACTTTGATTTCTTCCTTTCTAATTTGTATCCACTTTATCTCCTTTAGTTGGCTTATTGTTCTAGCTAAAACTTCAAGTACTATACTAAATAGACAGGGAGAAAGTGGGTAGATTGTCTTGTCCCTAATTTCAATGGAATTGCTTTAAATTTCTCTTCATTCAATTTGCTATTGGCTATAGGCTTGCTGTAAATTGCCTTTATTATGTTTAGATATGTGCTTTATAATCCTGATCTCTCCAAGACTTTTATCATGAAAGGGCATTGGATTTTTGTCAAAGGCCTTTTCAGCATCCATTGAGATGACTATGTATTTTGTTTTGTTTTGTTTTTTCTTTTCCAATTTGTGTAGTGGATTGTATTGGCAGATTTTCTTTTTCTTTTTTTAAAATTTTTTTGTTAGAGTTTTTTATTTACATTTTAAATGTTATCCCCTTTCCTCGTTTCCACACTGAAAACCCCCTATCCCATCCCTACTCCCCCTGCTTACCAACCTACCCACTCCTGCTTTCCTGCCCTGGCATTTCCCTACCATGGGGCATTGAGCCTTCACAGGACCAAGGGCCTCTCCTCTCATTGATGTCTGACAAGGCCATCCTCTGATACATATGTGACCTGAGACCTGAGTCCCTCCATGTGTATACTCTTTGGTTGATGGTTTTGTCCCTGGGAGCTCTGGAGTACTGGTTGATTCATATTGCTGTTCTTCCTATGGGGCTGCAAGCTCCTTCAGCTCCTTGAGTCCTTTCTCCAGCCCCTCCATTGGGGACCCTGTGCTCAGTCCAATGGCTGGCTGAGAGCATCTACCTCTGTATTTCTCCGGCACTGGCAGAGCCTCTCAAGAGACAGCTATATCAGGCTGCTGTCAGCAAGCACTTGTTGGCATCCACAACAGTGTCTGGGTTTGGTACCTGTGTAGGGGATAAATCCCCAGGTGGGGTAGTCTCTGGATGGCCTTTCCTTCAGTCTCTGCTCTACACTTTGTCTCTGTATCTCCTACCATGGGTATTTTGATCCCCCTTCTAAGAAGGGCCAAGCACTCACACTTTGGTCTTCCTTCTTCTTGAGCTTCATGTGGTCTATGAATTGTATCTTAGGTATTCTGAGCTTCTGGACTAATATCCACTTATCAGTGAGTGTGTGGGTTTTTTGTTTGTTTGTTTGTTTGTTTTTGGTTTTTTTTGTTTGTTTGTTTTGTGATTGGGTTACCTCACTCAGGATGTTATTTTCTAGGTCCATCCATTTGCCTAAGAATTACATGAACTCATTGTTTTTAATAGCTGAGTAGTAATCTATTGTGTAAATGTACCACATTTTCTGTGTCCATTCCTCTGTTGAGGGACATCTGGGTTCTTTCCAGCTTCTGGCTATTATAAATAAGGCTGCTATGAACATAGTGGAACATGTGTCCTTATTACACATTGGAACATCTTCTGGGTATATGCCCAGGATTGGTATAGCTGTGACCTCAGGTAGTACTATGCCCAATTTTCTGAGGAACCGTCAAACTGATTTCCAGAGTAATTGTACCAGCTTGCAATCCCACCAGCAATGGAGGATTGTTCCTATTTCTCCACATCCTCGCCAGCATCTGCTGTCACCTGAGTTTTTGGATCTTAACATTGGCAGATTTTCATATATTGAACCATTCCTGCATCCCTGGGATGAAGCCTACTTCATCATGGTAAATGATCTTTTTGATGTAGTCTTGGATTTGATTTGCAAGTATTTTATTGAGTACTTTTGCATCAATGTTCCTTGGGAAACTTGGTCTGAAATTTTCTCTTTGTTGAGTCTGTGTGGTTTGGATATCATGGTGACTATGGCCTCATAAAATGAATTTGGCAATGTTCCTTCTGTTTCTATTTCATGGAATTATTTGCAGAGTATTGGTATTGGACCCTCTTTGAAAACTTAGTAGAATTCTGCACTAAAATTATCTAGCCCTGGACTCTTTTTGGTTGAGTGACTTTTAATGACTGCTTCTATATCTTTAAGGGTTATAGGACTATTTAAATTGTTTATCTGGTCTTGATTTAACTTTGGAAAGTAGTTTCTATCAAGAATAATTTCCATTTCTTTTATACTTTTGAATTTTGTGGAGTACAGGCTTTTGAAATAAGACCAAATGAATTTTTAGACATCCTTGGTGTCTGTTGTTATGTTCCTCTTTTCATTTTTGATTTCCTTAAGTTTTGTATTCTTCCCCCACCTTTTAGTTAGTCTGGCTAAGGGTTTGTCTATCTTGGTGACATTCTCAAAGAACCAGCTCTTGGTTTAGTTGATACTTTGTTTAGTTCTCTTTGTTTCAATTTATTGATTTCAGCCATGAATTTGATTATTTGCTGCTATCTTCTCCTCTTGATGTGTTTGATTCTTTTTTTTTTTTTAGAGCCTTCAGGTGTGCTGTTTAGTAGCTAGCATGAGATCTCATTAATTTATTTGTGAATGTCCTTAGTGCTATAAATGTTCCCCATAGCACTGCTTTCATTGTGTCTTATAAGTTTGAATATTTTGTACATTCATTTTCATTGAATTCTAGGAAGTCTTTAATTTCTTTCTTCATGTCTTCCTTGATAAGTGGTCATTTTGTAGAGAGTTCCTCAGTTTCCATGAGTTTGTTGACTTTCTGCTCTTTGTGTTGTTGTTGAAGTCCTGCTTTAATCCATGGTGATCTGATAAGATACAAGGAATTATTTCAGTTTTCTTGTATTTCTTGAGACTTGCGTTTATGGTCAATTTTGGAGAAAGTGCTATAAGGTACTGAGAGAAAGGTATATTTATTTGTGTTTTGGTGAAATGTTCTGTAGATATCTGTTAGGTCCATTTGAGTCATAATATTTGTTAGACCCATTATTTCTCTGGTTTGGTTTGGTTTGGTTTGGTTTGGTTTTGTTTTGTTTTGTTTTGTTTTGTTTTGTTTTGTTTCTGTATGGGTGACCTGTCAATTGGTGAGAATAGGGTATTGAAGTCTCCCACCATTAATGTGTGGGATTTGATGTGTGATTTAAGGTTTAGTACTGTTTGTTTTACAAATGTTGGTGCCCTTGCATTGGAGGCATAGATATTCAGAATTGAGAGGTCATCTTGGTGGATTTTTCCTTTGATGAGTATGAAGTGTCTTTCCCCATCTCTTTTGATTATTTTTGGTTGAAAGTCTATTTTGTTAGATTTTAGAATGGCTATATCATCTGCTACACGGCTTCCAAGTCCATTTGCTTAGAAAATCATTTCCCAGACCTTTATTCTGAGGTAATGTCTATTTTTGATGTTGAGGTGTATTTCTTACATGCAACAGAATGATGGATCCTCTTTTCTCATCCATTCTGTTAGCCTGTGTCTTTTTGTTTGTTGGAGAATGGAATCCATTGATGTTGAAAGATATTAATGACCAATGATTAAATTCTGATCATTTGATGTTGGTGGTGGTTGTGTGTGTGTGTGTGTGTGTGTGTGTGTGTCCCTTCTTTTGGTTTTGTTGGTATAGAATTGTTTCCTGTGTTTTCTTGGGTGTAGTTAACCTCTTTGGGTTGAAGTTTAACTTTTAGTATCTTCTATAGGACTGGATTTGTGGATAGATATTGTTTAAATTTGGTTTTGTCATGGAATATCTTCTTTTCTCCATCTATTGTGATTGAAAGTTTTGCTGGGTATAGTAGTCTAGGTTGTCATCTGTGGTCTCTTAGAGTCATCAAGACATTTGCCCAGGCCCTTCTGGCTTCTAGAGTCTCTGTTGAGAAGTTGAGTATAATTGTAATAGGTCTGTCTTTATATGTTACTTGGCCTTTTACCCTGCAGCTCTTAATATTGTTTCTTTGTTTTGTGCATTTAGTGTTTTATTATCTATCAGGGGGAGGGAGTTAACAAGGAGACTTTCATCTCTTGTGTTCTGTTGGTGATGGTTGCCTCTGTAGTTTCTGTTTGCTTACTTAGATTTTCCATCTCTAGGATTCTCTGTTTCTATTCTTTATTGCCTCTGTTTCCATTTTCAAGTTTTTGGACAGTTTTATTCCCTTTATTTTTTTTTTACCCATTTGTTGTATTTTCCTGGGTTTCTTTAAGAGATTTATTCATTTTATTTTTAAAGTCTTCTATCATCTTCATAAAGTTGTATTTAAGATCTTTTGTGTGTGTGTGTGTGTGTGTGTGTGCTTCAGCTATGTTGGAATATCCAGGGCTTGCTGTAGTAGTATAGCTGGGCTCTAGTGGTGCCATATTTCCCTGGACACTATTAATTGTGTTCTTATGTTGGCCTCTACTTATCTGTGTTAGGGGTTATTATAGGTTTAGGTACTGATTTCTAAGTTTATCTTGGTTAGATAGATGGTTTTTGGATTTTCCATCTTGGTTTGTCTTTCTTCTATGGTTTTCTGTCCTGAACGGACTGGGGTTCTAATGAACAAAGAGTCTTCAAGTCTTCAGCATGTCTCTGCTGGGCTTTTATGGCCTGCATGACCTCGGGGGTCGGTGATGCCAACACTGTCTCTCAAGTACATGTGTGACCTCTGGGGTTCCGGGTACTTGCTTGGTCTCTGGGGTTCCTATTACTGCATGGCCTCCAGGGAAGCAGAAGTCTGCTAAAGCTTTGGTCTAGAATATAGATGCCAAGAGAGGGATGCAATTTGGGACTGTTGGGTGTGCTTGGGGGCTGAAGGGGCCCTCTGCGCCTTCTTAAGTAGCCATTATGATCAAGTCCAACGGATAAAAGGCAAGATGGGAAGGATAGCACTGAAGATCCAAGCTAGCAGTTTTGGACATTAAATTTTCTGATCCAACAAACCAAGGGTAGGAGTCTTCAAGGTGAGCTGCGTGAAGGACAGCGCCCAGCAGTCGGTGTTGTTTTTAAAGAGCAGCTGTGCATGGGCAGATCTCACACACCAGCCTTCTCAAGAGCACACGCCCTGGTCAGTCCACGCGGGACTGCCTTAACCCCATCCCTCCAAGAAAGACAAGGGATGTTTTATTGAGCACATCAGTAAATAAATCCTTGAATCTTTCGAATGTTATAACTTCAACCCGTCAGTGCTTCAATTACTACTTAATATGAAAGCAGGGGCGTCTTTGTCATCTCTCTTATTTCACCACCCTCTTCTCCCCTGCTGGACCCTCCTGGGAGTGCAGCCCTGTCGTGTTGCTTCCGATGTCAGCAGGGCCACTTTGCCTCATCTCAAGCTCTGCTCACACACTTTCCAGCCATTTGAAGAGATTGGGGTGACACGCACCCAAACCTGAGCCCACCTCCTCTAGACCCCCTCTCCTTTGGTCCCAGTCCTTCCTGTTCCCTAGACCCTTTGACCCCCACTTCTGGCTGAAGGAAGCTCATTGGTGGATTTGCTTATATTTTACTCTGTGGCATGTCGTGATAGATGAGAGGTTTTGAGTCTGAATTGTGCCTAATTCGTGGTAGACTCACCCCTTCATTTAGGAAATGCCTCACATACTGGCGTACTCACGAAGTGTTGGTTTCATGAATTAAGATGATATTGAGCCCTTAGGGTTGGTGACAATGAAATCAATGAAGGGGAAAGGTGTGTAGTGTCATCAGAGGAACACTGAGAATTGGGGGGAAGGGGAGTGATGTTTTCCCTAAATGCCTCCCAGAGCCTTGGTTCGTCCAAGTATTTGACAAAACATAAGAAACATTGCTTTGGGGAGGCTGGAGGAGCAGTGGTTTGATGGTATTTTCATTCTATACCATTTAATATCATTTGCTGTCATTCAGTGTCAGGAGCCGAGGAGCAGAGGGTTATGATATATATGGACAAAAGATCCAGTCCCTTACCTATTGGTGTGCTCACAAACATTGCCTAACAGTGCTAGTTCTTCTTCTTCTTCTTCTTCTTCTTCTTCTTCTTCTTCTTCTTCTTCTTCTTCTTCAGACGAGGGGTTGGAATTCAAGAGAATTTTGGACATTTTCCTATAAGGCAGTTGGATGCTCTGTGTGTCGATGTATTTGGGAAAGGCAGTGCTTTTTATAATTTGGCAGTTTTAGGATGGTTTTTATAAAAGGGGAAGTATGTGAGGCAGGTAGAGAGCGACCAGGTAGAATGCCACCTGCAATGGGCCACACTAGAAGCAAAAAGAAAAGAAGCAGGGCAAGAGCACGGAATGGTTAGAAAGGAGAGAGAGAGAGAGAGAGAGAGAGAGAGAGAGAGAGAGAGAGAGAGGAGAGAGAGAGAGAGAGAGAGAGAGAGAGAGAGAGAGAGAGAGGGAGGGAGGGAGAGAAGTAAAAGATAGGCATCCTTTTTAATCTTGTAAGTATTGATCATGGGGTGGACACATCTTTTGTGCACAGAGATGCTCTCCCTGTCTGGACCTTACCATAGCAATTATTTCCTGGGTGACACATCTGCTGCATGGCTCTGTCTGCACGCATCTTCAGGCGGCTCCCACGGCACCCTGCTGTGATCTTTTGCCAAAGATGTGTTTGATTCCACTGTTGAGAACACACGTCAAATCTTGGCATATTAGGCCCTCAGTGGGACTACTCGGACTGAGAGTTAAATGGTGTGTAGGTAGACATCTGATTGATTGATTGACTGATTGATTGATTGATTGGTGGATTGATAAATAATAGATGATAGATGATAAATAGATACTTGATGAATGATGAATAAATGGCAGCTTAGTGGTTGGACGGAGAGATAGGTAATCGATGAGGACTGGCAAGATGACTCTGCCACCTGATACAAGCCTGACAGCCTGAGTCTGGACCTCAGAAGTCACATACAAGTAGAAAGAAGGAATCAATTCCACAAAGTTTTCATTTCGACCTCAATACTCATGCCATGGCATACACACCCACCCACATATAAATAATAGTATGAAAGTGTTAGATAATAGATAGTTATTTAGATACATGAAATGTGATAACTACATGTGGCAGATAGGTAGGTAGGTAGATAGATAGATAGATAGATAGATAGATAGATAGTCATACCAGGAGAAAATGGTTAACATATACAGTATATTATTATTTTGCCAAATATGTAAAATGGAGGGAAGAAGCTGGGAAGATGGCTCAGTCTGTAATCCGACCGAGCCCAGGCTCCCCGCAGTCACAGAGAAAGCTTAACTCGGTGCTATAAGCACCGTGAACCTGGCACTGACAGGATGGAGACAGGGTGGTCCCAGGGGCTTGCTAACTAGATGGTTTAGCCAAACGGGTGAACGCCAGGCTTAGTGAGAGAACTTGTCTCAAAGAAAAATAAGGTGAGGTGACTGAGGAAGACAACAAACACTAACCTACACACACGTACACACACAGGCACATGGACATGCACGCACGCGTGTGTGTACGCGCACGCGCGCGCGCACACACAGATGCACACAGGAAGAAATAGTCACAGGGACCGCTGGACAAAGTTCTGAACATATTCTGTTGCATTTAATCCTCACACTGGACTTATGGGAAGGACACTAGAGCAGAGAGGGTAAATAACAGCCCAGGTTCCCTACTCCTGAGAGATTTCTCAGATGACTCTCCTCCTCTTGAAACCCAAAAAAAGAAATGCAGAGGAGGGAGAGGAGCCCGGATGAGCTGACTCGCCCTTGGCTAGCAGCTTCTCCCGCAAACATTTGCACGCAGCCTCTGTGCAGCTAAGTGAAAAGCCTGCCCTGGCCTTCCAGAGGGACCTTGATCCAAGCCAAGTGAAAATAAATGGGCTAAGCTTCAATCGTGGCCACTGTGTGTCCCCATCGCGGCCAGAGCGTCTGTCTTGGCTAAAAGTTCCATAATTTAACCTTGTTACTGAGCTAGGCACAATTTATGCACGTGATGAAAAGAGGCCCAAAGAGGCCTGCGGGGTGTGAGGTAGAAGGCGAAACTCTCTTCCCTTCGTGGCCAATAGAGCACTTCCGGTTTATAAAGCCACCTGTGGCTCCTAAGGGCTAGGCTGGAGGCGATAATTTCCTGTCTGCCATACTCTACAGCGTGTAGATACTGTGGACAAAAATGTCATAAAGGTGTGGAAGATGACGCTATTGTCTTGTTTTCCCATGAGTGGTTCCCACATTGTGAGAGTCTCTAAGGGCTGAAGCCCACAGTTGAGTTCAGCTGGAAAGTAATGGAACAGATGCACGTAGTGACATGCCCGGATCCTTAGACACCACCGAGCAAGTCCCGGTGTGGAATGCTCGCAGGGTGGGTGCTTTTAAGCAGAGGACCACACCCAGTTGCCTCAGGTGCCGCAGCTGCTCGCAACCACTTGATTGCCTGACTCTGGTGATGGCTCTCGGGGCGGGGTTAGCAGCAGACCTCCCTTCCACCTTACGGTGCCGTCTGACGTCACGGTGAGTCATCTGCTCCAATACAAAGTCGGGAATCCGAGAGGGCAGCCAAGATGGTCTAAGGAGAACCAGCTGGGGCTCATCGGCCCTGTCCTCACAGAGTCCCGCAGACAGGAAGTTAGCACCTCCAGCCTGGACCCTAAGAGCCACACAGGTGGCTTTATCAAACGGGAGGAGACAAGATCGGAATAAGATGGGACTGAAAACGCAGTCCGGACTGGCTGTCCCTTGAAGGGTTGTCATTCACACGTGCTTCTGAAAGCCAATTCACAGGAAGATGTCCCCCGGCCACACAGCTGCCCTTGGGAAGTAGGAAAACCCCAGTTCCGACCTATGTGGAAGCATGAGTGTTGGCTCTGGATGGATGGGACAAGTACTGGGGACATTAAGGGTACCATGCTTATCTGGCATCAGCCGAGGATGTGGGGATGCAGGATGTGATGTCGAGAGCAGCTGCCTTGGTCAGACTTCACTCTCAGCAAAATGAGTATGGTGCCCCTGGACCTGCGGGTCCTCCCTGCAGATGTGAAGAGAATTGAGTCTAGTGCATCTGTGGGCAAGGTACGGCCCACCACGTGGGGGTGCTGTGGAGACCGACTACGAACACGGACCCGTAAAGCAGTAGGGAATCAGAGCTGCTGTGGAGAGGACAGCCATCTGCCCGAGGGCCTGGACTTCCTGGTCATGACTGCTGGATCTGACCAAGAGACTTCTTCGGTTGCTGAATTCCATATTTAAATTTAGCCTGCAAATGAAAAAAAAAAAAAAAGGCAGTTTTTACAACTCTAAATACACTTTCTACTACTGAGAATGGTGATTGAAGCAAAAGTAAAAATAGCTGCTCACACCACGATTTGAGGGAATCTAAATCTGAAACGATCGTGTGTGGTTTTTTTTTTTTTTTATTTGCATGCTTACCAAATAAGGACATCGGGGAAGCAATGAGTCACCAAGATTCTAGCATTTACCAGACTGCAGCATGAGGAGAACGCTCTCTAGGGTGAGCTCCGTAAGTGACATTCCCCTCAGCCCCATGTGGAACCTTATACACCTACCTGAAAAAAAAGGGCCCTATTTGTTTTCCTAATTCTTAGAACTGTGTTTCAGTGAGTCATATCCCGGCTTCAGACCCTTGAACCTGTGGACACAGCATCCCACATCTGAGGAACAGCCCAAGCCTTTCACAGATCTCCCAACCTCTGCTATCTCGGTTGATCACACTCGATTTGCACAGAATCCTTAAGGCAGAGCGTGGAGTCTCCACATAGAAAGAACATCACTGCACTGTGGATCTTTTTTTTTTTTTTCAGAGACAGGGTGAATCACCAGCCAGGAGGGGGTGGAGGCAGGGTGACACAAAGGGAAAAACGAGAGATTTAGAGATCTGAGCTCCCTGTTACCGTGTCACATGGTCCCTGCATAAACCAATGTTCTTAAAGTGCGAAAGCCCAGCCGAGAGGCTCGGGCACTGCCTGCCAAAGCCGGGTTTTCTTCTCCTCCTCTTCGAAGACAGTTTAAAGAGAGTTCGGGAAATGTTCTGGTCTTTTGTTTGGAAATTTCGCCCGCTTGTTGACTAGTTGTCTGCGGACTGTGAGGTGGATCTGTTTGCTTTAAGCAGGCTGAACAATCTACAAAGCACGCTGGCTGCTTTTGAGGCTGGCTTATTTTGGATGTGCAGAGACCTGTACTGAGTTGCTAGTCTAAGACTGAAACTCTTGTGTTTCAGTGTGACACAGGAGGACTTGAAAGGCAACTGTAGCTGTTGCGGTTTGTTCTTGCAAGGTGGTACAAGAACAATGTGTCTATTTCTTAGCACAGGATCAGCCGTCTGCATCTCCCCTAAGATTTACTACTACTACTACTACTACTACTACTACTACTACTACAGGATCTTGCAAAGAAATCTGAATGCTTTTGGGGGAGCCACTTATCCCCTTTATCAGAAGACCGTCAAACATAGTCCCGAAGATGAAAGACATTCCTTGTTCTTCTATCACAGGAGTTCAAACCCTGTATCACAAGAGATACGGTTTCTGGAGAGTTATGGAGAGCTAGCGTCAGTTTTTCATATTATCACAACAAAAATAAATAACCAAATAAAGATGAGGCCCTCTTCACTGTACAAAGGAGAAATTAAACGAAGGAACTGCCCCTGAGCCAGGAAGCCCTTCCGTCCCGCGCCCTCAGTTTTCACCCATCTTCCTGCAAGGAAGCTCGGCTCGGTGGCGGCCAGACAGGAGGAGACTACGACTGTGAAGTGGTCAGGCCAGGGGTTGCTGGGCATCAGAACAGCTAGAGGCGGGTCCCAGAGACCAGGGATGCGGATGTGGCCGTGCCTTTATCTCTAATTACTTGTGTGACTTTGGTTAGCATTTCACCTCTGTCATCTCTAAAATGACAGGCTGGAACTCAGTTCTCCAAGGTCTCCAACAGCTCTAGTGGAGCAGCAGGGTGTGTGTGTGTGTGTGTGTGTGTGTGTGTGTGTTGGATTAGATTCTTTTATTAAGGATTCGTATGAAGGCTGGGAAAGCTGACTGTCCCTGCTAGCTGCAAGCGAGCAGACTCTGGAGGAGCTGTGAAATGATCCGCAAGGAATCCCTGCGGTGGGTGGAAAAACTATAGGATTGTGGAATTGTGTGTAATGCGCGATCCGAGTGGGGCTCTCTGAGGCCGTACAAAATGGGACACGTTAAAGCAGCCCAGGCTTTTGAAGCCAGCCTATGCCCCTACTTCATTCTGCAGTCTCTCCCCATGATAATGCAGCACCTTGTGCTCACAATTAAATGTCAGCCACGGAAAACATTTCCCTTGGCTTTGTTGTTCCAGGACCGGATTCTTTTGTCCTCCATATAATGGATATGCAGAAACAATGACAGAACAGAGATTTTTTTTTCTTTTCTAAAGCGATGACAAACACAGTGCTCCTTCCTCCCTTCCTCCCTCCCCTCCCTCCTTCCTCCTTGTCCCCACCCCCTAAAATAAATCATTGTTCAGGGGGAAAAAAAATCCCATTGTCTATTGTCCACGGAAGATCAAGATCTGCCTAGGAACAGCTCAGGCAGACGTTGCTGTGCCCGCGCATGGCCGGTAGGTGGCGGACGAAGGCAGCGCTGGCGGAAGCGCGGCCGGTGGCGAGGATGGGGGTGTCGCCTCCCGCAGCAGCCGCCACCCCCGCCCCCGGCCGCCCCCCTCCACGCGTGCTAATTGCTGGAACCTCCACTGGGACTTAGGTCCCGGAGAAAGAGAGCGGGAAGGAGGCGGGGAAGGGAAGTGGGGGCTCTGGCTCCAAACACACAAAGCCTCTGGGGCCTCGGGCGGCCCGAGCAGGACGCCCTCCCTCTGGTCTCTGTCCCCAGGCAGAGCTGCTGCATGCCGGGCTCCCACCAGAGGAGAACCGCGACCCGTGTGGGAGCCCCACACACCTCCGACTCCAGCCTCCCACAGGGCTTGGTGACCTGCAGGAGGCTCCCAAGTAGACACCTGTCCCCGGTGCCCGCGCGTGTCCCCCCAAGAGGAGTCACTGTGGACCTCGGAGGTCCTCGCCTTGTCGCTGGCCTGTGCTGGCACCTGGAGTCTAAATGAATGCTCCCTGCCTTTCCTGGCCTCCAACCTCTGTGAGAGAAACTGGTGTTAAGAAGGTGTATAGGCCAGGTGGGGGCTTTGTGACCTTGAATTTACTAATACTGTCCCCTGACCCCCCCACCCCACCCCACTCCCCAACCCTTTACCTCACCAGCCTATTCTATCAGTCACAGGCTGTAATACTTTGCCTCCTGAGACTGTGAGGATTTCTTTTAAAATGGTGCAACAATGGTAAAACAGTTAAACAACTGTCTACAACCCTTAGGACAGACCTGTCATGGCTATGACCAAGTAAGAAGAGGAAGAGGCCTGAGTGGGTGTGCCAAGAACTGGCCATCAGGATGTCTGAGCTCCCATCTTTGGTTTTGCCAAAGCTGTGTGAGGCCTCTCCCACCTCTCTCTCGATTTATCCCCCAGACTCTGTTGAGAGGCTCTGAGACAGGAGCGTATCCATTAGCTTTGGAGTCAGGCTTGCAGAGGTGAAGTCCTGGCTCCCCCGCTTAGTAGCTGGGAGGAGACACACACACACACACACACACACACACACACACACACACATCAAGCTTCTGTAGTGGCTGTGGAGCCTCCTTCAGATTCTTGGTGAAGATTTGCAGAGATAAATCTTCTAAGCTGCCCAGCATGCAGTGAAGCCCAGCATTTGAAGTTCACAGGTAGAACTGGGCTACCTTACGGACAGTAATGGCGGTTCGCCGAGCTATCCACAGGTCTACCGGAGGTGGGCCAAGCAATTGCTGACAGTAACTACTCTACTCTCATCTGAGTCAGAAAGACCATTTCCCTTCCAGGAAAAGAACAGTAATCCTGTGAGGAGGCCATGTGTCCCCCCAGAGGATTCCCAGCTATCACCCAAACACTTAGGGAGGCCTCTTAACTCCTGGTGGCCACCAGATGACCAGAGCCATATTCTAGTGGAGGAGAGCCTTGTGGGAATGGGACTGGATTTAAAACTGTATTCTAAGCCCTGGTCTGTGCCTAGCAGTTGGTGACTGCTCAACCCCATATGGACACTGCTACCCAAGCAGAGGTCGAGAAGCCGGTGAGGCACCACGCCCTGCCCTGTCCCTGTTAGGGTATACTGAGAGAGCAATCCGTCTGTCCTGCTACTGCCTGCCCAAGTCGATTTAAGGATTCGGAAGCCCTTGACCTTTCTCTAAAAGGACACTCACAAGCGTCCGGCTTGTAGAACTCTTTCAGAGTTCAGGCGTTAGGCAGACCATTCCAGTCGGTTGCCACAGGTGGTGGCGGAGCCAAGAGGTGGCTATAGTAGCTGGTCTCTAAGAGGAGCTAAAACTTGCCTCTCAGCACGCGCGCCCTTGTGTATTTCCTTCCCACATTAAGGAAGAGTGACCTGTGCAAAGACGTGTACATTGCACAAAGCAGTGTGACCTCTACAGCCAGCACACAGGAGACAGTGTGTCTGCAGGCTTGCTTTCAGGAGTCACTCAACTCTGGAGAAAACTAGGGATTGTGTTATGAGATGCTTAAGCAGCGACATGGAGAGGGTCACCACCAAGGACCTAAGGCCTCCCTCCGTCAGCCAACAGCGACTTGCCAGCCATGTGTGAGCCATTTGGAAGGAGATCCTCAACCTTGAGGTGAATCTTCATGTCTGTAGACCTAGCCGGCCTCTTAACCGGGATGAGAGACCTCGGACCAAATTCATGCATTAGACCATCCCTGAATTCCTGATGATCGAAATGTTGAAAATAAACAAGTAAATATATACACACAGATACGCTTGAGCGTTCTTGATGCAGCCTAGACGACTAATATGACAACATTTTAAAGGAGCGGTCTGTCCTGCCGCACTGATGGCTGGAGTCCTGTTGATTCCATGCACATCTGGGATCGCAAACTCCCATTTTGATCCATCCTTAGCATCATACCTCCAAGGGGAGTGGGAGATGGCCTCACCTCACTCAGTTAACTAACCAGAGCCTGAACATTGGTTTTCAAAGAGGCCGGAGGCAGGGCCTTCCCTCTCTGCGCCCTCCCCACCTCCTCCACCTGACAGTCTGCCCTGGCACTTGGCCCAGGTGTAAATTGTCAGCAGCGTCTCTGTCTGGTCTCATTGCGATGTGCTAGGTCCAGCCCAGGACAGAAGTGGAGCCTGGCTCTGGCCTTTGATCTTTCCATCTGCTCCTGATGCGGGCCGGCAGAGGTTGGGATGCTCTACTGAAGAGCTAGCCTTGCTCTGCCCTGGGCATTTCTGGGACCTGCACCGTCCTGGTCCACAGGAGAACCACACCCCCTCCTGTACACGGAGAGCGTTTCCCACTGCAGCTCCCACCAAGTAACTTTCGTTCAAGCACAGAGAAGGGAAATTACCACCCGATGGTCTGGGGCTAAGAAATGCTACTTGAATTACTACACTTTGATAAAATAGCAGCCAAATAGTACCGTTAATTCATATTTTATGACTAATCACACAAATGGTACCTGGGTATTTCTTAAATGGAATCCGGGGCTGGTACAGACCCTGATGCCCCCAGATTCAGGCCTGGACTAGAACTGACTCATCTGGAAACTCTGTCTCTGACAAAGCATGCCGATCCCCTTAAATCCATGTCTTATTTTCGATGTGACACAAAGTTGCAGCTTTTTAATTTTTTTTTTCAGAAAGTTTTATTTCTGTTGTATTTTTAGGCCCCCAGAGTATTTTATTTACGGTGTACAAGTGACACAGAACACCCAGCGACTACTTTCTAACCGTGAGCTCAAACGGAACGCCTA
The DNA here is from genome assembly GCA_964023405.1 of Apodemus agrarius. Classification (NCBI taxonomy): domain Eukaryota; kingdom Metazoa; phylum Chordata; class Mammalia; order Rodentia; family Muridae; genus Apodemus; species Apodemus agrarius. Next base: position 116,095,175 of record OZ030007.1, read on the forward strand.
CGCCTAGAATGTACAGTGGCCAGGGCTTCTGTTTTCCACGGATTTTTGTCAAGTCTGTTTATCTTCTTGTTAATGTGATGATAGAGCACTCTCTGGAAGAGAGCAACCCTTGCCTTAAAGAACACATCCAGATGAAAACAACGGAAAGTGGAGCGAGCCACAACCCACAAGGCCTTCTCTGGGGAGAATTCTTGAGGAAAAAGCGACTCACACTTCACAGAAGAATGTGGTACTGTCATTTTTTCTCTCTTTGTAGTGCCAGCAGCTCCTGAACAAGGGCCTCGGGGCATTATCAACTATTGTTCGGTGTGATTTCTATTTTGGGGACCCCGCCCCCTCCCTCTTCCTGCATCTGGTCATTGGTGTCTTCTCCTTGAGTCCTATTTTCGTGGATGTGACCAGCCCCAGCCTGGGGAGGTCACCATGGTCAGATAGGCAGGGTCATTTTTCCACCCACAGTTAGAGGAGACCTCACCGGCCTGCCCGCCCACTGCAGACAGACAGGCAGAAGTTACAGGGAGTCCCAAGGATGAGAATCGGAGAGGAAGGAAACATACATTCTCAGCTTCTCTCCAGGCCCTGGGTATTGATTAAAGAGCAAGTGAAACAGTAAGAAAACAAAACAAAACAAAACAAAAAATAAAACAAAAACACAATAAACAAAAACACCACCACCAACAACAACAGAAAACCAAAGCCCACACCACTGTCCCAGGGTCCGATAGCACAGGACACAGTTCCCAGCATGTGACCTAATCAAATAGCCTACAGGCCAGGCAGGGATGATGTTTGTCTCTAATCCCAGCACTCTGGAGGCAGACGCAGGCGGATCTCTGTGAGTTCGAGGTCACCCTGATCTACAGAGTGAGTTCCGGGACAGCCAGGGCTACACAGAGAAGCCCTACCTCAAAAAACAAACAAACAAAAAACTAAACAAAACAAAACCCCCAAGCAAAACCAAAACAAACCACAACAGTGTATACAGAGCTGAGAAATTGACATAGTTCAATTGCCAACACTGTAGATAAAAAAAAGAACTGGGCATGTGGATTGTGTTTTCTTAAATACAATTGTTGATTGTAGCCCTACTCCCCCCTTTGAGATCCTGTCTGTAAGCCTAGGCTGGCCTTGAACTCTCTATGTAGCAGAGGATAACCTCAAACTTGTAATCCTCCTGCCTTTAACTCCATCATGGTGGAGTTATACTGAGTCACATGCCCAGTTTATGAGATGCTGGGGGTCACCCCCAGAGTTTCCTGTATCCCAGGGTAGCATAACTGCTGCTGCATTTCTCATATACCCCAGGCTAGCCGCAAACTCACTATGCCACTGAGAATGGTTTTAAACTCCTGATCTTCCTGCCTCCACTTCCCAGATGCTGCAATTTCTTACAGATGTGTGGCTTCACACCTGGCCCTGCGATTTAGATTCTGACTTCAATGTATTTCTATGTATTGATATTAACATATATAATATTGATATGACTTTAATTCATTCACCCATTCAAACACAAAATTATGTTTGAAAACAAGTTCTAATTACAAGTATACATTAATTAATAACAGTCCACAGATAACCCACTCCAAGTATAGATGTACTTGTAAGAAGCATGAAGTTTGGGGGAAAAACTAAATAGATTCAAAAGTAAAGAACAATAGAGTGGAGAGAAGGCTCAGAGGTTAAGAGCACTGTCTGCTCTTTGAGAGGTCCTGAGTTCAAGTCCCAGCAACCACATGATGGCTCAAAGCCATCTGCAGTGGGATCTGATGCCCTCTTTTGGCATGCAGATGTATGTGCAGATAGAAGAGTTACATACATAACTCTTTCAAGGGATTATAATTAGCTCCCTGTGTGCATATGCACATGCATGCATGTTATATGTATATTTGCACATGAGTGTGTACAAATATACATATGCATATTTGCACATGGTAAGAGGACAACGTCAGATGTCATTCCTCAGTTATGCTCCACCTGTGTGTCTAGACAAGGTTCTCACTTGGCCTGAGAACTGCCAATTGGGTTAGTCTGGCTGGCTTTCCAGCCTTGGGCATCCTCCTGTCTCAGTCTCTCCAGGGTTAGGATTTTACTCTCTCTCTCTCTCTCTCTCTCTCTCTCTCTCTCTCTCTCTCTCTCTCTCGGTTTCACAGGTTCTAGAGACCAAACTCCAGGCTTCACACTTGTATCACAATCACACTATGGACAAAGACCTCGAGAAGGAAAGATCAGGGTCTCCTTAGAGGGGAACCTTCTGGGTGCAGCCTGGGGAGAGCGGAGAGCCCACAGGCACTGGGGTGCATCGGCGTGTGAGTGGGTAATCTAGCCTGGCCACCCAACCAGTTCTTAAATCCCAGCTTGTTTGGGTTTCCCTATGGGAGGCAACCAATGCTTTTGAAGTATCCACGCTAATTCACACATTTGCTCCAACATAAAGAGTTGGGATGCTGACCATCGCCGTCCATCCTCTGCTAAGGGCATCTTCAGGTTGAAATGCACGAATTTTCTCAGACACAGATAGTTGTGTTTATTTTAACGTGGGTGCCAAGGACACGCAGCGAAACTTCAAGTTCATTATCCTTTCTGGAGGCAAAACAAAATTGAGGACGATAAGACAGTCCTCCCAAACTCTCGGCTGCTTTTCTATTACAGAGAAATTCAGGTCAGCATCCTGGCAACCCCGTGGTTGCACAACACGATCTGTCTGTATGGCTCTTGTCAGACAGCCTGTGTTTGGGCTGCACCGGCGAGCCGGGAGTGGCACTTGTGGCACGTCACACAGAGGGAGGGCTTTGTGTCCACCAGGTTTACAGAAGTCTTTGGTAATGTGAGGAGGCACACGCATAGCTCCTAATCTATCTGGCGGGAAGAAGCCCAGCAAGCTTCCTGAAGAGCCTGCAGGCCATGCTCTTCAGATCATGTTCCTGTGGTAACAGTTGGGTTGTCACAGTCGAGCTGTCTACTTGAACAGCCCAGACACCCGGGCTCACCTGACAGAGTTTTTACTACTACTGTGCAAGATCAAGAAAGTTGACCAAGGGGCTGGAGAGATGGCTCAGGGGGTAAGAGCACTGACTGCTCTTCCAGAGGTCCTGAGCTCAAGTCCCAGCAACCACATGGTGGCTCACAACCCTCTGTAATGGGATCTGACGCCCTCTTCTGGGTGTGTCTGAAGACAGCTACAATGTACTAACATATAATAAATAAATAAATCTTTTTTTTTTTTAAAAAGAAAGTTGACCAAGATTAAATGCTAACCCCTACAAAGAAAATCTGAGTAGTAGCCAAAGAATTTCAGTGACACACACACACACACACACACACACACAGATATGCACACACATGCATGCACATACAAGCATACACATGAACATGCACACATGCATGCAATACTCATACACACACATGCACTTGTGTATGTGCACAGGCATGCACACACTTACCCAAAGTAATGTGAATCAAATATTTTTTAAAAAATGGACCATCTTAAGGACAGCAGGCAGAATATGACATCTATGAGACACATAAAGTCCAATAGACCAGTGCCACAGCTAGACATCTCGGGACAATGCCTATGAGCCACCAACTAGACCTACTTTACACTGAAGTGTAAGATAGACGCACGAATTTGCCCTGGAATGTAGTCTCCTGACCAGGGCACACGAGATGTCTGCTGGACTAGGCCACATGTCAGGAGAGAGTGTCAACCAGAGGCTCTTGAAGCTGCTTTGCTGTGAGCTGAGGCAGGACAACTCCTGGGCGGAACTTTCGATGCCGCCTACACGTTGCAGTGGTTTGGCAGTGACAACAACAGACCTTGCTGGCCAGCAGCAAGGACAAGCAGTGAAGCCTTCCCACCAGGGACTTTCAACTTCCAGCACAGCGAAAGGCCCGTCTGGAGAGAGCAACCTGCCCTGTGAACAAGCGTGGGGATTGCAAGCCACAGGTCCGTTCTCACCTGATACAGTCCACAGAAGCAACTGCCATTGGACGGAGATGGCCCAGTCAGTAAAGTGCTTGCCTAGCAAACTTGAGGATGGGCCCAACCCACCAGAACCCTCGGGAAAAAGTCCAAGTGTGGTGGTGTGCCTGTGTAATCCCAGTGCTAAAGAGGTTGTGTGAGTAGACTCTGGGGGCTCTTTGGCCAGTCAGCCTGGCCTGTTTGATGAGTTCCAGATCAGTGAGAGACCATTCGTCTCACACACACACACACACACACACACACACACACGTACATACAAATTAGACAATAACTAGGTTGTATTCTGGCCTGGTCTTTGAGTGTGTACACAAAATACACACACACACACACACACACACACACACACACATACACACACAACTTCCAATTGTGCAGCTGTAATGGTTTGACACTCAGGTAACAGAACTGGACTGCCTGGGTTCGGATCTCTTGTTTTTCTCAGTCGAGTGACTTAAAGAGAGTTGTTCAATGTCCCTTAGTTCATCTCTGTCCTACTGAGGACCTGCAGTCATGCATGTGCCCTGTCAGAAGTGGCTGTCATGGAGTAGATGTGCAATAAACGTCGGCTAGCTTGTTCTCAGTCTTCATGGTTCCTCGGAGCGAAGTAGAAACCACATGTTCACTGTCCACAGGCCTCATCGTCTTCTCCAGAGCCTTTGCACACATGTGCTACGCTCCATTTGCCACTACCTTCCCCATGGCACACACACCCCCTTATCACCCACTAGTTTCTCTCTGGGAACATGCAGGGAGAATGCAAGCCTAGATTCTGGTGGGCGGGAACCCCAGCAGAATGCAAAGAAGCACCATGGAGTTGGGGGAAATCATTTTATTCCCTGATCTACCCACAATTCCCTGCCAAACCATTTGACCTCACCTCTAAGGAGAGATTGACCCTGACATCGTTCCAAAGGTCCACCCACCCATCATTCGGCCTCCGTGTGCAGCTGTTAGCCAAACTTACTTCCCAGGCACTGTCAATTGCATTTAGCTGTGCTTAGTGTCTCTCAAGTTTACAGATGAGTTATGTCATAGCCATCACACAAGCTTAATATGTGTGAGTCAGCACAAATAGGAAAAAAGAAATTAAGAGCAAAGAGAAATTAGCCTTGAGACAGAGGAAAAAGGACTTTAATCGAAAAGTTACGCATGCGCTCGAGAGCTAAGTGCCCCCAGCATTCCCGTGCAGATAGACATATGGCCTTGTACCAGCGTGGGTATGAGCGAGATGTGTGGGAGATGTCAGGCTGACAACCGCTGTAGAGCAGGAACCCATAACATGATTTATTGCCTCCAGCTGAGGACAAGGCCTACAGGAAATTCTAGGCCTAATTGACCCTGGGTAGGAAGGAGGCGGGCGTCAGGAGCTGTGAGCCTTTGTTCTGTCTCTGTGTCTCTGGCGAGCCAGCCAGGTGTCCTCCATCTAATCCTCACTCTGACCACAGCTGCATGTGTGTGAACACTTAGCCCCTGCTGGCGGTGCTGGTCTGGAGGCTGTGGCCTCACCAGCAGGGGCGGATAACGGGGGGGGGGGGGGGGCAGAGATCCTGGCTCCTGACTGAGCGCTCTGCTTCCCACATAGGAGCGGCCTCTGCTCCCAGCTCTGAGCTCACAGTCTCTGCCACGCCTTCCCCTCCATGATGGACAGATATCCCTGGGAACTGTGTGAACCACCGTGCACTCTTTCTCCTTTAAGATGTCTCTGTCAGGGATTCTATGACAGAGAGCAGAGAGTAGCAAAGACCACAATGTATCCATCATGCAATGAGTTAGTTGGCCTCAGCCCCCCCCATTCCCCCCACCCCACCCCACCCCCACCCCACCCCACCCCCCCACCCCCACAAGCCTGGCGATGCCCAGAGCCCCAGCATTTCAGCCCTGCTTTACTCTACCAAGAACCTGCAATGTAAAACATTACAGCCTTGAAACCAGATGGCGACTCACCCCCGGACCCCCCAACACACTCACATACACATATTTCCTATGAATCTTGGTGATGAGGGAGACCACACCATAGCTGATAGGACTTGACAGCCCCTGGTCAAAACAGTGTGTGGACCACAGGGCATGATGGGATCTATGGAGTGAGAAACTTAAGTTTCCTCGATTAGCCTCGGTGGTACCCAGGGGACTTTTCTAGATTTTGTAGACAGAGCAAAGCCGTCCTTCAGGCTACCAGGGTTTGGGTGGTGAGGCTGGTGATGAAAGCATGCTGTGATAAGTGAGAGAATGCACCACCTGCTTCTGCAAATCGTGAAACGAACACGGTTGTCATTTGTGACTGGTGGGTTTGTCCCCGTCAACCCAGCAGTGCCTTCCTGAGCAGGAGGCTGCTGGCTGAGGACACCCTGCCGGGGTAGTTGAGTTTCCTGATCTACCTGTGGGCGTCTTCCTCTACCACTTTATGCTTCCCCAGGGCACCCATCACTTCCCGATCCAAGTCTCCCTCTGCTTGGGTTCTGTCATGGCAAACAGGTAATGCCATTTCTTCCCACTTGCCTCTCTCTCCATCCCAACCCTTTCCTGAGACCGGCATCCTATCTCTGTCCGCTACCGTTCTCCCCTCAACTCTGAAACCAGCAACAGGGGGCGTGTCTGCAGTGGACACTTGAGAGCAACATTCCCAAGAAGACAGCAGCGTTGCTAAGCCAGTGGGCGTGAAAAGTGCTCCCCGACTGCAGTGCCGGATGATGTTGGCGGTCTGCAATACAGGCATCAGCCTTGGTCGTTCTCAGTCTTGTCCCCATCCTCACCTCAGGAATGCCCCACCCCCACCTCACCCCACCCCCATCACCACAGGTTTCCCTTGCCGCTTCTACCTCCTGGTGATGGGAGGGGTCACTGACCACCCTGGCCAAGAGGCTTTTTTGCTTCTTTGCTGGGTCACTGCCTGCTAAATTTATGGCCCTTTTATTGGCCTTGCAGGAGCTTTACATGAAAGAAGAAACTTTGGTTTCTGTTTGGAAAACAAGAAAGTGGAAGAGTTTATCCGAAAAGTTTGTTTCAGAAGATCACAAGGGCTTGGAGCTGTGAAGAGGCCTCTTTGCTTCAAGCCCAGCAGGTCTTAACATTAGGGCTGAAGGGGAATTCTGAGGTCACGAAAAGTTCTATTGGTAGGGAAAGGGGCCAAGGGAGAAAGAGGTTAAACAACATGCCCAGGCTTACCTATAATCCCCCTCCACGCTCTTCTCTTTCCCTTCTCTCCCTCCCACCCTCTCTCCCTACTCCCTGATTTCTTTTATTGATCAACTTCAAAAGGGACCTTTTTGGTGGCCGGGGGAGACACTAGTAAATCTCCAGAGGAGACAAAGAAGACTGACAACATGCCTGTGAGTTTCTTTTCCTGTGCTCACTCTCCCTCCTCCTCCTCCTCCTCCTCCTCCTCCTCCTCCTCTTTGCCTTCCTCCTCCGCCTCCAATAGCTATGTCTGCCTCTGTCTTTTTGTTTATTTTGTTGACATAGGGTCTTGTGTAGTCCAGGTTAGGACTTGAACTCCTAACCCTCTTGTCTCTACCTTCCAAGTGTTAGAATGACAGGCTTTGCCAGGAATGAGTATTGACTTGAGTACTGAGTCTGTGTGTGTGTGTGTGTGTGTGTGTGTGTGTGTGTGTGTTTGTGTTTGTGTGTGTGTGTATGTATGTATGCCTGTGTATGTGAGCCTGTGTGTGTGTATGCCTGTGTATGTGAGCCTGTGTGTGTGTATGTGTGTATGTATGCCTGTGTATATGAGCCTGTGTGTGTATATGTGTGTGTCCATATATGTATGTGTCTGTACATTCATGTGTATGCAGGCATGTGTGTGTCTGTGTGTGTGTGTGTGTGTGTACATCTCGTACATACCAGAATGATATATCTTCTTGGGGGCAGCTAGACACATATAGAATGATCGTTTTATTTGCCTAGTCCTTAAAAATCTTAAAGGCCAAGTGTGGGAACAAAAGGCTCGCCTCCCTTCAGACACGGGCCTCTGCTGCTTCAGGGCTGTTTTCCATCATTGGATTCCTCAGGAGCCTTCAACCCCAACGCCATTGTTTGTCATCCTAATAAACGCTCCTAATAAGCCCAGACTGTACATGGCGGCCCAGGACACTGCTGTCTTCAGAAAAGAGTGACACCGGCAGCAACTGTCATCTGTCCTGGAGAAGCCCAGCTGAGATCGCCAACAAATCCTGCCGCAAAATGCAATAGAACAGACACATTTAGTGTATACACTCTCCCGCTAAATGGAACCTACGCTCCTAAATGATCTAAAAATGCTTAATTATTAATAAATCCCCCAGGGATCCGTGACATTTGGGATGATTTTTATCCTGCTGCCGATAGTTAACAGCACACCGTGTATGCTGGAATCTAATCCGACTGCTTTCGTTTGAAAGGATACCCGCCCCCAGTTTGGCTCGCACACTGCGGAGCCTGAGAGAATCCGGACTCTTAAGTTATTAGCCCCCAGTTTGGCTCGCACACTGCGGAGCCTGAGAGAATCCGGACTCTTAAGTTATTAGAAGACATGACAGTACTCAAGCCGGGAGCGCAGCGCAGGGAGGGTCCTCGGAGAGGAGCAGAGCTGGTTGGGCCTCAAACCAGGTGCTTAGATTCAGATCAGTCTTCAGTGGCAATGGGGAAGGGTATAACGAGAGGATCATGGGACAAGGGTGTGGGTGCCCGGCTCGGCACTCTTTCGGGAGTGACTTCAAACTCAAGCCCTCTGAGAGTTTTCTCACGCACTTGGAAATCTGAATGTATAGTCTAGGTCTGGGTGAAATGTCAGACCATGCTTCCAATACACAGAAAGTCTTCTCAAGGTTCTAAGTAGTAGCTGGGGAGCCGGCTCCCTGGGTAAAGTGCTTGCCGCGCATGCGTGAGGACCTCATTTCCGATTCCCCAGCACCACATAAAAGGCAGTGTTGGGTGTGGAGTAGGCAGGCGCACAGAGTTTGGTGGCCATCTAGGAGCTCGGGGATCAGTGAACAACCACGTCTTAGAACACGAGTTGGAGAACAATTGAAGAAGACACTTCATGTGAGTCTCTGAGCGCCACAAGGATCTTCATGCATGCATGCCTGCACACCACGCGAGCACGCACATACACACCAGGTTGGGATTTTGGTTTTTTACAGGATGTATTCAAACATAAGGAAGGATAAAACAAGATTTAGTGAGCAAACACTATGCAACAAGGCTTAATTCCAGACTTGCACAACCTTGAAGTCAATCAGTCTTTGCAAAACCTAGGCTGGATCAGGCAGACTGAGGCTCAAAGCCTTCGTCTAAAGTCCCCAAACTTGTGGCAGAGCCAGGCTACAAACCTAAAGGAATACATGTTTGAGTAGACGATACATAAGGGGAAAATGGGTCATGACCTACATTTTTAAATAGAAATGCTCCATCAAGTCAAGCAGCCGGTTGACTTACACATGATGGTGCACATCCTCACGACACACGAACATCACCATGCAATTTCAATTATTCTGTTGTCAGTCTATTTCTCTGTACCATGATATTAAAAAAGAAACATCTCGAATAGAGGCAAAAAATAAATATTTGAATAAAGTAAACAGTTTGGGAAATCCACCTAGGAGGTTTTATATAAGGTCCATTTTCTTGTGGGTTGGCAGGCGGTATCAAATGCAACAGCCATGGCTTTACTGGGTGGGGCTTCTGATCCGAACAGGAATGGTGGCTTCCTTCTCCTCCCGCTCCTCTTCAGTACCTTGGGTTCTGCCCCCAGAAAGAGGAGATCTCATTTGTACCCAAATGTGTTGAGCACAGTGAATCCCTGCTTGCCAAGGGTCAGCCTGAATGAAGGTGAAGTTACTTATGACCATTTATAAGAAAAACCAACAACAGCTGGTCTGGGGCCAGATGTTGGAGGGCAGCCCTCCATCTACTCTCCAAGGGACCTCATACAGCCGTTAGGCCTGTTTCTCCATCCGTCCATGGAAAGACTGGTGCACATATATCCCGTAGAGATGGAACCCCGGGCCTTTTGTATGCTAGGCAAGAGCTCGAGCACTGAGCTCTGCTTCCAGCCCTGCATTGCTTGCGCCCTTTGAGCTGGGATCTGTGATATCCACGCTGACCTCGAATCTGAACTGAGTTTGCCCTTGAACCACCGATCCTCTGGCTTCCACTTCTCCATCCCAGGGTTACTGGTGATTGTCAACACGTTGGTTTATGCAGGGCTTTGTGAGGGGTAGGCGCATACTCTATCACGCTTAGTCCAGAGTACATGCTTTTCAAAAGAACCAAAAATGCCCCCTTTTACCTGAAAAACAAAACACAAAAATAACAACAAAAACAGTTCTTTATTCCCCGGGGACTGATATCTCATCAGAAATGCTTCAGCTGGATGGGCCCAAAAGTTCACTTTCAGGTAAATGAGCAAGTGAGAAGAAGATATTCAACCCGGTACTCTTTCTAGCGTGTTTTGCTTTTCCACTTAGACATGTCCTACTTTTGACAATTTGGTATGTTTCATCTTACTGCTATCACACACACACACACACACACACACACACACACACAGTAGAATTACATCAATATGACCTGAATCCTCATTTGCAGATGAGAAGTCAGCTGCCAGATTTGCGCAGACAATCAGGGTCAGGAAAACTGTCCAAGTCTCCTGTCTCAGACTCTGTCGTGAGCCCTCAGCCTCATCCTTTAGAGCACCAAAGATGAAGGTTTCTTCTCCTTCAGTCCCTCGCCATCTTCTTTCCTCCACATACTGCTCTGACAGGCTCTAGGTGGTTCTCAGTGTTCCCTCTCTAGGCTGCTGTGTGGCCCTTGCCAGCCACGTTCTCAGTGGAGGCCCAAGGGCGGGGGGAGCAGACTGGTCTGCGCTGTTTGCTTATGGGGTTTGTTCCTCATTGCAAGCCCAGAGAAAGAGCCCAGTACAAGTCACAGGACCGAGCCGCTGGGCTCTGCGGCCTGCTCTAGGTACTGGAGCCCGCCACACTGCACCATAGTAACATGCAGGGCCAGCTGCTTCCAGAGGTGTGCTCCCAGGCCCAAGACTGGGAAACTGGCCTTGTTTTTCCCTCGGAAGGGTATTAAATTGCATAGGTGAGCCGAGGCTTACAAAGAAACACCGAGACGCGCAATAGGCCGTGAGGCGCTAGCTACATCCATTCCACCGAGGCTTCTGTTCCCCGCTTGCCTACCTGGTCAGCCAACCCTTATTCAATCCTAGCAAACGCTCCTGCCCAGCACCATGCGGCGAGCCATATTTTGCTGAGGGGTTTCCATGTTGGGGAGCAAAGACTGCCAAGGGGGAGCCTGGTCCAGCAGAAAGCGACCATGCTGCGGTTGGCTTGATAGCCATGATGGCTCTGCCAAGGCTCAGAAGCAAGGGGGGGGGCACCCTCTCAAAGAGGGGTGTGCAGAACACCCCTGGGAACCTTCGGGATAAATGAAACACCCTTTTCTACAGGAGACTCCCAGCTGCTTCTGAGCCTGACACAGTGGGCCTCCTATCCCAGAATGCTTTCTGTTGTAGGACCACTGCAGTGCAGGAAGCCCTATATCCCTCTCTGTCTTTGTCTCTGTCTCTCTGTCTCTGTCTCTGTCTCTCTGTCTCTCTCTGTCTCTGTCTCTGTCTCTCTCTCTCTCTCTCTCTCTCTCTCTCTCGTGTGTGTGTGTGTGTGTGTGTGTGTGTGTGTGTGTGTGTGTAGAGGATCTTGCAAGATCCTCTCCAGTTTTGGGGTGGTGGGTGAGTAATTTGAGCGTTAGGCTCTCTTCCCAGCGTCGGAATTTCTCTCCTCTTCCTGGATTGCGCCATGCACCCTAGCGAAGGCTAAAAACTCTGCCTAGAAACAGCTCACCGAGGCGGCAGGCCCTTCCCCCTCAGGAGGCAGAAGGGCCAAATCTGGCCCAAAGCCAGGCGTGGAAGAAACAGCACAGGGCAGAGAGAGGCAGTGGGTGGGGCTGGCCGCTTTGTGTCACACATTCAAAGACTAATTTTGGATCAGAGTCATCCTTGTAGCCAAGCCTGAAAGATCACTGAGGCCCCAACATGAACCCGCAGCTTGGGGTGGGGTGGGGCATGGGCGAGTCCTCTCTCTCTCTCTCTCTCTCTCTCTCTCCCACACACACACAGTGGCTCTCCTTAGGGACGGTCAGCTGGCAAGGCTTACCTTGTCCCTTTTTATTTGTTTGTTTGCTTTTGTTAAAGCAATGCTGACTCTCTTTTAGTCTCCTGCTTGCTAGTGAGCGATTCTGACCCGGATTGGTCTGTATGCCATCCCAGGATGCCTTCGCGGAAATATTGAAGCCAGGGACCCCGTGTGACCTCTAAGACACACCATCCTGCTCTTGGTGGCCTAGGAACCCGGTCCGTGGGGCAAAGCAGGCTGCCGGTGACCACACAGGCAGCTTCCACTGAACAATAGAGACAGCTGGGCGTGGGGTGGGGTGAGGGCTGGGAAGATGGCTTGGTTGATCAGGAGCCTACTACACAAGTATGAGACATGAGCTTAGATCTTCAGCACAGATGTGGCAGCATTCAAAGAAAAAAAAAAAAAACCCCGATGACAGACAGTGGCTCCTTGAAGTTCCTGGGTCACCCAGTCTAGCTGAATCTGTGAGCTCCAGGTTAAGTCTCAAACAATAATACAGACACAGTCAAGGAAGATATTCAATGGCCTCTATCCCTCCTCCTCCTCCACAAATGTGTATACCCACACAAACACAGCCACAGATAGACGAGAGAGAGAGAGAGAGAGAGAGAGAGAGAGAGAGAGAGAGAGAGAGAGAGAGATTGTTCTCTGATGTAGGGGAGTCCCCACAGGAGAGGAAGCCCCAGCTCTAGGCGCGAAGGGCCGGGCCCCTCATCCTCGAAGGGTGTGGGGCACTTCCTCGGGAGCCCCGGCGGTTGCCAAGAGCAGGCTGCTGCCTCCCTGGCACTCGGGGCACCAGGATGCTTGTTTGCCGAGCTGGCGGCCAGCAGCCCCGGAGCAGCTGGTTGTAATTATGCACTGCAGCTTCAGAGGAAGTGCCTGGCTGGGAGAGCGTGTGCTGGGCCTGGCTGCACACTGGCTGCTGGGCTCCAGGGAACAAAGGAGCCAGAAACCAGCGGCAGGGGAGAACACTCGAGGAGCAGGACCCGGTGCAGGCAGGCAGAAATAAAGAAAGAAAGGGTGAGAGATGCTGCTACCTGTGCGTGGGAAAGCCTATGCACCAAGACCCAGGACCCTCACTCCGGTTCCCAGCAGCTGTGCGCGCTGCTGCGTGAAGACTTTTTTTTTTTTTTTAAAGCGTACCTGGCGAAAGCTACATTTAGAGAAGCAGCGAGCCTGGCTGGCATATTGAATAGCACTCCTCAGCCGGCGGCTCTTCTAGGCGGCTCTTCTAAATGGACTGGGTCTTTGTAGCAGCTGGCTGTGAGGAAAAAACAAAACAAAACAAAACAAAAACCAAAGAACGGGTGATGGAAAAGGCTAAACCCAGTGGCTAAACCTATGGGTTCCAGGTTAAATACCAGAACCAGCAGGAGAAAGCCAACGTTACGGACGTGAATTGTAGATTTATTATCAAGCCCTGTTCTTCTTCCTGGTTGGAGAAACGCGTATTAATGTCTGACCCTCTATACTTTTCCAAGATTTGTTTAGTGTTTACTCGGGAGAACACTACAGGAAAATGAGCCCAGAGAAGGGGACGGGACCTGTGGGTAGGGTGGGGGCGTCTTCCTGCTGCTTGAGCTGGAGATCCCTGCCCCTCACGCTGGCCAGACTGTAGGCAGCCACCCACCCTCACTTCACCTCCCTGTACACACATCTGTGGCATGGCCCGTGTTCTTCGGCCTTTCCAACATTGTAGAGAGAATTGCGTGGTTTTATTCCTGGCTCAGGGGATAATATGAAGGCTCAGAACCAGGCAAGTGGACAAGCCCGCAGTTCCCGTGGCCTTTTGGTGACCCCTCTATACTTGTACAACTCCTGATTTATGTCGCATTAAAGGGGCGGGCTTGGTACCTGTTATTGGGCACCCTCGATGTATAAAACTGACAGGCACGCACAATGTCACGCTATTGGCTTGGCCTGGTAAATGAAGAAGCAATTCCATTCCCTTTCCCCCTTGTCCACTGCTGAGCACAAAATTGCTTGAAATGCTATCAATCAGTAGGCGTGGATGCAGAGAAGTGCCCGGCGTCTACGTGGGCATGACAGCCTTGCTCCCTAATGATTAATGAAAATAAATGACAACGCCATTCCCTTTAGGACTACAGACCTGGCCTCCGCCTGGGTAGAGGGACTGCAGGAACAATTCAAAAAGGATTTTTCCAGGAAGATTCAACTAAGAGCTTTTTGTTGTTGTTGTTTTTCAGAAATTCCCTTTTCTTTTCTTTCCTTTAATTTAGGTCCTTGACTTTCTAAACACACACACTCTCTCACACACACACACACTCATTCACATATATATTCTCACACATCACACAGTCACACACACACTCATTCACACATACATTCTTACACACCACACAGTCACACACACATACACACACACACACTCACACACACATCCACATATACCTTCTCACATACCACACAGTCTCTCTCTCTCTCTCACACACACACACACATACACACACACACACACATACACACACACACACTCACACACACATTCACATATACCTTCTCACATACCACACAGCCTCTCTCTCTCTCTCTCTCTCTCTCTCTCTCTCTCTCACACACACACACACACACACACACACACTCACACACACATTCACATATACCTTCTCACATACCACACAGTCTCTCTCTCTCTCTCTCACACACACACACACACACACACATACACACACACACACTCACACACACATTCACATATACCTTGTCACATACCACACAGTCTCTCTCTCTCTCTCTCTCTCTCTCTCTCTCTCTCTCTCACACACACACACACACACACACACACACACACACACACACACGAGCAGGGCAGTTAACTTTGAGGAATATTCTACTCTATACAATACTCACTGGCCACTTGTGACAATTTAAGTAGAATGAAGAGGAATCAAGAACTCATTTCCCCAGTCAGGCTGGCCACGGACGTGTTGCTCACAGCCACCTGTGGTTGGGAGCTCTCATGTGGATTTATGGGAAGTCTCCATCATTAGAAAGTTCAACTCAGATGGCTGCTCCAGTGTCTCCAGATTCCTGTCCACTTAGAACCCTCTGCATACAATTTTTATAAAAGTGAATCTTCTTCTAAGATTGCAACTTCTGTGAAACTCATTAGCTTCTTCCCATGCCTAAGGGAAGTGCCCCAACTACTTTGCTGTTAGGACCTTCTAGAACGATGAGCAAAACAATGTTGCATAGTAACCCTGAAAGACAAGTCAGCTGAACCAGTCTCAGGCTACTGATTCCAACCTATTTCCTTAGATAGTTTTCCTTTAAATTCCTAAAATAAGTTCTTTTAAAAATATTTTTCACATTTTCTTGAGTGTGTGTTAGAAGGAATGGGAGGGAGGGAGGAAGGGGGGAGAGAGGGAGAGGATTAGAGGTCAACTGGATAATTTGTGGGAGAGTAAGTTCTTTCCTTCCACCGTGTGGGTCTCAGGAATCTACTGGAGTTATCAGGCTTGCAGGCTTGGTGGCAAGCACTTTTATTTATTGAGCCATCTTTCTGGCTCTAGACAATTAATAGAAACAGAAAGAACCCAATGAAGCTAAGTAGTATGCTAAGAAAGACACAGGGGCATCTCCATAAAAATCCGCACAATAGAGTATAATCGGCCCTTTAGAATTATATGATATGCCTCATTACAAAACCCAGTGCTGAGACTTTGAAGTTCGTCAGATGCACAGAGCAGTGAAACACTTTGATGCAGTCCAAGTGTCCGCCTGCAAAGCAGCATCCAGGGGCAGAGAGGCAGATAGTAGAGACACTATCTGCAGCCAACCGCCAAGTTCTTTGTGGGCATGTCAGTGGGGGTTGAAGTTGGGTCACACAAAACCAACACCAAAACCTGCTTCAAAACTAACCACAGCAGAATTCACCAAAAGATAAGGTCCCTAACACGTTTGCTTAGCCGGGGGAGATTATATCAAAAACTGTTGATACATTCTCCAACTTCAGACAGAACCTTCCTGACATGTACTTCCCCTGTTGTAGAATCTGTCAGCCTGATTTCCTTTGGAAAACTCTCAACTCGACATGTCCTCATCTCTTACGTGTGTGCTTGTGTGTGCAGCTTTGTCTTGAGCCTCTCACAACTTAATTTCGGACGGAGGTATCGGCATGGTTAGTCCCACTGGCCAGCCCGGCTCTTCCTTGGGGCTGGAATTAGAGCTGGACCACCACCGCCACCAGCTTTCATGTTCTGGGATTCTGAACTCTGGACCTCATGTTTGCTTTGGAAGTGTTTCAATCAGCAAGCCATTTCCCCCACCCAAGACCCATTAAAAGATAGATTTTAGTGTGTGTGTAAGGGGGGGGGAGAGGGGAGAGAGGAGAGAGGAGAGAAGAGAGAAGAGAGAGGAGAGTATTCATAAGACATCCTCTCTCTCTCCTTTGCCATGCGGGTTCCAGGGATCAAATTCAGAGCAAGTACCTTTACCCCCTGACCCATCTTCCCAGCCCAAGACCCATCCTTGAAGTGACATCGGTTTAAGTGACATCCATCTCTATCAGTGTCAATACAGGTTTCCTGTCAACAAGCCTTCAAGGGCAGCTGGAGGCCATGGATGCTTTGCCTGTGGTTGTCTGCCTGTCTGTCGTTCAGCTGAGGATGCCCGTGTTTCTGCAGGGAGTAGGTCATCTGAAGACGAAGCTCCGTCGTCGTCACAGAACTGGCTGTTTTCTTTTCCTTTAAGTCCCCATAAATCATATATAGCAGTGTTGGCATGAGTCACTCCGCTGGCCAGCAAAGTCCTGCTAATCCACGCAGCTGCACGGGCCTAAAATACCGCTGTGAATAGAGAGTGTTTATCCTGCTTGGTTGATGGCATAAATAGGAAATCAGCAAAATCGAGGGGTTCCCCAGTCTCTGAGTCTCGCAGTCCTGGGTTCGCTGCTGTCCTTTCTGTCTGCCCAGTGTCAACTCCTAAGCCAGCCTTTTACCTCAGTTAGGAAATGAAGGATTCTGGGGCTGGAGAGGGCTTAGTCTGTAAAGTGTTTAGTTTACAAGACCAGGAGCAACTTGGTTTGGCTTCCTGGTGCCCCCCCCCAAGAAAAACTAGTATAGCAGTGCACACCTGTGACCCCAGCTCCGAAGGAATGGGTGGGTCCCCAGAGATAGCTGGCCGGCCAGGCTAGCCTGACTGACAGGCTCCAGGTTGAACATGAGACTATAGCCAAACGATGATATAGTGAAGAGACAGAGAGGAAGGTCTCCAATGTCAACCTGCAGCTTCAACATTTACACCTCTGTATACACAGAGTGGGGTGGGGGAGGCAGGCAGGCAGGCAGGCAGGCAGACAGACAGACAGACAGAGACAGGAAGCTCTGGCCAAGGTCAGTTTCATGAGGACATTGATCCTCTGATGAGCTGCATTTTGTGCTCTGAGTTTTGGTCTGTATGGACCATAAAGAAGGTTAATACTAATGGAACAATGCAGGACATCTCCTGTTATTTAAGCGACCTTCGAGTGCTCGGTTCAATACGGAATGCACTGAGGTTACACATGAATGACTCGGATCCCAATCCCGCCCTTGTTGCATCAATTAGGGAGGGTATAGGTGTGTGGGGTGGGGGTGAGGGGACACGAAATGGCCTTCTCTCCTCTCCAGACAGTACTTTCAGAGACGTGTCTAGTCTGCCCTCAAAGGAGGCTTCTTCTGGGGTTCTGGGCGTGGCCCAAGCAGGTTGTAAGCTGGCTACACCTGTCCAGCCTGTCCGGCAGTTCTCTTCTTCCGCCATTTTCCATACTTTCCTGGTCCCAGGTGAGCTCCCTTTCCGTTCCCTCTCATTCATGTGTCCCTTGCTGTTCTTTTGGTTAATGTCGAATAATTTTACACTGTGCCCACTTCTTCTCTGTCCCCCTGGATGTTCTCCTTCATGGCGTGCACATTATTGCTTCATTGAGTAATGACGTTCCTGACACTGAAGCGTGCTGGTGGCATGCGTCTGCCTCATTAACGGACATATTACTGTATATGTGGGTCACTTATTTTCCGTTGGAAAGCGTATCTCATTTACCTTCTGATTAGGGCATTATTTAATATGTATTTAGGGCTTTGGTATTAAGAGATGTATTCCTTTAATTAAATACATATTTTGAGTCCTGACATCTGACATGGTTGGCTTATATATAAAGTGTTTATATAATTTGCCTATCTAAGCCCAGCAAAGTATAAAATACACTAATGAGAGGTAGTAAATCATTCCACAAATATAAACCTCTATTTGTTGTGCTGGCCTTGGAGCAGTCCCAGACTCGTCCACAGTTCCGAGCCTGACTGCTCTTGGCTTTGCTTGTTTCAACGCACAGGAGAGATCCGTGTGTGTGTGTGTGTGTGTGTGTGTGTGTGTGTGTGTGTATGTATGTATGTATGTATGTGTTGTGTGTGTGCACATGTGTGCGTGTGCATGTGCATGTAGAGGCCCAGGGTCAACATCATGTGTCTTCTTCAATGGTTTCTCCATTCTGTTTTCTATCCAGGGTCTCTCCCTGAACCACGCGCTCTGAGATGAGCTTCAGCAAACCCACGGATCCTCTAGTTCCCCCAGCGTTTGGCTTACTGCTGTGCTATCAGACTCAGCTTTCTACACAAGTGCTGGCGACCGGGCTCATGTCTTTACATGTCTCATGTCGGTACTTTACAGACAGAGCCATCCATCCCTCCAGCACCCTGATTACTTTCATTTTGGTCCCCCCTGAAGTGGCGATGATAAGCCTCCATGTCAGAGAGAACGGGGTTTGGGTCTGTTAGGGTGTGCCTCTGACAAGCTCTCCACTCTTCTTTCTCACTTCAAGAAGTGGCTGGTGATACATCCATTTGGCTATGAAATGAAGGTTATGATTTAGACTAAATCATAACAGAGTCCAGCACTCTTTAGTATCAGGTTCCATACTTAGAAAAAAGCAGAAGGAACACTATGGTTCTGTCCCTACGGGGCTGCAATTAATTTATCACTACAAATACAGAGACTGTAACTAATTAAGCTAAGCTGTCGATTCGGATGTACCTCTGCAATAGTACCCTTGGTTTTCCATGGGTCTATCAACAGGGCAAGCTCTCCTTCCTGTTCATTCACAGCAAATGGCCACAGAGTTTGTTGTGTGGGAAAGTGGACAATAGGAGTCCCAAGCTCCATATGACTCAAGACCTTATGGGTCACACCCCCTCTGTCACCAACTCCGCTCCGATTGGAAGGTCAGGGAGCACTGCCTGATGCCTACCACAGGTCAGCGTTCTGCTCATGGCATGTGGGCACTCAACCCATGGCCCCTGGGGTCTTGAAGGTGATCTCCGTTGATGGGTTTACTGATTCAATATCTAATCCCTTCTGGAAACATCTGCAGGGACACGACAGAAATAACGTGCTACTAGCTGTTTGGGTGTCTACCAGAGATGTGCCTCAGCCCTAGCTTGAAAGTTGGAGAAGATGGCATTAATTTCCAAGTCCATGAGCGGCACATGATCACCACTGACCCAGTCACTATGATGCAATGGGCAACAGTAGACTTGAGTCAGAAGACTGTCTATCCCAGGGTCCAGGGGCAGAGGCATTCCTACATAAACTATGTGGAAAGAACATTATGTTGGAGATTTGCCAAAAGGCAAAGGTTGGTTCTTGACCCTCCAAGTACAGTAAATAGGACAACATTTTACTCAGAATAGAGAACATTTTAGGAGTTTGTACGGTGAATCCGGGTTGTCTACCTAGTGTACTTGTTAGGTCCAGACAGGTAGCAGAACCCATCTCAACTGTCTTATCAGAGCAAATGTAACACATGGATCTCACACTTAGAAAACGGTCAGTGTAAGAGGGGTAGCTAATTTCATATGTCAGTTGACCAAATGCCCGGATAGCATGTTATCTCTGGACTGTCAGTGAAAGTGTTTCCAGAAGAGATGAGCACACACATCACAAAACTCAGTGAAGGAGAGAGCCCTCACCTGTTCTGGGAGACATCACCCAAGCCCCTGAAAATGCACACAACAGAAGGTAAAGGGGTAAGAAGCCTCTCTCTGCTGGAGCTGGGACCCCATTGCTCCCTGCCTGTCCGGATCCTATCCCTTCCTGACTACTGGGACCCCACCCCTGCTGGCCTGCCAGGACCCCTCCTTCCCTACCTGGCCTGCTGGAACCCCATCCCTCCTGGCCTGCTGGGACCCCACCCTGTCCCTGCCCTCAGACATTGGTGCTTCTGGTTTGGGGATCTTTAGACTTGTAATGACACTGCAAACTCCCCTGGCCTCCAGCTGGTGGATGGCAGTTCATGGAGTGTCTTAGCCTCCACAACCGCAGGAGTAAATCCCTCATGTGAAATAGCTTTCTCCGAGTTTCTATACACACATATAGCTAGGTATAAGCCATATAAATATCATTTCTAGATATAGATGATCAAATATAGATATGGATTATACACGTGGATGATGCAGATCATATATGAGCTTGATAACATGCGTACAGTCCCCAGAACCCATGTGGTGGAAAGAGAGAACTGATTCCAGCAACGTGTCTTCTGACCAGGCCACGCGCTTGTTAAATCACATACACGCACAAAACAAATGGGAACCCAAACTAACAGGCCTAGTAATTCCAAAATATTGCCATTCAGGTAGCTTGGGGTTCACAGTCAAAAGGATCAACTGCTTGTTTTAGTGGAAGAAGGAAAAGAAGCTGGTGGTGTCAAAATCCAGAAGATTGGAGACATCCTGCAGCAGTAACACGGGCCTCTTGGAGTCACATGACCAGCTGGCTTCAGTGACAGAGGGAGATGGCACCAGGCTGGTCCCTGTGAGCCTGAGACAAACTAAACTTCGCTCCCGACTGCGGAAAAGTACTGCCTCTGTCTCCCGGGAGCCGGGTTTACAGATCCACGCCACCACACCTGGCTTTCACAAGGTGCCAGGGATCAAGAACAGATCATTTTTGCAGCTGCAAAAACTTTCCCAGTGGAATCCTCTCCCTGGTTTTTGTGGGGTGTTTGGTTCGTAGATAGGTTTTTAGCTCAGGTTGATGTCTAAGTCTCTACGCAAGTAACGATGATGTCGCCCTTTGGCTCTCCCGCTCCCTCCTCCTCGTGCTGAAATCACAGGGTGGACCACCACACAGAGCAATGCTGGGCACTGAGCCCAGGGCCTCATACCTGCTCATCCATCAGCCTACCAGCCACGCCCTGAAGGAGTACATTCTGTAAGCGTAAATGTCAGACCATCAAGTATATCCTGATGAACTTTAGTATGGCCAATACTAAGCAACACAGGCCCGTGTGCCAAGACCCTGCCTGCGAAGGCTCCACTTTTCAAACAAGATTAAAAGCAAAGCAACGACACTATTAAGTCATGAATTCATTTTGGGCTTCTTGTTAGCGGTAGGCCTTCTATTAATAAACCAGTAATAAATAACAATTGTTCCAAATAACAATAAACTTTTAGGGAAAACAGAGATCTAGAAATTAGTCATAACTGACTTGGGGCATGCTGGAAATTATGAATACACTCTAATTTAAACTAAGTGCTTTATAGTTTTTAAAATTTGCTCACATCTGTCTTGTTATTTAATCCTCATAGAAACTGAGTGGTGAATTTTGGCTAATTCAGATTTGCACTCACAACACCGCACACATACCCATACACACACACCCCCACACACAAGAGACAGAGAGACAGAGACAGAGAGACAGGGAGACAGAGACAGAGAAAAACACACAGTGACTATTACCCTTGAGCCACAATGAGTTTTGTAGGTTCTCAAGCTAGAGCGGTGGTAGAACAGGGTGAGGAACCTAATCCCATAGGCTGGGGAATGAGTGGACCCCTGTTCGATGTCCTGAACACAGCCACGCCAAGGGCCCATCCTAGAGCCTTCCCCGGGCCAAGTGTGAATGTTAACCTTAAGCTAAAACCAGGGTGTGTGGGAAGTCATTCTGACGACTGTATGATCATGCCCCTTGAGACCATTCTTCTACTGAGACCCCCCAGCCAACCCATGCCCCTTCGTGTTACACACAATAAACGTGCCTGGTGTCAGGGACGCTGACGTGTCTCCACTCGAGGGCATGTCGCACCTGATCCAGGCTTTACATTATTGTCTGACCGGGCGGTGGTGGCGCACGCCTTTAATCCCAGCACTTGGGAGGCAGAGACAGGCGGATTTCTGAGTTCGAGGCCAGCCTGGTCTTCAGAGTGAGTTCCAGGACAGCCAGGGCTACACAGAGAAACCCTGTCTCGAAAAAACAAACAAAAAACAAGAAACAAAAAACAAAAACTTTATTGTCTATCATTGTTCATCCTTTTCAATAATGTGTTTTTAAGAGCGATTACTTGAGATGATAACATAATTACATCATTTCCTCTTTCCCCCTTCTCCCCCTACCTTGCTCTCTTTTAAAACCGTGGCTTCCTTGTCATTAATTGTGGTTACATACATAGGATGTGAAACCTGCTCAGTCTCTATAGCGTTACGTGCATGTGTGTGTTCCGGGCTGACCATCGGGCATTGCTCACCGGCTGGTGTGCTCTTCCCTGGGGAGGACTTTCTCCTGCTCTCAGCACCCTTACGGCTGTCCCTAGGTCTTTGTCTAGGCTTGCGTCTTCTGGGCTGTCCCCGTCCACATTAGCATGCCTGTTGGTGTTTGGACAGGTCAAGTGCAGGCAGCCATGTCTGCATCAAGAAAACTTCTCTTTGCAAGAAACGGAGACCGTTATGGAAGACCACAACCAATCAAAATGCAGAGTTGTGGAGCCCAGTACCCATGGCTACATCTACAGTAAAACTCCTGCGTCCAAGGCTCTGGAGTCACTGTGGAAGAGGGGGGAGCACCCTAAGAGCCAAAAGAACAGGGGGTGTTGCTGTAAAGTTGTGTGTCTCAGAAGCATCTGTCATTCTTGAAGTCCGGTTTCTGGGACCCTGCCTCTTGGACTGAGGCGCCATAGTCACCCAGTGCTACTTCTTGGTCAGGTTTCAGAAAACATAAACAGGGAGCACTGCCTCCTACTTCCTCCACACAGCGGTGAAAGCTCTCCTTTTGGACAATATATGTGTGTTTCACATACTATTGGAAAACAAGCCACGACGATAAGAATGATGTCTAATATTTGTTGTTACCATGTCCTAGGCACCTTTTTTTATGTAACCCCTAGAAATACCTACGGGAATATGTATTTCTTATAACTCCGTGTTAGGAACAAATAAAGAGAGCTTCAGGTGAATTCCAAAGCTACTTGGCCGAGCTTGATGTGGGGGGTGCACACCATAACCCCAGCTTGGAGGGAGGACGATCATTAGGAATTGTAGACGAGTCTGGGGCTATAGAATGAGTCTGAGGCCAGCCTAGAAAACAGTAAAACTCATCTCAAAAAAAAAAAATTACATGAATTGAAATAAAGCCACTTGTCTGGTAAACTACAGAACAAGGGTCAGTGAGGGGTTGTCTGATCTGAAAGCAACTCTCCTCCTGGTCTTAGCTGGAGGCTCAGCAATGGGCAGAACCCGCTTTACCTGCAGATCCATCCTGGCTTTCTTGAATTCGGAGTCCCTGAGTAGAGTAGGAAGAAGACAGTCTCCCATAGAGAGCGTGAGGTTATGACCTAACACCAGCAAGTGTCTCCCGCCTCGGAGAGGAAGACACAGTCCGCAGCTTCCATTTGCTGTGCGCTTGTATTCAAACCTTTCTTCCCACGCCTAACAGGACGAGACTGCACCAGGCACGGCCTTCTCCGTGGCGTTGACCTCTGATTTACCTCCATTAGAGCAGGCTACCAGAAGGGTAGCCGTTGACCAGAGAAGCAGCCCTTTCATCTGACATTAATACCCTTAAGTGTAAGATGTTGTATAAATTCCCGTTATTACCTAATTAGCTATAGTGGATAATGATTTTCATATTGTAAGCCCGAAGTCGGAAAGCAAACTCAGCGCCGGCAGAAGTGGTGTTATTTAAAATCTCTGTGCGCAGTAGGGCATCTCTCCCCGATGAATAGCTCCAGCATTCCTGCTACCTTTGAGTCGTCTTCAAAACACACACACCTGAGGCATTAATCTGTTTTCTGGACCTGGACCTGGAACTTTTCTTTATTCTGTTTAAAGTTTTACTTGTTTTCAAATGATAAAACTTAAAAGTGCCCCAAACCACAAAAAATTCTTTATTTTGGCACTTAGAACCAAGAAAGTTGATTTTTCTCCCCCTCAGGATTTTTTATAAAATTCTTGTCTTGAGTTGATGCTTGTTAACTGAAGTAATTTTTTTTTTCTGACCAACTTTTAATTTCCTGAAAGTTGAGGCTTATGGTACAGAGAAGGGGCTAAAACACCTAAATGAGCTCTAATGAGGTAGATGGTGAAGGAGCGAACGGCCACTCTCTGAGGAGTCAGCAGCCTTTGCGTCTTCTTGTAAACCTCCCAATTACATGTAGATGTGGTTATCTGAACACACAAACGTATCCCTTCAGTAATCACGCTAGACTAACAGTCTAAATTTATTTTATGTAATGTTCTTTTTTTAAATAATAATGTCTATTGAAGACATCTGTGGTAAGTCTGTGGTAACGCTTGCCTCGTGGGTAGACAGCCTAAGTGAGTGCTTTAAGAATTCTGTTTTCAGTTTAACATTATGAGCTGTTAAGGAGAAGGTTTATGGGTCTAACTTTATTAGTTGGAATTGGACTCAAATTGAAATTGGGCCCAAGAATTTACTTATCCATAATATTATGAAGGACTTTTTGAAAACATCAGAAAGTTTAACTAAACAAGAATATCAGTCTAATTTAAAGTATTACCTGACGTTCTCAAGGTCACGCAAAACACTTCCTCATCACCAGGTCTCAGACTCCTGGATTCACCTGTCTCTCACTGCGCAGCTCCGTGAAAGCCGGAGGGTTATCCCAGCAAGCCAGTTCCTCACCAGCAAGAGAATGGGTTACATATAGCTGCGGAATTGTGTAACTCTAAGTACATTTAAAATCCATATGTCAGTCAGCCTGGGTTAGGATTTAAGGCGGCACCTGAGTCACAGGGGTGGTGACGGGACAGGAAAGCACAGGGTCCCCAGCCCAGGCCTGGACAGATGCTACCACACTCACCCCCACCGGAGCAGTCGTCGTTGGCCAGGCTTGGCTTCCCTGCGACTTCATTTGAAAACCTTGGTGGTCAAGATGAAAAGAAAGCGATAAGGGAGCATATCTAAAGCTGATGTTTGCGGGTTGATGAGCACCTCGTTGTCCACATCCACGACCCCAATGCTTCTCTAAACATTTTGATTATCGACACAGGGACTAATCCATGGCTGTCAGGGAATCGGCTGTTTCATCCCACACATAAGGGACCTGGGCAGCTCCACGGAGAGTTGTCTGGGGGAATGATGAGCCTCTTTCGTGTACTTTTTGGCTGACCAGGGATAACTTCGGTAACAGTATCCTACAGTCTACACTGAGAGGAACTGGCTAGGTTTTTCTTGCGGAGCAGTCAAAGCGAGACCCTAGACAGTCGTCCAAGCTGACGCCGCCATCCCGGCCTCAGTTCATGACAACCAGGAAGAAGCGATGGCAAGGCCAGACGACACGGACAGAAGCTCGCTGACGCCTCCCGTTGTCTACACCTGGGGCTGATTGGACGCCGCCCAACAGTGCCCCAAACGTAGCTGGCAAATTTATTTTGTAATCTTATATTCATAACCCTCTGGCACAGACCCAACAGGTTTGCCATGGGTCCATTCATCCATCCAATCAACTCTTACTGCTGCCCGTCCATCACACACTAGGTAAGTAAGCAGCACGCCAAATGGATCCGGGCATTTCCCTGCCATAGCATAGACTCTGTTGGGAAGACAGAACTGGGGCATTCGCATGTGTGATGGCTATTGGGAAAGAGATATACTGGATACTATGAAGGCTTGTCACAAGAAGACCTGGCCAAGTCATAGATTTCTTACAAGAACTGGTGCTTAGGGGCAGGAGGTGTGGCCCAAAAGTTAAGAGCATTTACTACTCTTGAAGAAAACCTGGGTATTTTCCTAGGACTCTGTCACATCAGGTGGCTTACAACTGCCTGTCTCTCCGAAATCCAGTGCCCACTGACCTCTGAGAGCCTCTTCATGCACACAGTACACATATATGCACAGTGCACACACATGCACAGTGACAGACATGCACAGTGCACACACATGCACACAAGAAGAAATACATGTAAATATATATATATCTTCTGAGGGCAGAGGAAATGGCCCATGGGTAAATATGCTTGCTAGGCAAACTGGACAACGTAGGTTCCATTTCTGGAGCCTATGTGGAGGTAGAAGGGGAAAACAGACTGTTATGAGGCTGTCCTCCGACATCCTCCACCGCACACACACACAACAACAATGATGATGATAAAGACAATAGGAGAAAAAACTGTCCTGTTCGAGAAGGGGTTGCAATCTACAGTCTAGATCAGCCTTGCTTCAGCCTCCCAAGGCTGGGATTACAGGTGAATGCCACCACACCCAACTTTAATTCTTTTCTCCTATGTTTTAAGGAACACACACAAACACAGAGGTTATGTGTGTGAATATGTAGATTTTTAAGTAACTGTATTTATTGTCACTCAGCAATTCTTCAACTCCTTTAGTGAACATCAAAAAGATATCAGTCAATTTTTTGAGAATTAAAATATTCTTTGACAATTAAAATATTTTTCAGAATTAAAAAAATGAGAAATTAAAAGACTGTGAGTTTATAACACTGGTTCCTCTCTCCATTTTTTTAAACTTACAATTTTACATGTGAGTACATGGTACTAATCTGTGTATTGGACATGTTTCCCTGTGTTTTGTAGAAAAGTAACTATACCCTAAGTCTATTTTTGAGATTCTCACTTTTGCACAGAATCTACAGGGGCTGTGTCAATTGCTCTTCAGTGCAACTGAAGAGGGTTTCAACTTATGAGCATACTTCTGTTCATTTCGTGAGGAAAACTATTACAGGTTTTGAGAATCTAGTGACAATTCTCAAGTTTCCTCCAGTTCCTTAAGCACCTCTGACCAATTTTGCCTTGTGGACACACTGTAGTAATGGGCTGAAAATAACACAGTGCCTAATACTTTGTATTTGCAAAAAACCCCAAAAACCAAAAACCCAAACCGAACCCCCCCCACACACACACACACGCCCACACGCACGCATGCACGCACACACACATGCACACGCCCACACACGCACATGCACGCACACACACACATGCACACACACACACACACACACACACTTTTCCATGCTAGCTTCACCGTGGGAGCACCATTCAACAAAGGAAGGGATGGAGTGTCAGCTAGATTAGGCGACTAGGTCAGGGCACTGGATGGGTTAGAGGGGTCCGAATTCTACAGCTTTCCCTCTTTCCTGCCCAGCTAGATTCTAAACATCAGGAAAGAAATGAGAATGGGAAAGAGGCTTGAATGCTTTGAAGGGGTTGGGACCGGTTATTCCAGTACTGTCCCTTCTCATTTTAACCTTGGTCTGAGTATGGAGACATTTCACTTCATCTTTACTTTTACCTACTTTTTTAGAAATGATATTGCAAAGTTCTACACTGACCATCTGAAATGCGTGTCCTGTGAGAGTTTTAATGATGGGATAGATTTGCCCAAATGCCTTCCATTTTAAAGTTTTCCGGGTTTTTTCCTAATCTTTATTTATTTCCCACAACCCAGGAACCCCTCAGCTAGGCCCAGCTCTGTGAACCTGCTTGGCCAGGAGGTGCGTGAGGATCACAGGCGTGGTTTGCAGGGGCTCAGAGATGGTCTCACTGCAGACCTGGTCTTCCTCCGTGCAGCCTGCTGGCCACACCAGAGCACATCTTCAGTCCTGAGACTGCCTGAGCTTGCCGCTGAGATCTTTAATCCAAGTGGGACACGGGAGCTCACTCTGAGCTGTCCCCAGAGCAAATACAATTTCCAGAATGTTCTCCCATGCGGAAGGTAAAATCCTTAGCTGTTTCGTTCTCCCAGGGCTGTAACATGAAAAATGGGCTTGGGATTCTAAGGGCTCAGGACTTTTGGGACTGGCACAAAGCATGACGTCACTTTAGGGGCCACCTTGCACCCCGACTTTCAAACTTGCATCTGTATTTCACCGGTTCCTATTTTGAAATGTTTTTAATCTACAAAATAAGCCATTTTTTCCTTTTAAGTGTATTTTCTGTGAGGGCAGTGTGCGTGTGTGTGTGTGTGTGTGTGTGTGTGTGTGTGTGTTCTTCTGTATGTATGGGCACATCTGTGTGTGCAGGTATATACTCATGCATGAAGGCTAGAGGCCAGCTCCCGGGTGATGTTCCTCAGACGTCATCCCCTTGTCTTTTGGGTTAGGATTTCTCACTGGGACTTGAGGCTCACCCACTTAGCTAGGCTGGCTGCCAGGGACCCGCTGGGACCCCCTGGCCTCTGCCTCCTCAGCGCTGGACTTACAACACTCGGGTTTTTGCACATTTGGCTTGAGCTTCTTTGTGGCTAGAGACCTTTATTAAGACGCATGTCCCCAGCCCCACGTCTTGTAGACTTCGTGGTCTTAGCTCGTGGACATAATTGACACAAGGAATTTGCAACTCACCTCCCCCCCCCATCCCCCATGCTCCAAGGACCACAGAGTTCAGCATATTTTAAGAATTTGGATTGGCTGCTTGGATGACACTAGAGAGACCCAGAGAAGCCATGACCTGGACTGATTTATAACTTAACCGAGACGAATTTGGTTAAGGCAAGCTGGAAGACTGAAGACCCGACCCCAGACCCTGTCGCTACCGAATCAACCGGGTCAGCAGCAGCTACCCATCGGAGCCTCGGATCGGATTCTGATGCTCTCTTCGTTTTCAGACACAAAGGACAGGGGATGTTCTATGCGGAGGGGACATTTGCTTACGGAGGATTAACAAAGGCCTTCCATGTCCTTTGCAAATGTCACAAGTCTCCTTGGTTATCTGTAATACCCTTTGTGAGGTTTGATGAGAAATACACGGTTCAGGATGGCATGTGTGCACACAAACACATCTGTACAGCAGGAGCAAGGTGGGGAGGGGCTCATCCCGCACAGCAGAAACTGTCCTCGGGGATTCGAGCGACACTTCTGAAGCTGTTGCCCTTGCCCCCCTGAGCTATGTGTGCGGAGCCACTTGTGGACAAGAATCTAAAGATTCGGTTGTTGCATCAATTAAGAAGGGAGTGAGGGGGGGGGCCTCAGGAGGGCGTTACCCCCTTGACTTCTGGAGAATTTCCTTTGTGATTTAAGCCACACCTTCTGCCTTTAATAACGGCTCTCAGGTGGCAGGGTGGTGTGGTGGAGCAAAATGTAAAACTTTGTGTGTTTGGTAAATCTGACTTCACAGTGGCATTAAGTTCACTTTGTTTTAAAATGCTCCTGGGCCGGGGTGTGGTGACTCATTCCTTTAATCTTAGCAGAGGCAGAGGCAGAGGCAGGCGGATTTCTGAGTTTGAGGACAGCCTTGTCTCCAGGGTGAGTTCCAGGACAGCTAGGGCTACACTGAAAAACTCTATCTTGAAAAATCAAAATAAAATACATAAATACAAATGTTCCTAGGACCAGAGAAAGGACTTGCTGCTTGTGTATATCGACCTGATTTGGGTCCCAGTACCCATTCGAAAGCTAGAAGTGGGCAAACGTGCGGGCGTTATTGGGGGTTGGGGCACAGAGAGTAATTATTGACCACTAGCCTAGTTTCAGGTTCAGTGAGACCTTGTCTCAAGAGAACAAGGTGGAGATACCTAATGTCTTCCCCTGGCCTCTGTGAGCACGCACACAGGCAGGCATATGTCCCACACAGCACCCCTTACCCCATACACACACACACACACACACACACACACACACACACACTCCCACTTGTATATCTTAGATCGTAGGCCACACAAGGTTCCTCTCTCCTAGTGACAACTGTGTGTCTGCTTCTCTATGCTCTTTGAAGCAGTGTTTGATTTGGGGCAGTTAGTACACCGCATTTCTCTTTTTGCGTTGGCTGGTAGAAATCCCAGTGCTAAGTTTTGCTCCCTGTATTCATAATTTCTCTACCTTCTCTACTGTCTGTCTGTCTGTCTATTTGTTGGTATAAGGTCTCTCTGTATACCCCTGGCTGTCCTGCAACTAGCTCTGTAGACCCAGCTGGCCTCAAACTCACAGGGATCTGCCTGTGTCAGCCTCCCAGATGCCCGGATTAAATAAGGCCAAGAGGCCTGGCCTTCTCTACCTGTTTATTCTCCCTATTTCCCCTGGTTTGTGTGAATGTGAATACAGCTTCAAAGTAGATAGATAGATAGATAGATAGATAGATAGATAGATAGATAGATAACCAGAAGATACAAAGGTTGGAAGTGTGTATACTCACAGAGACCATGACAGGACATTGGGTGTCCTGCTTTATTGTTTTAACCTGCCCACACCATATTCATCTCTAATAATTAACTAAAACTGCTCTCACCTTCTATTCCCCCTTCCTTGTCTCTCGTCAGGTCTGTGCTTCCTGCTGGAGATTTCGTTCTGGCCTCTGCTCCTCTTCCCGTCTCCCTCCCCACCTTACGTGTAACCCTCCTTCCTTTAGATCTCTGAGTAACCTTTTATTACTGTTTGAAGGTTTTTCTGAGACTATTTTTTTTTCACAACAGATTGCTGTGTGTCTCGTTCTGTGCCTGTGAGTTGATCTTCCCGTGGCATTGTTGTTTGGCTACTGTTGTCTTTCTCTGGTGGAATTCCACATGTCCTTGTTAGTCGAGGGATAAGCACATAGTCTTTTAAAAATAAGTTAGTGGTATTTTTATGACATGCATGCATGCTATAGTTCACCAAGAATTCTACACAATAATAATGCGAAATAGTAATTATGATTATTTTTCCATCCTCTTCTTGATAATGGGATGAGCACACCATTGCTCTGCTGAGCATTGGCAAATGTATCACTTGCCTTTATGTAATTGTGGCAACTGTTCTGAGGTCCAGCTTTGATGCAAAAGAAAACTTGCTTAAGCAGCTCTTTCTCTGTGAGAAGAGTGACATGTGATGGTCACAGCAGCACCACCTCTGCCGGGGGTGTGGCCACCTCTGCCGGGGGTGTGGCCACCTCTGCCGCGGGTGGAGCCATCTCTGCTGCAGTGGGCTCAGCCCTTATGGAATGACCCTTCCCCTTCTTCCTCTTCCCTTTTCTAGCCAAGGCTGAGCTTCTGAGATGTAGGATTGCTTCTCCCTCCTGGCTCTGACAGCCACTCAGCATCTGGCTAGACAGCGCAGAAAGCCGGAAGAACTACCTGTGTGCCTCCCCAAGACTCTGTGAGGTCAGATCTTCAGTGGCCATGCAGAGAGGTGGCGACAAGCTGGGTGTTGTCCACACAGGTCCTAAGAAAGTTAACTGTGAGGGCTGTAGGTCAGTGATGGAGCACTTGCGTAGTGTCAGAGCATGGCCCTGAGTCTGACCCCTAGCCTGGGCGGAGACAGGTGAGAAGGAGGGGGAGGGGAGGGAAGGAGGGGAATGGGGAAGGGAAAGGAAGACAAAGGCAAGGCCATTGTGGTCACATTTCTGTTGCTGTGATAAAATGTCCTTATAGAAAGCAACTTAGAACAGAAAGAGGTTAAACCGATTATATAGTTCCTGGCTTGTTGTCGATGACTGTGGGGAAGTCAAGGCGGGAACTTCAGACAGTCAGTGCTGTCACTTCCACAGTCAAGGCAGCTAGAAATGCATGAATGTGTGTGCTCGCTCGCACTTAGTGTGATTTCACCACTCATGTATAGTTCCATACACACACACACACACACACACACACACACACATCTGTGTCATACACAGCGGTCTGGGTCTTCGCTTTGGTCAGTTCTCCACAGATGCGCCCACAAGTCAAGCCAGTGTAAACGACACCTGGGACATTTTCCTCATGCTGCAGACTGGTGTGCTCTGTGTGCTGGCCCACATGGCAGAGAACATTCTGGAGAATGTTCTGGAGCAATTCAGGCTCAGCCACACCCAGAGCATAAGTAGTTAGCCCAGCTGTCTGTGGGCTTCTAATCAAAATGATGAGAGAGAGAGAGACAGAGAGACAGAGAGAGGCAGAGAGAGACAGAGACAGAGACAGAGACACAGAGACAGAGAGAGAGCCTCTGCCGATTAGTCCACCCTTAGATCTGGCTCGGGGGACAGAGTCTTGAATGACTGGCATTACTATAGCCATTTATTAATTCACGCACACATTCATTCATTCATCATTGAAATATTTTGAGTACCCAGGTCATATAAAAAGCATTGTGCCTGACAGTAGACTATGACAAAGACAGGTATTTTTTCCATGCCTCCACTGAACTCATATTCTCCCTTGAGCTCAGAGTCGTTTTAGTTGGATCTGTGCGCGTCCTGCTTTGATTACTCTGGGGATGCTAGAGCACCGGCCAAGAGAAGTCATCTGAGCTTAGTTACCACAAAAGAGGGACGCTGATACGGGGGCGGGCTTCATGGAGTGAGAGGAGAGAGAACTTGAGGCTCTAAGGACAGAGGTTAGGAAAGATGGGTAGGCAGACACCAAGGGAGGAAGACATCAAGTTCGTGAATTACGGCATAGACGACGCCATGTGGTGGTCATGAAAATCTACTGTGTGAATGAACAGCAGGGCGCCTAACAGACGGGTGGCCCCAGCTGTCCCCTGGATTTACTATGCTCCTGTAGGAGTCTGCCCATCCCCAGGGTGTAGACACACCCGGTGGTGACCCTGCTGAATCATGCTGTGGTAGACACCCTCTCTCGAGTGCAGCCAGAACTTGTGACTTGCTTCAAGCCAATAGAACACAGGCAAGGTGAAGGGATGTTGCAGATATAATTAACTTCCCAAACCAGTTGACTCCAAGTTAATCAAGGGGGAGATTATCTTGCCTAGGCCTGACTTCATTAACTGAAAATCTTTCCGAGACCAGTCCAGCTGCTCCTTGAGGTCAGAGAGCTCCCCCCGTTGGCCCCGAGGAAGGCAGCTGCTAAGCTGGAAGTGGGTCTGGGGGAAGTCCACGTGAAGGGGACTGAGGGGCCTCTGGGGACTGAGACCAACCTCTGAACAACAGCCAGCCAAAGTACAGGGACCTTAGTCCTACAGCCTCAAGGAACTGAATTCATCAGCCGTCATACGTGTCTAGAAGATTCCAAGCTCCAGAAAGGAATGTAGTCGGATGACATCTAAATGCCAGCTTCCTGAGGCTCTCGGGAGAGGATCCAGCTGCGCCGTGCCCTGACTCCTGGACCACAGAAACTGAGATCACGCAGGGTACGATTTAAAGTCGAGACTCTGACAATGTATAATGCAACCATAGAACATCCACATACCTGCTGGGAGCCAGCTCTTCCCCCAGGAGGCCTTCTCCCCAAGAACAACAAACATCCCTCTCAGGCCGACCCACCTCCACACTCTGGTTGCCAGGCTCAAGACTGATGGTGCCTGCTAACAAAATCTGGATGGTATATATTGTCTTGGAAAAGGTAGGCAGATGTGCTAGGCTGAACAATCTATCAAGTACATACGTTAGCTCTGAACTAACTACCAACAGACGCTAGGAGAGATCTCCAAGATTAGATGGTGAAAGAGACAGACCAGTCAAGTCGAGGGGAGGACAGGACGAACAAGAATTTCTTACCTTGTGAGACTTTTCTCATTAGTCAGTGCTCTAGCAAGGAGGTCGGGGAACAGAATCAGTCTTAGGAGCCTAGAAAAAGTACCAGGAAATGCTAAGCAAAGGGCAAATTCTTGCATTTTTCCATGGTGATGGTAGAGCACAGAGGTTGAGGGACTGGCTATTATAAAGTGACGGAACAATACATTAGTCTGAAACTACTCCCGGGGAATCATATCAGGCGTGGGGGCCCAAAGAACCCCACACTGTTCCCTAAGACCAGTCTAGCTTTGGTCCTGCAGTCTGTCAGTGACAAAGCATATGCTGATCCCTGGTAGGGCAGGCACATTTTATCAGTGACAATAGCTGGCTCCTTGGTGACATTGGGACTTCCCTATACTGGAATAGTCAGCTATCTGCCATCCCTAGAAGGAGGTCTCTTCTGTAGTTGGACTCAATATTCTTCACAGAGCGTCTCAGTTGGCACAAACCGATGGCTTACTCAGACATAACATCTCAAACCATGTACCATCTAGTCAGGGGTCCGTTCCCAGCACAAGAGGTAGAGTATGGGTTTGTGTCCAAGAGGTAGAGTATGAGGTTACACAGTAAGTATACTTGTTACACAGTATGTCATGGAGCCTCACTGAGCACCAGAACAGCTCTCTAATGTCACAGTACAGATGCCAGTTCAGACAACACTGAAAAAATGTTAGACCACACTGTCTTAGTGCATGTGTCCTGGTCCTGTGGTTTAAGCAATCTTTCCATCCCCTCCTCTGTGATGTTCTCCTTAGAAAGAAGAGGATGTGAATTGAAGGTAGGAAAGAGGTGGGAGATATAGGAAGGATTGTGGGAAAGGGGAGTAAGTATGAACAGAACGCATTACATAAATTCCCAGAAAGTCAATCAAAATAGTATATTAAAGTGTAAAAATCAGGGCACGCATTTAATTCCAGCACTTGGGAGACAGAGGAAGGCATATCTCTGTGAGTGTGAAACCAGCATGGTCTATACAGAGAGTTCTAGGACAGCCAAGGCTATATAGAGAGGGACCCTGTCTCCAAAAATTTAAAAATCAGGTGTTGATGCATTGATTCAAGAGACACCTCTCTGTAGTGCTGTGAGATGAGACAAGGTATAAGACAGAGACAGAGTTAACAGTACTTACTCTCTGACCCAGTGACTCATGAAAAATGAACTCCAGAAAGGTGACCTTCAGGGTCATGTATCCGCAATGCTACCGTAATGTCCTGTCCCCACCCCCAACCGCATGTCTTGCCAGAGGACTTAACAAAAGTCTATCAAATGACAAGATATGACCGTTGCTAGACCATCTGGAGACCTGGTGTCCTGATATCCCCTAGAAAGCTCAGGAATCACCATCATGGCAGTGGTAAGTGGTCCTGATGATGACAGAGGGCATGAACTCGCTTCCATAGGGTGGGCACAGAGAGAATGTGTGTGGACCCTCAATGATTCGCTGGGCTGTTTCTCAGCTCTCCCTTGCTCAATGGAACTGGGAAGGGATGGTAGTTAATTTCCTAGATTCCTTAGGGATGGCTACTGAGGTGGCATCTGAGGAGGAGGCTGTAAACTGGATGTAATGAGGACAGGGATGAGTGTCCACTGCCACCTGAAACCGCTCCACAGCTAGGGCTGTAGCACCCAGCACTGACTTTCCCTTTCTAGGTTCCTGCTAATAGAACAAAATCCGAAGAAGCTTCTCACCAAATTTGCATGAAAAACAAACCAACAGAGTCCATCGTCTGACCTCTGAACCACACACACACACACACACACACACACACACACACCATAAACACACTGTTCAGTGTTCATACAAATAAATAGATATTAAATTTAAAAATTAGAGTTGTATAAACTCAGAGTGTGTTGGAGACTACAATGGGGTGATAGAGAGAGAGTGAAGAAGTTATTTTGTTCTTTATTATGACAGAGATACCTGACAAAAGCAACCTAAGGAAGAGAGGCTTGCAGTTCAAGGGCTTACAGTTCGAGGGTACACAGTCCAAGGTTCTCTGGCTTTTAGCTAATCCTGTATCCTGTCAAGTTGAGAGTCAAGAGTAACCATTAGAGGGGAATATTTTATGCAGAGTCACTAGAAGACACATTGAGAGATTTGATTCTAAGCTCAGAGAAGTCACCAATGAACTTGGGTTGAGCAAAAAGGGAAAGGCAAGAAGGAAAGAATGCTATGGTCAAGAAAAAGTAAAGATAACAACGTGGAGAGGTCAGGAAAGGTCAGCCCCTGCAGGATTTTGTGTATCATCTGGATAGGACAAGATGAGGGTTGCCATGACCATGGGAAAACAGCTGTGTATACAAATCGTACCACTGCAGGGCTTGCAATTCCACGAGGCAACTCCTCTCTATGCCTGTCTGTTCATTTTTCTATTTGTTCACTCTTATTGAAATGACTTTGAAAAAGAACAACACACCCTTTATTTTCATCAGACCCACAGAGTAAAAGGTTGTTTAGCGGACTCACAAAATTGGGGTCTGGACTACAGCTTTTTAGAGCCAGAAAAAGCAATGTGTTCTGTCTGCTCAGAAGCAAACAGGAGTCAAAGTTACAGTCACATGGTCAGGATACCCAGCCCCCACTCAGGATAAACACCTACTGTTATCTACCCTACAGTTATGCACATAAAGGCTGGGCCTGAGATCAGCTCATTAGTGGAGTGTTTGTCTCCTATGTGTGGGGCCAGCACAATGTGTTGGTAGATCAGTGTTCTTCCTCTGTCATGAAATCGACCCAGGAAGTTAAAACTTAATCCCAGAGTTGTTTGTAACAAGCATTCTGTAACAGATGAAACTCTTCCTCATTCTCCCTCTGACAGTTACTCATCAGTTACTGTGATAAAACATCTTGGTCAAAGGCAACTTAAGGAAGAGGGAGTTTCTCCAGGCCTAGGGTTCCAGAGGAGCAGGAATACATGGTGTTAGAGTAGAGCCACGACAGTAAGCAATAGTCACCGTGATAAGGACAGGAAGCTGAATGCTCACATCTTGAACCACAGGGACAGAGAGAAAGAACCAGAAGTGGCCCCGAGGCCACTTTCAAAGCCTGCTCCTGGTGACACACTTCCTCCAACAAAGTCATGCTCTCTAAACCTCCCCAAACAGCAAAATCAACTAGAGACCAAGCTTCAAATGTCTGAGCCCAGAGCAGACATTCTCATGAAAACCCTGCCTTCCCCAGTAACCCCTGTTTTAGGGTCTCTTGTAAACCTCAGCCTCTCAGTCTAAGGGGTTCAGCCTTTAACACGGAAGACCTTGGCATGTGGAGATGTCAAAGGAGCAGTTTGAAGAATTTGTGTGGGGTTTCACGACAATTTCTCAAGGCCCACATACAAATCATGTGTGTGGCGTCTCTGTGATGGTGCATGATGGCTAATTCCTCTAGAGAACCCCAACATGCCATCCTTACACGCTCTCAACTGACACCTTTGTTGATATCTGTTTGGAGAGGACCCCCCTTATGAGTTGACGTGCTCTCACATGACACATGTGATGGCATGCGTGTGGAGCCCTCTCAACCTCCTTCACACACAAAGACACAGAATAAAAGTAAGGTTTTCTAAAATCATGACCTAATTAATGTATTTTGAGAAGGCAGAAAGTCTGGCCTCTGAAGAATGGGGTATAGCCGTGCCGAATCAAGCAGGCAAGCACAGCAACTGGGGAATCCTGCTGGGTTTTTATTCCCAAGACTAAGGGGTCTGTGCCTTTCTCTGACTGCTCAGTTTGGCCTGACATTCTTAGACAGTTGGGCTAACTCAAAAGCACAGTCCCAAGCAACATGCAACTTCTAAGCTGGCCAGGGTCTTTACAGTTAAAAGTGGCATATTCTTTGACTCTTTTAATCCTTTGATAGAAAAGGCAGTGCATTTAATTTACATTTTCCCAAAAATCTTTTTTTTTTCCAGCTAGGTAAAACTGTTTTCTAATTTTCTCTTTTTATGTTTTTGTTGACGTTGTTGTTGTTG
Source organism: Apodemus agrarius (assembly GCA_964023405.1). Classification (NCBI taxonomy): domain Eukaryota; kingdom Metazoa; phylum Chordata; class Mammalia; order Rodentia; family Muridae; genus Apodemus; species Apodemus agrarius. The sequence goes on from OZ030007.1 coordinate 116,132,908, forward strand.
CTGCTGTTGTTAGCTAATTTGCTTAGTTATCAAATACCAGAAATGTTTTACTTATGATTTGACTTGTGGAATTCCTCTGTGGTCAGAAAGCATTGATTGTACTTTTCTGTCTACTTAGTCTGTACAGTGTTAAGAGTTATTTACAATCACATTATTATATTGGTGTGTTTGTTTACCTTTTTGATTCTATGGGATTTTACTTTTTATATTTCAGATTTCTTATTAGATACATTCATACTTAAAATTGTTCTCTCCTTCGAATTCAATAACTCTTATCTCTAAGGAACATAATTCACTAGCCACAGAAAAATTCTTAGGCCAGAAATCAACTTTGTCTAATGTTAATATGACAACTCGAGGTTCCTTTTGATTTGTCCTCTCATTCTTTTAATCCTAAACAGTTTTTCTCTTTATATGTAATAAAGATGATAAACGTGAAATAATATGAGTCCTGGGGATCAAATCAAATCTTTCTGTCTGTCAGAAAAGCTCCTTGAATACTTGAGTTATATCGTTAACTCATGTCTTGACTTTAAAATTTAATTGGAAAACCTTTGCCTTTAACTGATGTTATTAGACCATTTATATTTAATGTGATATAAATTCAACTGATAAAAGCTGCTAAGCTGTAGTTGTTTTCTGTTTGTTTTACTTGGTTTTTTTTTTTCTCATTTTTTTTTCTTCAGATTTAGTGCAGTCTGTGTTTTCACTTTACCTTCTTGGTTGATGTATTTGACAGATACCTTTGTGTTGTCTTGTTTTTAGTGTTTGCAGCATATAATAGCGTCTCTATGTTCAAACAACAGTGTGTTGTTTCATGTAGTATAAACTTCTGTTTCCCCTCTCTGGGCCTTAGTGTGTGTGTGTGTGTGTGTGTGTGTGTGTGTGTAGAAAGAGAGAGTTTTGATAAATCTTCCATGCTGGCCTTGAACCCTGATCCATCTATCTTGGTCTCCTGATCCTGATCCTCCTATCTTGGTCTTCACCAGCTTAGAAATATTTTTAAAATGAAAAGATGTTTCTTGTACCTAGCAATGTTTTTGTATTGTCTGTGTTTTGAATATAAATCCAGATTTCTGTCTAATGTCACTTTCTTTCTACCTGAACATTTAATGTGGTACAGGTCTGTTGGTGGCTAATTTTTCAACTATTTGAATGTAATAACTCTTATCTCTATGAAATATACTTTATTTAAAACGTCTTTATTTTGCTTTGCTTCAAAATGTGCCTTTTTAATGTATAAAAATCTAAATTAACCTATTTTTTTTTTAAAAAAAAACCTTAGAACTTGTAGCATCTCTCTGGCTTATAATTACTCTCATATGATTCTTATTTTGGTTTTCTGTTTATTATGTCTTATTTGTCTCTGTTTATAATAATTCTTATTTTATCTCCCTATATGTGATTCCTGTTTTCACTTTGTAGCTCATAACTTTTCTGTATGTTATTAACTTCAAGAAGTTGGGCTGCAAAGTTTCCTTCTTCATCTTACTATTGCTTCGCTGAGATGCTTGCATATGAATTTATAGTTTCTTTCAAATTCGGAAACTTTAGTTATTGCTTTTTCACATATCTTTCCCTCTCTCCTTTCCTCTCCTCCTTCTCTAACTCTCCAAACATATTTATATTAGATGGTTGAAATTTTCCCACAGTTCAAACACCACGCCCATACTGCTGCACCCACAGCCCCAGTCCTGTTTTGTCCAGTAGATTTCGCTGCTGTGTCTTCAGGACCAATAGTTGCCGTGGTCTGATGTGGCATCCCTGAGAATCTAAATGTTGAAATCTATTCAGCAGTGCAGTGGCATTAGCAGGTAGGGCTGCAGGAAGTGACCCATCTCAGATTGTTCATTAATTCCAGGATTGTTACCCTTTAAAGGAAGCCCAAGAGAGAGCCTTTTCACCACGTTGAAGGTAAAATGGTCTCATCTGTGAGGAGGAGAAGTCTGTTGCCTCCCCGCTGGACTCCCCGGTGTCTAGAAGAGTGGGAAACACATTTTCACTATTTAACAAGTCATTTAAATTTAAAGGGTTTCCCTTACAGTTGTTCGCAGGCTCGGAGTCCTGTCTTCTGCCATGTCCAATTGTGTCTGACTCGATCATCAGAAATAATGTACAAGAGCAGCTTTGGTACATACGTGCGTACTGGTTCCATCAGCCCTCCTTCTCTGGGCTGACTTTTGACAATTCTGGAGTTTTGCTCATGTTAGATCATAATTTCCTGTCTTTGTGTGTCTGCCAAGGGTGGTAGATACTGTGATTTTTACCTTGGGTGTAGAATGGTCTTGAATGATTTAAAATATTCTTAAGTTTTATTTTAGGACATAGTTAAATTATGTGAAAATAATTTGGTTCTTTTCTTTGTTTCCTCTGTTTATTTAGTATATACACACATATACATACACACATATACATACACATATATTATATGTACCTATATTTCTAAGGGTTGAGTTAAACACAATTGGACATTGCAGAAGACTGGATTCTGAGTCTGCCAAGACCACTGTAATGTGTATGTGTGTGTTTGTGTGTGTGTGTGTGTGTGTGTGTGTGTGTGTGTAAGATAGGGTCTCTCTATATACCTGAGCTATCCTGGAACTCACTGATGGCCTTGAATTCACAGAGATCTACTGGCTCTGCCTCCTAGTTCCTGAGATTAAAGTTGTGCACCTCCACACCTGGCTAGTTTCACACTTTTGATGGGCTGTGTTTTCAGTTCGCTTTAAAACATCAGTGGAGCAGCACTCTGTCTTCTCACTGCTCAGTGTGTTAAGAAGGAATTCCCGCTCTTGCCTGCTCAGAACAGAAACTGTCCCCAGACCCCGTAGGCCTACACAAATCGTGGCCTGAACTGTCTCCGAGTGGCTGTTACCTTAATCTGGGCGATGTCCTCACCCGGATGAGCCAGTCAGCGGTGAGCCTCTGAGTCACGCACTGGGTGTGCTGCAAAGATCCCTGGGATTCCTGTCTGCAGCTTTCGTCACTCTGCTGTGAGGACTAGCTGCCCCTGTGACTTTCCTCAAGGCTCAAGTCCACTTCCGTGACATGGGGACATTGCTGGTCTCTGTCCTCTTCCCTGTGGGACCTACGACACTGGGTGCTTGTGAGGTCACATTGTGTGCTTCTCCCCTCTCAGTGATTGCTTCCCCCAGTGCCTGGAAACAGTTTTCCATTTTTTAATAGTATTTTTTTCAGTTGTTTAAGGTTAGAAGCCGCCCACAAGATTGTTTTAACCCTTTACACAGTATGATTTTTACCGTGTTTATAGCTGATCACAGTTACGTGTTTTTCAGTTTAAGAGTAATCTCCTATAAGCCCATTCTTTTTAGATGTATGATTGTATTAGATGTAAGATGTATTTTTAAATGTATCACTTGTATGATTGACTGTTCAAATCCGACTCACCACTTAGGTTATTCTGTTAAATTCCTGCATATTAATTTTAGCCCAAGGTCTTTTTTTGCACTTTTGCTCCTGCCAATCATTCTGTTTATTTGTTTATTGCTTTGAGACAAGGTCTCATGTAGCCCAGGCTGCCCCCAAACTCACTTCTCATCCTCTTGTCTCTGTCTCTCAAGAACTGTGGTCACATGTGTGTGTGACCACATCCAGCCAGACCATTCCATTATTCATCTCATTTATTAAATGAATATTTATCCGTACCAGCTAAGTCCTCAGTGCTAGTCTAGATGATATACAGTATTCAGGCATTGCTCATTCTCATAAAGCAAACGTTTCAGGGCAGCAAGCAGGTGCATAAATGAGGATTTCAGGCAAATCATCTTCCTCAGCGTGGGCCTCTTAAGAAGAATGTCCCAGGCTGGGTGGTTTGTATGTGATCGGAACTTGTTCTCATGGGTCTGGGGGCTAGGAAATCCAAAATGGCTCTCCACTTGCCGTGTCCTTGGGTAACTGGGAGGTAGGGATGGGAATGTCCTGTGTGCTTTTTGATAGTCACTAATTCTAATTAAAGTTTCGCTTAAAGTCCTCACAACCTGAAGACATTGCACAGGGTATCAACCTATGGACTTTGACAGGATACAAATATTCAGTGTGTGTGTGTGTGTGTGTGTGTGTGTGTGTACACATATAATAAACAGGTGCATAAATGATGTATATATGTATATATACTTATGTATATTACCATGTGTAATATTTAAAATACATCATATTGCAGGTAAATGATGTATTATCTGTATATACATACATATATGTTATACATTATATAAATAGTGGTCTATACCCTGTTATATATAATATATATATATATTATATATATATGTCTACACCCCAAGAAACAGACCACTATGTGGTAGCAACAGAGAGCAGCCTAGGTAAAGAAGCATCTGCCTTAGCTTAGGTTTCCATGGGAAGTTCTTCATATGGGTTTTCGGATGTGAGCACCTCTGCTTTAAGCCGAGAAGACACTGTATCAGAGCCTTTGGCAGCAGATCTCATCGAAGTCAATGGGAAAGTATGTGCATGGAACTTTTATAGCACAAGAAAACCATTGGTGGATTGGGAGACTATGAACTGGAGAGAGATAGGGCTCATCCTGTCCTGTTACCTCAAATGCATATATATATATATATATATATATATATATATATATATATATACGTATATACATATACGTATATATATTACATTTGCTTACAAACCTGTTACAGTGCCATGAAAGGCATTTAGGAAAATATCTCCTACATTTTCATTCTGCTCAGTATCTTTTCGCTGATGTGATGACCTTGCTTCTTCCCACATGCACGTCTGTTTGACATACATGTTTACAGTTTATACCTTACATCAGTCATCACACCTTGCTTCTTCCCACATGCACGTCTGTTTGACATACATGTTTACAGTTTATACCTTACATCAGTCATCACACCTTGCTCAACCTGGGATGGCCTGTATTGGAAATTTCCTTTTGTAAATTTTCTTTAGGATGGGCAGTTTGGAATGAGATCCCAGAGTCACAGGTTATGACATCTGATTTGAAATGCTTCACGTTATGATAGAGCTCTCTGAAACACATTATTGATTTATAATGTCACTGGAGTCCAGGAGAATATTAGTTCCATTGCAGCTAAACAGCCCTGCCTCCTTTGCAGGAGTCGGGGAGCCACGGCCCCTCTCGCTTCATTTCTTTGGTAACCACTGCTGTCTGTGTTCTCTGGATCGGCAGAGAGCAGTATGTAGGCAGCAGATGGGCAGGAAGGAGAGGTGGGGAGGCGGAGCCTCAGTCTTCCACTACTCTGGTCCTCCTCCCTGGCTCCTGGAGTCCCTCATGGATCGCCACATGTCTTTCTCCATAGCTTATGATGTCTGCTGCTTCTACATCCGCTCCCCTGGATTCACCACCCCACCCCACGGCCTCTCACAGCCTCTGCCTTGGTTGACTTCTCCTAAGACACCTCGGTCAGGTTGTGACGTGGGAAAATCCCACTCTCCCACAGCTCCCAGTTTCATTGCAAAGAATGCTGCAGATGTGAGTAGTCTGAAATGTCTCCGCTTGCTTCGTGCCTTTGGACCCTTGGGCCCTGGCCAGTGGCACTGTTCTGGGAGGCAGAGTCCAGCTGGAAGAAGTTAGTCGCTGGAGCAGAGTCCCCTGCGGCTTCTGCTGCTCCTTCTGTTTCCTGGTACTCAAAACTGAGATGCTGCAGCCCCTCAATCCGGCTCTGTGGATAGTGCTGCAGCTCCTGCACTCCGGTTCTATGCAGCTGATGGTGCAGCCTTGTGCTCTGGCTCTGTGGACGATGCTGGAGCCTCACACTCCAGCTCTATGGACCCTGCTGCTTTGTGCTATCCCTCTCTCACCTCCATGGACTGCACCTTCTGATACCATTGCTCACAATAAACCTATCCTCCCTCAATCCACTTCTCTGTGCTATCTTGTCACAGCTATAAGAAAAATAATAAAGGCAACTTGTACTGGAGAATATGGTAATTTCTGTACTAATCCTGACCAAGTGGCTCATAGGCCTTTGGGAGTTGTGCAGAGGAAGACTGGGGAAAGAATCTGGAGATGCAGACTAGAAAAGCAGAAGAAAGCTGCAATAGAGCTTAACAGTTACAGCCACACTGTCCACCTGCGTCTTGTCTAAAACTCCAAATACATGAAGATCATTTTCTTGGGAAACTACATCGTCCTGCCTTTCCTTGTTTTGTTTCACTTTGCATTCTCACTGTAAACCTGGTTTAAAGCAACCAGTAGTAACCATGCCACCTCTGGAATGTAACACTGTTTTGAAATTTCCCCTGACCAAAAACAAACAAACAAAAACCAACTGTATTATTTTTAAATTTAGCCTCATTCACATACGCCAGAACAATAGCAGAGGTGACTGGAGCATCACAAACACACACCAACAGCATCAAGGCCAAAACTAAAAATGCATCTGAAAAGTTTTCACTGGGAAGGAGATTGTCTGGAAAAGCATGGGGGGGCGGGGTGTGTGAGGAGACAGCCGTGGGACGGCTCTGCTCCAGAAGAGTCACTTACTGAAGTGTGTTCCTACTCCCTATGACTGAGAGACCACTGCAGCCACGGTAGACAGCCTCCAGGCTACATCCGAAGCCAGCAGCAGAACGCACTGCATTCATCTTATGTTGGGTTTGCAGCCATATAAAAGCAAGCCTTCTGGGGTCAATGAGGGTTGCTCAAACATTCCAAGATAATCCAGTGAGGTCAGGCATGGGATGGAAGCAGGGTTGGATTTCCTGCGAGGTGAGGGTAGGACTGAGAAAACTATGCATGAAGCTATGAAGATAAAACCTAGGTGATCATAGACTCTACTAGGATGCTGGAGAAGAAGATGTAGGCAGCGCATGGCAACCCAGCAAGGAGAAATCAAGGTGCTGAGTTCTGGAGTTTGTTTTCTTTCTGGACTGTTTCCTGCCTCACCACCCCCCCCCATGGGGTGACTCCAGCCACAGACCATAAGACAATAGATCCTCTTAACAGATTGGGCCATCAAAGATCAGAGGCAGCCTTAGGACCCAAGTGGGTAAGACTCTTGGGTATGTCTGATGGTCCCAATGCCCTGAGCTCTCAGCAGAGTGTCACATACAAAAGTGAGAGCAACTGCGGGGTTCTCAGGGGTCCCAAGGCATTGCATGATGACGAGGTTATTAGTGTTTGCAGGTGATGGAGTGAGCGGGGGACCTCTTCACTCGCCCTGCAGGGAGATGTGGGGATTGAGGTTGTTTCTCTGGGAGCTAAAAGTCTACTCTTACTCTCCAGCATGGACACGTAGAGAGTGGATTGAATCTCCTCCACTCATTCTTCATTCGCTCAGATTCCCTGATGGCTCTCGCTGATGGAGGCTATCAGAAATCGTTTTCTGTTCTCTGTTTCCTATCTGAAGTTTGAACCCAGGTTTTTTTTAGTTGCTGTTGTAGTTTTACGTGTTATAGGTGATATTTTGTCATGTTTGATTGAAATATTTTTTTGGTTTAATTTTTTTTCACCATTTAATGATTGTGATGTTATTCTCCAGTGTACGGATATTTTACATTTTTGCTTATTCAATCCTGTCACCAGCCTTTTCTGTTTAAACTGTGCTCTTTTTTAACTGCGTGGAGCAGAATCATTTCTCCACAGATCTATCTATAAACACCCTGTTTTAAGACAAACTTTCATACAATTTTTAATGATTCAATACACTATTTGAGAATGAGTTTATGTGTCATTTAACAAAGGATATAAATTAATCCTTACCCAAACTTTAGAGTATTTTTCTATACCTCCCAAATTACCCTTAAAGCTAGAGGGAAAACAGAGTCAAGTCTATTACTCAAACTACTAGAAGCTTTCTTCTGAATATCAATCCACTAATCAATATTTTTGGTAATTCCCCTCTATATCATTATTTTGTTGTGTGTCTTCCTTCTATAGTTTCTGTCTCATTGGGTCTGCAGTTGGCAGTCTTTATGAAAGCAAGAGCTATTCTTTGTAAAAAAAAAATTTTTTTTTACAATCAAAATGAAATTCTCAAAGTAATGAAAGTCTGTATTTAAGTTGGGTGTGCCTGTGCACTTGCTACTCCAGTGATTGGGAGGCAGGTGCAGGCAGATCCTCTGACCTCTAGAGCTGTAAGAGCAAAGCAAGTTTACTTTGTTTAAGGTTCTGATGTTGTAACCCTGTCCCAGTCACAACTTTAAACTAACACATCCCCAGTCTTCCTCAGTGTGGAAGTCACAAGGTTATGGACCATGTCTGTGTGATCTCAGACATCAGTGAATGGACAGAGGCCCCAACTTTGCCAGGTTCAATGTCTTCTGTCCTCAGAAGACATCTGTGCTGTGGACGGGCCATCAGGACCTGGGATTAGATTGCTGTGGGGACCATAAAGCCTTTGCACTAGACACTAAGCAAGAACTATCCATGTGTGTGCACATACACATGTATATATGCACGCACACATGTGCAAACACACACACACACACACACAAAAGAATTTTTTAAGGAAGGAGGAGGGGGAAGCAGGGGGAAGAAGCTGAGGAAATGACGCAGTTATAGTGCTTGCCTTTTAAGCAGGAGGACCTACTTTTTGAAAATCCAAAAGGCAGTCATCCCATCTCTGCACAGGCAGAGATAGGTGGCTATCTGGGGCTTGCTGGCCAGCCAAGCCTACTTGTCAGGCACTGTCTCAAAAACTGGGTGTTCACCCATTGAGGATTGACATCTGAAGTTGTCTCTGACCTCCATATGCATACACACACAAGTGTGCCTGAAATGCACGTGCACACACATATGCCAAAAGAGAGGGGAAGAAATAACTGAGAAACTACACATTCTCATGATTCATCTCCCCTCAAGTCCGCAAGAAAAATAAAAGGCTCGAAAATGACACTTAAGCCACCAACGCATATTCCCTTCATCTACTAGTCTAGTAACTTTATCAAAGGAGGCACTTACAATAGGCTCATCACTTGTCCCTAGCAGGCTCCAGTGGCGGCTGCTCTCCTGTCTAAGTGCATACTTTCCAAACATCCATTGAGTCATCTCTTCCAGAACCTTCTCCAAATCCCCAGGAAGCCTCCTCTTTCCAGAATCTATTCCCAAATCACCCTTTTTCCATTTTGAAAATGAGCACAAGGACCATGTCTTCTTGACATCTGACCTCCACATCTTTTCTGCTAAAAATTGATGGATGAACAACTGCAAGTTAACTGATTATTACCTGATAAGAATTTTAAGACAGCTCGCTTAAGTGAGATTACCCAACAGACACGAGACGGTGGGTCATGAACACCAGCCACAATTGGTTCTCTGTAGTGTCTCAGCCCCCAGGTATGAGTCACACATTTGGAGAGATTCACAGAAAAATAAAAACACTAAAGTCATTCTAGAAGGGGTTCTGATCACAGGGGAAATGCCACGTGGTTAATGAGACAATCTGTAAATTCAGGTCCTCAAGCAGGACAATGGCCAGGCTGCCAAACCTCTGCAGAGTCACAGCCTCCGTGTTTACAATTCTTTTTTTATTTTCTTGCCATCATGAAGAAGAAGAAGGAGAAGGAGGAGAAGGAGGAGGAGGAGGAGAAAAAGAAGAAGAAGATAGCAACCCCTCATGTGTCACAATTTCTTCTAAGATGTGAGATATATACATATATATGTATATGTATGTGTATATATGTGTGTGTATATGTATGTGTATATGTATATGTGTGTATATGTGTGTGTGTATATATATGGTCTTTAAATATGCAGGAAGAATTTAAAATAAGAACTGCTTTTGTATCTGCCAGTAAGTATTTAATTTAATCCTTTAAAGTTGCTGTCCACAGACTGACTGAATGTCAGACTACAAAGGTCCGCCCACTGAGTGAAGCATCCGTATTAAACTGAAAGGGTAAATATGTGTTAGGGGATGGTGATGACCCCTGACTTTGGTCTGGCTGATAACAACAGTCTCTCTAGCCCTTGACTCCCTCTCTGCTGCACAGCTCTGTGCACAAGCACGTGCTCCCCCTCCGTGGGGTAGCCTTTTAGGATGCTCTGCTTACTACTCATCCTTAACACTCAGAGCGGAAGGTAGACCAGGTGCCCTACAGACCTGCACTGTGGGGACCTGCCCGGTATGAATTATTTAGGTACCCCCTAGATTTTCCTCTGAGGTGTCCCCATCCATCCTGTAACCTATGACCTTTGCAGTTCCTTTCCTTTGGCATCGCAGCACCACTCTAGAGGACTTGGAGTTGACTCCTTTGCAGTCTTACCATCTCCTCCCTGTTCTGGTCCTTCATCTGTCCTGGTCACCCTTCCCAGACTTGATTTCTTGGCCCCTTTCTCTCTGGCACCAGCTTGGCTACATCAGGGCTGGATATAAACCTTAGCTGTGCCTTCTGGTCCAAGTTGATTTTCTGTTTTTGTTTGTTTTGGTTTTGGGTTGGTTTAGTTTTCTGAGGCAGGGTTTCTTTGTGTATCGGTAGCTGTCCAGAACTTACTCTGGAGACGGGGCTGGCCTTGAACTCGGAGATCTGCCTGCCTCTGCCTCCCAAGTGCTGGGATCAAAGGCGTGTACCACCACCGCTTGGTTTTTTTATTTCTTTATTTTTTAAGTTCTTAGTTGACAAGACAATTGTTAATACGCTCATATGTTATTCTTCCACTTGTTAAAAAAAAAAAATCCTCCTGACTCTTATACACTAGATTTACCTCTTCCCCTCATAACAAAATGAAAGGCGTGCCCGTCCCACTGTTGTGTCTCCCCCCTGTTCCCACCTAAACAAACTCTGTTCCCTGCATCCACTCCACCCCAGCTTCTCCAGTGGTCACTGCGAACTCGATGTCTCTAACTCCAGTGTGCAGTCCTGGTCCTCATCTCACTGACCGATTTGTGGCTTTCCATCTACACCTATCTTGAGTGTATTCAGGGTACAGGGTTCTGGTCTTCCAAAACCAAATATGTAGACTAGGGACAAGCCAATATATGGCGAGACACTGTCTCATCTGCCTTCTCTGAGTCAAAGATTGCAGGTAGGGGAGCAAGGAGCTCAGTAGCTTCATGTCTGCCGATGGAGATTACTGGCCAGGGACTGTGATATGCTTCTAAGAGTGCTGGAAATTTTCTTTTTCCAGTGGAAAGGGTCACCTCTCTTGTACTGTGTAGGCATACATACAAGAGCAGTGTCAGGCCTGGGATGAGTCTCACACAGCTAGCCTAGTCGTTTTAGTTGATGGAGACGCTCTCTCTTAGTGTAAGGAGGTTGATCAGACCTCCCAGCAATGCCTTCTGTCCTTTGAACCTTCATTGTATATATTCACTGTAAGTATACTTAAGAAGATTTCATTCAGCTATACACTAGATATTTAACACATTCTCCACACACCTTAGCTCCTCCTCCTCTTCCTTTATAAATTATTTTTAATTATTTACTTTACATGCCAATCCCACCCCCATCCCACATCCCCTTCTTCTCTGAGCGGGTGGGGGCCCACCTGGGGATCCCACCCACTCCCCCCCACACCCCAACCCTGGCACTTCACGTTTCTGTGAGTCTAGGTGCTTCCTCTCCCACTAAGGCCAGACAAGGCAGCCCAGCTAGAAGAACATATCTCACATATGGGCAACAGCTTTTGGAAGTGCTCCCCCCCGCCCCTCCACACCAACTGACTCAGACAGAGGCAGACACCCACAGTCAAACAGAGGATGGAGTTGGGGACTCTTATGGAAGAACAGGAGGAAGGATTGCAGCCCCTAAGGGGATAAGTACTCCACAGGAAGACCAACAGAGTCAACTAACCTGGACCCTTGGGGCTCTCAGAGACTGAACCATCAACCACAGAACATACACAGGCTGGACTTAGGACTCCCTGCACATATGCAACAGATGTGCAGCTTGATCTTCATGTGGGTCCCGAACAACTCCTCTAGTTACTTCTATCGTCATGTCACATATACATGTGTGATTTTATGTATGGAGCCATGTATGATTAAAACCCAAGCCTCTGTGTCTTTCTGAACCGGACTTGGTTTGCTTAATGTGATAATCTCTGCTTGCGTCCATTTTCCTAACTAACCTTACTAAGTAAGCTAACCTTACTTAGCAGGGCTCCGTCTGACAGTGGCTTGATCTGTTGGTTCCCCGCCCCCCAGTTGGAATCCAGATGAACTTAGCAGAATTCCAAGACTGCCTTCTAGGACCAAACGCATGAGGACATTCTTGATTGGGCAGCATTTGAACACGCCCTCCTGTCATGACATTCTAGGCATGCCACCATCCGGCCACCAGACATACATAGTCACAGTCCCCGATCCACACTTCTGAGCCTCCCGTGACCTCTGACCCTCCTGGTGCTGAATGCCAGTCTTCTAAGGCCGGCTCCTATTGTTCTGTGATTGAGTTGTTTGGTAGGACAAGAGTAAAGACAATGGAAGCAGAAATGGGGCACTCCCATTGGCCAAGAGACAAACAAGACCTTTCTCAGGACAGCCATAGGCAAAGACACTCTTCCCTTTAGTAAACCATTTTATTCCAGTGAGACTGGCATAGTAAAAACTGTTTATGTTTATCATGTACAACAGGCTGAATCTGGGGATCGGTTGCACCTGGTGACTCCTTCACCTCCACATCCTACCACTGCCTTTATTGTTATTATTGTGGTGGTTTGCTTTAGTATGAACGTTCAACCTGAGAGTTCCTCCCAGACCAATGAGATTGGTTCAGTGCGCAAGAGAACTTGTTACAACTCTCTAAAGACCTAAATTAGGTGCCCAGACTCTACCTTAAAAAAGCAAAACAAATCAAACCACCAAGGAGGTGTCACGGCATGGTAGAGCACATCTTTAATTTCAGCACTTGGGAGGCGGGAGCGGTTGAATCTCTGAGCTTGAGGCCAGCCTGGTCTACAAAGCAATCGTTCAGGACAGCCAAGGCTACACAGAGAAGCCCTGTCCTGAAACCTGTCCCCCAACTCCCCCACCCCCACGCCCAAAAAAGCCAGGCCTCGCAGCTTGTATCTGCCGTCCAAGCCCTGCACTCCTACAGGAAACGGGAGACCAACACTGGAGAATCGCGTGCGTGTGGCAGTGGCAGACAGAACAAGAGAGACCCTGGCTCAAAACTAAGGTGGGAAGAACAGACTCCAGAGTCCTCTGGTCTGCAAATGCCCAGTGTGGTTTGTGTGCACTCCCCCGCCCCCACCCCCACGCAGAATAGTTTTCTAAATGACTCTCTTTGTGAACTTAAAGTACAAAATGCTGCATTGTAGGCTGCAGACACTGTGTTCTACAAGTAGGATTTGCAAAGAGACCCCTTAATGAGTCAAACCGGTTCCAAAGACAGCGTAGAACTTGCTGGAGGCCATTAGCATACCTAAGGGATGACTGTCAACTTGAAGGGGGTTGTCAACGGCATCTGTGAGGATAACTCTTAGCTGTTCTTCCTTATATTATCACATGGACGAGAAACCCACCCAAGCAGAGACAGGCTCAATAGCTCCCCACAAAAGACCCCCACATGAGCACAGAGTCTCAATCGTTACCCAAGAACACACGGCTATTGGAAAGGCAGCTCTGGATTGCAAGCAGGGACACTCTTAAGCTTCCTCTCCCATGGCAGTCCCTCCAGAAGTCACAGGAGACCGGGCTCAGCGTCAGCCCTTGGTGGCACTGCACAGAGACTTGGGGACAGTGCTTTTTCTCTGACCAAACCTCCTGGAAGGCCATCCCTTCCATCGAGTGATTCCCTGAAACTATCTCAAGAGAGGAACAATTTTGTTTCCAAAGCAGAGGCGCATAAACGTAGCCCAGGCTGGCCTCTGACTTGTGATCATCCTCCTTCACTTCCTGAGTTTTGAGGTTAACAACCTGTACCGCTCGGCCTGGCTAGAGGAACAATTCTGAATCCTGCCCTTCTTCCCCGGAGCGTCCATGCTGGGTCCTCATCAACACTGGAACCTGGTCTCTTGCGGAGCGCAGGCTACAGGTTTTGCATTTCCACATGTACACTGGGGTCTAGCTTAGACTCTTCAGGTTTAACGTGAGTCTAACAGTGCCAATGCAGACCTCCCTGTATGCACAGGACAGACGCAGGACTGGGCAGAAGAGGCCGCACGCATCAAGCGCCACCCCCTGAGGAGATCCCAGTGCTGATCTCTCTTGCCACCTGCAGACATCTCGGCATCACGCACGACCTTTGCCTTTGAAGTGCCTACTGTCTTATCGTCCTTCCAGGAGGCCAGCTTCTTCATAGGAACCACCGGGTTCCGGAGAGCTCCAGTGTCTTCAGCGTGCCTGCCATCGCCCTGCGTGGGCTTTGGGGACATGTCAGTCTGTACACGGGACTTGAGAGATCTGCCAGTCTAGAACAGTAGAAGGCAAAGCCACAGTGCAGAGTCAACTCCCTGGCAGGTCATCTGCTCCTGTGGGGGACCTTTGATGAGCCTCAGGAATGTGTGTAAACACACACACCGGCTCCCTTAGATAGGACCACCCACCCCTCCACTCCATCACACCCTTCACTTCCGGCTTGAGCACCATCACCCACCCACCCCCACCCCCACCCCCGCTCCCCCCTCCCCCCTCCCGCTCTCTAACTTACGGTGCATCCCACTGGTCTCCCTCATTTTGCTATCCAGATCCCCATTTCCCTCAGGAGCCCTCACAACCATTCTGCCTCATCTCTAAGTCGCTGACATTGTCTCTAAAGTCTGCTATGATCAGAGCCCAAAATTGGGTTGTGGGGAGACAGGCAGTAGCAATTGCACATGGAGATGTTTGGCATGGGGCTAGGAGCTTCATAGATACGAGCTTTAATACTCACCACGGTTAGGACGGGTAGGAAGCTCTTGTACAAGAGAAATCTGAACTGCACACAATACGTATGTTGCTCGTGGTCTCGCGGCTGCTTGGTAGGCAAGCTTAGTGCTGTACGCAGCCCCGGTCTTTCAGCCTCATGGCCTTCCCCGCTTTGCCCTCCCACTGTGGCCTAGACTCGGATTCTTGCTTTGCTCCAGAGTGGGTGTGTGGAATAAATCTGTAGCTATCTCTCAGTTACCCTCAGTGACTCGCGGGCCCGTTCATTGTTCTGCCGATAGATCAGCAAGGATAAACCGTGTTTCAACACAAGCGAGTGTTTGCAAAACATCTTTTCCTCCTCTGCTGGGTCTCGCTCGTGGAGAGCTGGATGGTGCCAAGGCTGAAGAGCAAGAGCGCATGACTCATTCCCAGCCTGCCAGGCAGGCTTCTCGGTGGGGCTTCACACGTCGGAGGCGGCGGCGGGCTGCGGCTCTGTGATCTGCTGCACAGAGAGCTGGAGGAAGCCGCCCTGCGGAGGTGACAAACTCAGAGGCCACATGCAGGTGCCTGTCTTTACCCCCTCCGAAAATATTTCAGTGCCATTGTGCAGATCACAGCAACCCCGTGGGGAAAGACGGCTCACAGAGGTCTATTTCTTCTCAAAGTTAACAAATAAAATATTGTTATGTTGTACGTGTGTGTGTGTGTGTGTGTGTGTGTGTGTTCGTGTGTGTAGGTATGAATGCATGTGTGTTCATGTGTGTAGGTATGAATGTGTGTGTGCTTATGTATATAAGTATGCATGCGTGTTTGTGTTCATGTGTGTGAATATGTCTGTTCATCTGTGTAGGTATGAATATGTGCATGTGTAGTGGCCAGTGATCAACCTAGCTGTTTTCCTTAATCATTTCTTCGCCTTATCTTTTTTTGAGACAGAGTCTCTCACCGATCGAACCAGCTCACAGCCAGGGAGCTCCAGGGATCATCTTGCCTCTGCCTCCCTAGGGCCGAGATTACAGACCTGTGCTGCTGTGGCCTGGCTTCTTGTGGGTGTGGCAGTCTGAACTCGGGTCCCCGTGCCTGCACAATAAGCACTTTACCAGCTGAACTGCCACCCTCCTAGACTGCTCTAATCTCAGGGAAAAGCTTGTTTTGCAAACATTGGGTGGCGGGTTGTAGGGGTGAGTTGGTCAGACCCTATCCAACACACCTAGATCAGGTCTTTCATTTCTGTTTTCCCCCTAGTACCGGGACTAGAACCCAGGGCCTCACACATGGTAAGCGATCTCTGTGAGTGGACTGTCTCCAGGGCCAGGAACGCGTTCTTATTCACAAGCCTCTAGGGTCTGGTCGGAGTAGAGCAGCCCAAGCCTTCAGCTGCACAGAAACTGCCCCTGCACGGATGCTGATGCTCCCCTCCCACTCGTGTCTGGATTCCACTTCCCTCAGCGCCCCCCTCACATCGCCTCTCAATCCCTTATCTGTGGGTTTGTTTTTCTCAGACCCTGATTGGGAAAACCAAGGCCAGCAGCATCCCAAGTCCTCGGGACAACGTGTCAGCTCCGTGACTGTCTCCATGACAATATAGTACATGTCCTCTGCAAGTGCCAGGGTAAGTACTTGGCTTCTAGAGACCATTTTGACCCCCTCCTATGAGGAGGTGTCCTGTCTGCTAAGCACTTGTCCCTGCCTATTGATTAAAGCCTGAGAACATGCTTAGTTTGCACCTGCTGTCAGCTGAACTGGTGATCCCTCCTCGGCCTCCTATAAATTCTCCCCGGCTGCCTGGGCTCATATGTGTGTGGTTTAGTATTAAAATAGATGCTTCCTCTTTAGACAGGTCTCTGTCAGGTGGGTCAACCTGAGAACTGTGGCATTTTCAGAGTTGATGTCTCTCTGCACCCCAGCCCCATGCTCTGCAGCTCTGCTCAATCATAACTCACTGACGGGCTCCTTAGGCAGGCAACAGCCACATAACTAGTAATTAGTGTCCTGTCAGCTGGTAGCGCAGGCCTTCGTTCCCAGCTGCTGACATCAGCAAGTCCGTCATCCACTTAAAGGGCGAGCACCTTAGCATCACGAGGCGTTCATCTGAAATACCCAACTGTGAAGGAAATTCGCCTTAAAAATAATAGAATCATGTTTGGGTGAAAGTCCATAGAACTAACTAAAATGGGAAACTCACCAGTCAAATTTCTGTGCAAAGGGGAGTCTGTAAGAGCCCGTCTGCCTAGACACAGATTTATCTGTCATAAATCCACAGCAAGCCTTTACTTTCTGATTAGAGGACGGAGTTATGTGGTCGCAGAGAACATCTGTTTCAAAGAGAGAAGTCTGAAAAGAGGGCGGCACTTGGGCCTGGCTTGCTCCATTCACGGATCGCGCATGAGAGAGCTGAGCATTATTTTCTTTCCATAAGTTCTGGTTTTAAATGAGGCAAAAAAGATGTCTGGAGAGACTGCTTAGTCCATAAAGTACCTGCCTGTGAACACAGAACCCAAATCAATTCCCCTGAAACTATGAAAAGAGAAAGAAGAAAAGAACACAAACTGGATACGGTGCTGCTAGGTACTTGAAATTCCAGTACTGGGAAATGGAGGCCTGTGAACTCCTAGAGACTGCTGGCTGGCCACTGCAGTCGAGTTGAAGACCCCAAGGCCAATAAAAGACCTTGTCTCAAAATAAAATAAAGTGAAAGGAAAGGAAAGGAAAGGAAAGGAAAGGAAAGGAAAGGAAAGGAAAGGAAAGGAAAGGAAAGGAAAGGAAAGGCTGTGTCTGAGTAATAGTCACCCAAGTTTGTCCTCTGGCCTTCACATGTAGACACACACATGTGTATATACACACCCACACACATGTGTGCACCAACACACATATATGAACTTCCAGACATACAAGATCACACACAAGTGCACATACACACACATACAAATACAAACGAAGCATAGTATCTATTTGATACATATTTTGAAACAATGTACACCCACAAATCTCATGTTTGCTTTGAAAATTGAAAATTGATGCTAACTTCACATAATCCAAATCATGGCTATGTGATTTTTCAAAGTTGTTACTAACTAATAGGACTATAACTCAGAATAGGGGAAACCGAGCCGTTTTTAAGAAGCCGACTGATGAAGAAAGCCATCTACTTAATTTTGAAAGCTGCTCAGTCCCGAATAAGCATAGAAACAATAATTGCCGTTAAGAAATGTGCTTCACCTTTCATTTAACTTCTGTTCCGTCAACATGCTACCAGGATCATGTCTATATTTAGGTTTTGTTCTGGGGTTCGGCCCCGAACTGAAGATTGCTACACCTCCAGGGTCTCCCGCCTCGGACAGAGTTGGCAACAAGCAACTTACACTTACAAGGAAACCCACCAACCCTCAGGGAGTTCAGCTGCCACCACGCACAGCAGCCACGACTTAATCAAGGCATCCCAAGCAGGTAACATTTTTCTTCCTGCACGATTTTGAGACAGTGTTTGCTCACCACGTAGAAACAGCAAATATGCATGTTGGAAATTGGGAAAACAAATATGTCAGAAAGCATTTCATGCATCGTTTAAAATTATATTTAAACAGTCCTCTGGTTGTAAATTAAAGAAAGGAGAAATTATGTGGCTAAGCTTTCATAAATGTCAGATACCAAATTCATAGAAATTAATAAATACAAATCAAGGACAATTTATCTTTTTTTCATTAAATAAAACAGTAATTCACAGAGTGCAAATGAGACTCACAGACACACATTATTATAGGGAAGGGTGATACCACATTCCAGGAATATTTGTAGCACATTAGATATGTTGCCTCAAATGGACAGGAATAAATTAGAAATAGCATGTATATTTTATGACATATTGATGATAATTTTTCTTCCTTTTTAAATCCTTCCTTCTTCTCTCTGAGTTTAACCCTTCCCTTGGGGGGAGGAGGATGCCACCACCTTGTGTCACAAGCCTGTTCTGGAGGAATGGGAGCTAAGCAAAGGGGTGTGAGATTTATACACTTGGGCAAGATTGGGGGGGGGTGAAGCGCTGGCCTTTCTTGTACTTTTCCTGTTTGCTGACCCGTGCAGCCATCTAACCCCGCTTACATTTTTGAGGACTCCGGACAAAGGGGCAATTTATAGTGGTGGCTTGTAATTATCCAGAGCAGCCTGCAATCCTGGGATCTCTGTGGACCGTGCCATGTGCAGCCAACGGACTGGAGAAGGGACAAGAAGGAGGAGGACAAAACTGTGTTTCTTTATTTAAAAAAAAAAAAAAAACAAAAAACCAGTCTTTTCAGATCTGTGGTGACTGAGTAAGAATGGCCCCACAGACTCATCTGAATACCAAGTCATCAGGGAGGGGGACTTTTGAAAGGATTGGAAGGATGAGGAGGTGTGTCTCTGGGGGTGGACTTTGAGGTTTCAAAGCCCATGCCCCGCCCAGTGTTTCTTTCCCCTTCTGTCGGTGAATCTGGACACAGCGTTCTCAGCTGCTTCTCCAGCACCAGGCCTGCTGCACGCTGCCACGCCCTCTACCAGGGTGACAAGGGACTCGCTGCCTTGACGTACCCTCTCAGAGGCACCCAAGCCAGAACAAACCCTCTCCTAAGTTGCCTTTGTCAGAGTATTTCATCTGGCCAACAAGGAAGAAACAAAGACTCTCGTTTTTCCGCCTTTAATCTATTTTCTGCATGTTGTACAACAGACATAAATGTTATTGATCCTGTGTTAGGCATTGCACTATGCCGTGGAGAGACACCATGAGCAGGGGCACTCCCGGAAATGAGAGCGTTTGATTGAGGCGCGCTTGCTGTTTCGGTGAGCAAGGTGCTTAGTCCTAAACAGAGAGGGGGGAGCGGGCCTGCTGTGCTCCGCTCCCTTCTCCCTCCAGTCGAGGGAATGGCCCCACCCACGACCAAAATGAGCATCCTGCATCACTTGTGGTACTCAAGGTAACTCCCCACAGGATGCCTAGAGATCTGTCGCCCACGCCGACAGTTAAGAGCAATTCTCACATCCGAATCCTCTAACATCCGACCACTCAAAAACAACCCTTTTATGTCGTTTTGTCTTTGTGTTTGTTATAAAAGACATACTTTATGAAGTCTTATAGAAGGATCCTTCAACGCATGTTTTCTTTGCTTTTTCCCTTATTTTGTTGTTGTTGTTGTTGTTGTTGTTGTTGTTGTTGTTTCGCAGAATTTTACTAACTAAGCCATCCCCTCCTGTTGGACATCTGGAATGATTGTAACCCTTTGATGCGTTAATAACCTGGTAACTGCACCAATATCTGCTCTGCCCCTCACGGCACGCTCCTCCAGAGTGTGCTCTGGGGCAGGCACGGTCCGAAAAGCCGGGGGCTTAGCACCAAGCTTATGTCCCACCTGCTGGAAGGAGAGACCAGATTTCCCCCCGTTGTCCTGGGGCATCTACACATGCACCACGGCATATGCACACACACACACACACACACACACACACACAGGAAATAAATACTAAAACATAAAAGCAGTGGATGGCTATAAGGATGACAAAATTCATTATTGTCATAAGATAGTGAAATAGACGAAGTAAAACTACAGGTGTTGCGCACGCACACCTGCAGGTACTGATAATGTGATAGCCAGAAACAAAGGACGGCAGCAGCTCTGACTTCGCGTGGAATGTACAGAGAGTGTGAGAAACGCTCGAGTGGAAGAGACAAGCCAGTCTGCAGGCTGTGTGCTGCGGACCTGTGGTGAAATCCGGCCTGCGGAGTGGGGGGGGGAGGGGCAGCACCACGGACACGGAAGTGTGACCGTGACATTCCAGCACCTATGGAAGCAAAGGGAGAACAGGGGGGGATGTGGGGAGATGAGGGCCTGCAGTACAGGCTCGGAATGCAGAAGGAAGTGTGGGAGGAAGGAGGGGAGGGGAGGGAGGGAAGTGTGGGAGGAGGGAGAGGAAGAATGGGAGGAAGAAGACGGCTCTGTCAGCGGGAGAGAGACTGGGTAAAAAGGGTCCCCTTGTTTTGAAGCAGCGCTGATCACAGCCTGGCTTAACTGGATTGAGAAAAATCCCTTAGGTAACAAAACAGAAGCAGTGACCACTCTTTCTCTTTCTTTTCATAACTTACTATGGCCTCTTGACAAGTCTCCACGAACCCAGTGTGAAGGATCCTTTAGTGGGCCAGGGTGCTTCCCACTGGGTTCAGTACCTGGGACCTACGAGGCGACAACCAAGTCCTGAAAGTTGCCCTAAGAACCCAACACGTGCACTGTGGCCCCCTGCGAGCCTGTGCAGTCACACGCACACAGCCCCGTGTATTTACACGGACACAGAAGGCTTTTAAAAGGTCAATGGAAACCAATCTGAAGCTTTTCTTTTTACCCTGAGTCATCATCACACTTTCGCATCCATCGACTGAGAATGTTCATTCTCATTTATTCTGACGAATGCTATCAGACAGCATTTATAGGTCTTGTGATTAAGGTTCAAGTGTGAAAAGACAACATCACTTACCTGCAGTATGGTAGGGACGCGGGGGCAGAAGGTACACAGCAGAAACAATGTATCCTTGTTTTACACGGGAGGGGCCCCACTACATTAACTAATAAGACATGGTTAGTATGTAACGACCTTCTCTTTCATTTATTTGTTTTGTTGTTGGAGACAAGGTCTTGTGGGTCTGGAACTGGAAAGCCCCGAGCTCCTGCCTCTCAAGGGATTGCGGGTGTGGCCACCTCACCTGTGGGAGTCTCCTCCTGAAACTCCCTGCCCCTGCATCCCCTCTGCTTTTATTTTCATAGCTAATAAAGCTTCATAAATTGAATTTGGCAACTTCTCTGCTTTCTTCAGTCATTGAAAAGTAATGTATGCAGCACTGAGATTAAAGTGCCGATGATACTGTCTAGACCTGTGTCTTTGGGGTGGAGAGTTGGGCAGGGCTCTACAGGAAATAGGCAATATTTCATTTGTAATGATTACAGTTTTATTTTTGTTCTGTGCCTACCACAATCTCTATCTCTCTCTCTCTCTCTCTCTCTCTCTCTCTCTCTGTGTGTGTGTGTGTGTGTGTGTGTGTGTGTGTGTGTGTGCAGGTGCACACATGCGTAGAAGCCAGAGGTCAACCTTGGTTATCATTCCTCCAGCCATCCGCCATGTTTCTTGATAGACACTTTCTCACTGGCCTTGAGCTCAGGACCTAAGTGAAACTGGCTGGATGGTGACCCCAGAGTCTCTGCTCCCCAGCACTGGGGTGCGAGCACATATAGCCAAACCCGACTTCTTTGATATGGGATCTAAGCATCAAACTCAGGTTCCCAGGCTGGCCAGCAAACACGATGGATGCCAACAGCCTCATCTCCCGAGCCCGTTCCGTGGATTTCAAGGATGCCCGTCTCTTTCCTACTTGCTCTCAGAGCATCTCGCTGTTTTCCTGCTGAAAATGGATTTCCCAGGCCCCTTTTCCCAACAGCTGTTTCAGATCTGTGACACCAAGAGATGAGTGGACATGAGAGAGGGACCTGTGTCCCCTGACCCACTGCGTCTAACCCTAGCAGTGGCTCCATCTTCTGGGGTTTAGCCCTGCAAACCAGCATCGCCTGTACCCCGCCCCTCCTTCACTTCCACCATGAACCTGGCCCCGTCCAAATGATCCGGACTCTTGCACCGCCATGCCGACTGTCTCTGCAGCTTCTCCAGGCCGGGGGTGGCAACAGCTTCTCATAGACTAATCTTAGTAGTGATCCACCAACCCTTCTTTCCCTCTGAAGTCCTCCATTGTAACGACCGCACAGGAAACCCCTTTACTGAGCTGCCCAAGAAACCTGGCTTGTGAAACCAGCCCTGGCTGATCCCACGAGGCCATGCTCTTCTAGAAACGTACCAGCTTCATCTGGCTTTGCTAGCTAATTGCTTATAAACAAAAAGATGTCAGAATATTCAGTTAAGAAGTTTATAATCTACGATACATAGTTACATTCTCACTTTCTGTACCATATATTCAATATTCTCTCTCTCTCTCTCTCTCTCTCTCTCTCTCTCTCTCTCTCTCATCATCATCATCATCATCATCATCATCATCATCATTCTTTAAAACTGTGGCCTGGGACTGGAGAGCTGGCTCAGCAGTCATCAGCACTTGCTGCTCTTGTAGAGGTCCCAGCCTCAATTCCCAGCACCAACATGATTGCTTACAAATGTCTGTCTGTAACTCCATTCCCAGAGGACCCGATGCTCATCCATGCATGCGGCCAAAACAAACACACAAAACCCATCTATACATTTAAAATAATAAAATGAATGCATCTAATTGCTTTTAAATGTGACATAAAATGAATGACAAGAACACTGACTGCCTATGGGGAGAAGGTTGGGTGGCTAGCCATCACACACACACACACACACACACACACACACACACACACACAGAGAGAGAGAGAGAGAGAGAGAGAGAGAGAGAGAGAGCGAGCTTCTGATTGCATACAAAGTCATACATTTTGAACTCTGAGCCACATGACTGATTCTAAGAAACAGATGTTAAATGGTTTAAGAGAAGATTCTGGAGAGACAACGCAGGGCCAGGCGGCCGCTCTTCAGACAGCGCAGGTTCGGTTCCCACCACCTACACCAAGCGGTTCACAGCTTCCGGCAACTCCATCTCCACGGGATCTTACCCTTCTGGCTTCCAGGGCATCTGCACGGATATACACATATCCACACGTGCATGTGCCCACACTCCTGTGCCCCCTGCCACACACAGACATGCACACCGACAGATAATTAAAAAACAATAAAAAAAAACAACAGATTCTGATTCCATGCCTTCCTTTAGTGCTTTTGTTGACTCCTGATTTATTATCTGTATTATTTCTTCCTTTTTAATCTAAGTTCACCATGTTCTTCCAGCTCAATTATTTCAGCTTTTAGTTCATCAATAAATTTAAGCCTATTTGTTTTTTAAATATTGCGTTAGCGTAGCTAAGTGTGGTGGTGCTTTCCTGCAGTCTTAACACACACACACAAAAGCTGGAGACAGGAGGATGTAAGTTTACAGCCAGCTCGGGGTACATAGTAAGATGCTGTCTCAAAAAAAAAAAAAAACCAAATTAAATAAAATAAATAAGCTATTCGTATTTTGATTTTTGAAAAGGGAGAATCTCACAGTGTTTATTTTTTTAAATGTTTCATTATTTATGCTGTGCTGTCTGATTTACTCACTGGATTAGTTATGTGTATCTTTGATTTTCCAAACACAGTCACTCCGAATTCTCCTTTGACCACTACTTTCCTTCGGCCCTTTCACCTTGGGTTTTGAGACAGGATTTTACTTGTGTAGCCTGGCTGGTCTGGAGCAAGCTGTGTAGACCAGGCTGGCCTTGAACCCACAGAGCTCTGCCTGCCTCTGCCTCTGCCTCCCAAGGGCTGACAGGGAATGAGTGCCCCACCCCCCACGCACCCAGCTCGATCACTTGTTGAAATCTATCGTGAGCTGAGCTGCGGCTGGCGGGGCAAGCAGGCTTTGAAACTTACAAGGTAAGTTGACACGGCTCATGTACACACACCAACTTAAAATGAAAATGAGCATGCTTTGCTTTCCGAGCACTTCCGTTTCCTGGTGACTCTTCCCTGGTGGTGTGGGTATGATAAAGTAAGCCCCGTGTTTTGCTTTATAATTGTCAGCTATTGTTTTATCCACATCAAGACTATGTTGCTGGTTGAATACGCGTTTGAGATTGCTATCTAGTCTTTATGGATTGATATTACATTATTTGGGTTTTCATAGGGTCTTGACTACTGCATTCCATTTGAAACAGGTTTTACCTTGTAGCCCTGGCTGGCCTGAAGCTAACTATATAGCCCAGGCTGGCCTTGAATAATGGCAACCCCCCACAACCTTTGGAGTTCTGGGATTACAAGAGTGTACCATCATGCCCGGCTCAGATGTTCTATTTATTTAAGTACTGGTCTCTGCCATCTCTCATGTATTTACCTAGTATATCTTATCTTATTCCTTGGGTTAGTTTTTTTTTTTTTTAATGTCTGGAGTCTTTTTATAGCTATAGCTCTTGAAAGGAACTTGGGACTTGACTTTTAAAACCTGTGTGCACTAGAGATGTAGCTCAATGGTAAAGCACGCGCTCAGTATTCAGGAGTTTGACGCCCAGACATCTCTCCGCTCTATTTTCCTCTATGTTGATGTGATAAAATGTCCCGAGCACAGACAAGTTAGAGGAGGGAATGGTTTGTGTGCTTACGATTCCAGCTTACAGCATGTCACTGAAGGGACAGCAAGGCAGGAACTCGAGAGATTTAGTCACATCTAATCCACAGTCAAGAGCAGAGGGGTGTCTGGGAGTCAAACTCTAGACAGGTGAGTCTCTGAGTTCGAGGCCAGCCTGGTCTACAAAGTGAGTTCCAGGACAGCCAGGGCTACACAGAGAAACCCTGTCTCAAACAAAGCAAAACAGAACAGAACAGAGCAAAGCAGGAGGAAACGAGAGTGCACACACTCCCGTTTGCCTTCTTACTGTTTACATCCATACAGATCCGGCTCCAGCCCATGAAGCGATGCCATCCACAGGGCGGATGGTCCCTCCTTAATTAACAGTCAAGACAGTCCCCCATCCACATGCCTGCTGGCCAACCTGAGCTAGACAATTCCCCACTAGGACTCTTCCCAGGTGATTCTAGGCTGCGTCAAGTGGATAGCACAAACTAGGCACCCCCTCAACGCCACACAGTGAGAGGAAGACAAAGCTAGTTTAAAATTCAGGTGACGTGACTGTGGACCTAGAAGATCCAAACGCTACACAAAAGGCCCTGGCGTATGTGGGTGAGCTGAGCAAGTCTGTAGGACATGAGGCCCACTCGTAAAAGCCACTTGCTTTTCTGCACACTCAGTGGGCGATGGAGAGCTTCAAACACACTTCCATTCACCGCTGATCCAGCGAACGCAGATATGTAAGCATCAATCTGTAGCTTTGTGCTTTTCCACTCGGGGCCCCAGTTCCCAGATAATGATCTGGAGGCTTAATTGTGTGTGAATAGATGCCTAGCCTTGTTCCCCAACTATCTCTTAACTTATTACCCATGTATTCTCGTCTATGTCTGCCTCCTGGCTGGTCAGTTACCTCTTCTAGTTTCATCCGTAGAACTTCCTCAGAGTTCGGGGTGAATCCCCTGCCTCTGACTATCTCCCAGAGTTCCTATCTCTCTACCAGAACTCCTACCTCTTACGTCTTGCTTTTTGCTAGTAGGCCATCAGATTTTTATTGACAGTGATGCTTCCACACAGTACACAAGAGATTCTCTCTACATGAATCCAACAAAATATTCATACTACCAGTACACTAGACATTATAAAATGAAAAACAAACAAACAAACAAACACAGATGATCTGGGTAAGTAGAGGCATACAGTGTTGGTAGACCAGATGGCGAAACACAATACAGGTTTCCATTGCTCTAAGTCGGTATACAGGCTTCTTGCTAATCCCATGAAAATATCAGCAAGACCCTTTATAGAAGGACTAATGTCTCCTAAGGTCATTCTCAAACTCATACGGAAAGTCAGATGAAAGTGAGTAACAAGCCGGAAGAACAGCTGGAAGTGATAGTCTACGTGATTTTAGACAGGCAGCCACGGCGGTAGAATCTATGGGAGTGCACACAGGGGAAACTGCTGTAGTCACACGGAGACGCTTAAGCAGTGTTCCCAAAGCAAGCCAGTGACGGCCGGTGGCTTTCCCACAAATGGATGGACGAAGAGGGCATATAGGCAACAAGAGCAAAATAAGGAGAAAACAAAAAAAGGAGATTGGAAAGAAGGGAAGAGAGAAAATAAGGAGGGGAAGGAGGGAGGGAGGGAAGAAAAGGAGGGAGGAGGAACATAGAATAAAATGGAACTTTGACCCACACTTTGTACAAAAGCTAATCCAGACTGTGTTGTGGACTTAAATGCAAAACTGTTTATAAAACCATTGATTGTAGATATGAAGGCATAGAGGAAAAAGCACCAAACTCTAGAACTGGAGAGAAAGCTCTCAGATTTGACACCAAGAGCATAATCTACAAAAGCAAAACTTATCAATCGTAACTCCTCCATATTAAAAACCTTTACCCTGGAAAGGACTCTCTTAAGGAATGAAAAGATAAGCCATAAATAGGGAGAGAACATTTGCAAAACACAATACTATAATGGCTTTTATCTCTAATATAGATCTCCCAAAGTTTAACAGTAAATCCACACAGTTGAGTTAAAAGGGTCAAAGGACACAAGACACTTCACAAAGAGAACATACAAATGGGACACACATGTGCAGGTGTGTGTGCATGCAACCTGCACACACACATTCACACTAGCGCGCGCATACACACACACACACACACACACACACACACACACACGATTCACTGGCCACCGAGGAAACCAAACCAAACGCAGTGATACTGCACCGTATATCTATCAGAATGATGAGCATTCCAAATAACAGCAAGAATGCAAGAAGCACATCATTTGTACATCTCTTCCTGGAATGATACAGTCACCCTGTTTGGCAGGTTTAATTAAAATTAAACATATACTTTTCCTATGAATAGGCAGTTGTACTCCTGGGCATTGGCCATGTGAAGAAAAGTTATAAACTTGAAGGGGTGTGTGAATGTCCATAGAGGCTTTATTTATGTTTAATCCAGCCCAGGAGGGAAGCTACTCGATTGTCCTTCAGTGAACAAATAGATTAAAAGAACACCGTAGACCATACCCGGAAAAAAGAATTGAGAGGAAGGGAGACCCTCCCTCCCTCCCTTCCTCCCTTAGGGGGCTGCCTTGGGGAGGTTGCCTTGGGGGTGGATTCTACCCACACCTCCCTCACTCCCACCCCATAGTGAGAGTGCTGCAAGTTACCCAAAGGTCTCGATTGCAGGTGGTTCATTTAGGGATCTTTGATGCCTATATCAAGACCATGAGACCAGAAAATCCTTTGAGAATATAGTTGGAGAGGGCCAGCAAGATGGCTCAGAGGGTAAGGGGTTTGCCACCCATCTGCAGATCTGAGCTGGATTCCAGTGACCACATTGTAGAAGGAGAGAGAGAGAGAGAGAGAGAGAGAGAGAGAGAGAGAGAGAGAGAGAATGAGAACGAAAATGTCATTACAACTAAAAAGCAACCTTTTCATGGAAACTGAAAAAAAAGATGTGCATCGTCAGATCCATAACCAGAAACCCATGGTATTGATCACTAGAGAGAACTACAGTTTGGCTCCACATTTATTGCACGGACAATATAATTATTTCTCTAGTTAATATTGTGGTCTGTGTGCTCAGTTTTAAAATGCAGGTGGGGAGACGTCTCAGCTGGTGAGAGTACTTGCTACAGTAAGCCTGGCTGTGCAAATTGGATCGCCAGAATCCACATCCTACGTAACCTGATGCGGAGGGACCATCTGTCATCCCAGAATTCCTACAGGGAAATGGGGCGGAGAGGCAAGAGAAGGAGACATTCTGCTCTAGAGCAGGAAATGGGGAGACCCTTCCTCAGCCCCGAAAAGTGATTGCAGGAAAGTCCTCTGACCTCTACATGCACACCTACCCCCCCACCCCCCCACCCCACACAAAAAAATAAATGTATGATAAGTGAATTTTTAAAAAGCTGGGCTAGAGGATCGGTTCGAATGCTTTCTAGAAAGTTGTTCTGAAAGTAATCCATCTCAAATCTTAAAGGGGAGAAATTCTAAGATTGCTAAATATTAATAACTTTCTAGAATGCAATTAGGAAAAGACTCAATGTTAAATAACAGTTCTCCCATCACAGGAGTTAGAAAGGTCTTTCTACATGATAAGCATCATTTCTACAATGTTACTTATTATAAATACCCACCAGGGCTTCAATTTTCCTTACCTTCATAATTATCTGGACACTAAGTCTCAATTGGAGTATTTTTTCATTTAGTGCGGTCATGCATGGGCACACTCACCTGTATGTGTGCATGTGTCTGTGTCTGTCTCTTTCTCTCTGTCTCCCTCTGTCTCTCTCTGTCTCCCTGTCTGTGTGTTTGTCTATGTCTGTGTCTGTCTGTCTTTGTCTCTGTCTGTCTGTCTCTCTCTCTTCTCCCCTTCCCCCCATGTCTCTCTGTCCACCATGAGGGTCCTGGGATGACCTTCAGTTCACCGGGCTTGGCCGCAAGCACCTTTACCTGCTGAGCCCCCCTGCTTGCTCCCTAATTCATACTTTTATTACAGTTATTGATGTTTGACATTATCTTCCTAAGTATTTTATTCTCTTTTTAACAATGCGTTTCTTTTTCGTAAGCATGCGCCTGCGTCTTTAGCTGCCTGTTGAACGGAGAGTTCTGAACCATGGCTGACTTCCCCCTTCTGCCGCGGAAGCTACGCATCACATTTACCCTTATCGTGCTTCCGTTACATCTTAAAGATCTACAACTACAACTTTTAAAGTTTCGTTTAAAGTTTCATTATCTATCAATCCTTTATTATTTTTAAGGGTCTTGCTATGTAAAACAGGCTGGCTTTGAACCCAGCATCCTCCTGCGTTGACCTTCCAAATGCTGGGATCCATGTGCGCCGGCATGCCCAGCTCTGTGTCCCTATAAAAACTTTGAAGTTACCCTTTATTACCATCTCCCTAAACACACCAAGAGGCATAATTGAGCTACTTACAGACCAAATCATGATGTTAAGTCTGTGGTTAACTACGCCGTATCCATGTGTCTTCATCAGCTTCTTTCCCTACGGTTGTTTCTTTCACCCTGCGTCTCCCAGCCTGCCCTAATCAAATCCTGCTTCTCCCCAGCTCCGAGAACCTAATCTGTCTGTGCCTTGGTGTTCTTACTGCAACGTGCGCTGAAAACTGTGTCTGCCTCGCTGTACTGTTGCCTGAGGTGCTAAGTAGACACTTTACTCTCGGGGTACTCATTTGATGATCTGGGGTGGTAGGGGGTGCTTCCAGGTCTTCCATTTGTCTGTCTTCTCAGTGAAGAGTTGTGGTTCTTAAGACAGTGCAGGCAGATTGGAGACTGTTCTTCTACAGCGGTCCTGTTGCTGCTGCTGCTGCTGGATACATTGTTGCTATCCATCGAATACCGCCTGCTCCCGGGATTCCATTTGCTGGCGATGCTTTCCAGTTTCCAGGCAGTGTGGACATATGTCTACTCTAAGGAATTTGATGTGAACTTTCAGTTTGGGAAAATTCTTGCCCATTTTCTCCTTAAGTGTCACTTCATGCTTACTCTCACCGGGTTCCTCTTGGAATCTTCTATAGATTTGCTTTGGAACTTCTTACTCTATTAAGACTCAAAACTTTTCTCTCTTACTTGTTGTTTCCCTGTATTCCTTCTGCATGAACCCCTCAGCCCTAATTTCCACCCCTGTTTTGGGCTGATATTTTATTCCAAATAGTTTTTGTTTTTAATGTTTTTAATCCGTTCTTTTTTATATGGACCTTATCTGAAAACTATGCATTTGTTGCTATTAATTTCTATAAATAATTGCTCAATCATGAAAAAAGAAACCCCACATTCAAGGAAAGGAGTAGACAGAGTTTAAGCCTTTATATTTCGAGATAGTAAAACTCAATATTTAGGGTTTTTTGTTTTATTTGGTTGTTGTTGTTGTTGTTGTTGTTTGGATTTGGTTTTTTGAGACAGGGTTTCTCTGTATAGCTCTGGCTGTCCTGGAACTCACTCTGTAGACCAGGCTGACCTCGAACTCAGAAATCTGTCTGCCCCTGCCTCCCAGAGTGCTGGGATTACAGGCGTGTGCCACCACTACCCGGCCGATATTTAGTATTTTAACATTGATTTATTGAATGTGTACCTGTGTATAAGTGTGAACAGGCTGCACTGGCAAGCATGTGGAGGCCACAGAGCAACTTTTGGGGGTCAGCTGTCTGTTCCCATCATGTGAGTCCCAAGGATTAAATTTGGTTCGCCAGGCTTGGCAGCAAGGGCCTTTACCCATTTGGCCTACTCGCTGGCTCTATAACAGTTATTTAAATCACTGAGTTTATTTTACTTGTGGAAGACCCACTCCACCCAGTAACGAGGATCCGTTCCAGATGTGTCTTTGGTAGGGCTTTCTGGTCTCACCTGAGCATCCTCACTGCAGGCCCAGGGCAGGCAGCTGCGGAGTCCCGGGTCCCTTGTAGGTCCTAGCAGAACGCATGAAGGAGCTCTGTGCATCCGAACACAGCTGGCTGAGCCGGGTCTTCCGCAGAGAGAACCTCAGACTCCAAGTAAGAGTCCCAACAAAGGGCCCAAAAGGAGGTTCAGGAGCAAGTTCTTCTCCCAGAGAAGCCTCTCGCCAAGTGGCTCCTCTCACGCCCAGGAGACAGCCACTTGGCTCCTGGGGCTCCCAAGGGCACCTTGGCTCTTAGCCAGAACACTTTATTAGTTCTGCCCCACCAGGAGCTGGGGCTCAGTGTGTGTCCTTTATCTCAAAGGACTCCAAAGTCCTCAAAAAGCCCCATGCCTTATGAAGACCAGAGCCGCCACCTCTGAAAGATTGGAGGACTGACTCTCACGGTGGCTGTCAATTTCAGGGCCATGCAGAGAACGGGAGGCCAGGAGAACCGCAGGATGGGCTTTTTATAAACTTCACGCTAGCATCTCCATTTTTGTCAGACGTCATGTTTCTCATAGTAGTCACTTTTCTAATCTCTGTGGCAAGCGCCATTTTTATTCTGGATCGCAGTTCGGAGGGTTACAGCCAGCCCTAACAGGGAAACTTCTCTGTCCAGGAGCACGAGGTGGATGGTCACGTGACATCTGCAGTCAGGAAGCAAAGACAGACGGACGCTTGCGCTCAACTCACTCTCTTCTCTTTAGTCTGTCTGGGACTCTTACCCGCCCCCCCCCCCCAGGGGATGGTACCGCCTACATTCGCATCCACAGAGAAACCTCTCTGGTCATACCTTCATAGACAAATCCAAATGTGTGTTTCCTTGGTGATTGTAAAGTCAGTCCAGTTGACAACGGAGATTAACATCCTGGTTCTCAACACTGTGCAAACATCTTTCTCAGAAATAGCTCATGCTGTTGTATATTCTCTCGCTCTCTCTTTCCCCCCTAACTCCTTCCCCCTCCCTCCCTCTCTCTCTGACTCTAGCGCATTGCTTTCAGCAGGATAACAGGGTTTCCCCCATGTATACGCCCTCCCTGACAGTTCCTATCTCCTCCCCTTCAGATCTACACCAAGTGAGGAAAACTTTTTTGTCGTTATTGTTGATTAGCTTTACTAGTGAAAAATAATTTTATCTTGGAGCTGAAAGATGATACAGACAGAGATATAGATAGCTAAATGGCCATCCGAGCTCAAATGCCTGTCATCAGGCGGGCCCAGCACTGCCCCTAGCTCCTGCTGTAACGTTAGCAAAAACCCCACAAATACCATGAATGTTTGGTCCAATGTGGAACCCCCTGAGATGGCCCTACACTGTGTAATGAGTCTATCAGTAGTGCAAAAAAATTTTTTTCTTTTTACTTCTGACATGTTATAAACGAATTCAGCAACCCTATGGACCATTATGAGTACTTAAGAACGCTGTTCGACAGGCTTGAGAGACACAGGAAGACAGCCAAAGGAGCTATCTGTGCATGGGCAGCGTTCCCAGAGAGCCCCATAAGGAGAAAGAAGCAACAGATTCGTCAATCGGAGTTCTTTTAATAGTTCTATTATGATGTCTAATTGTGAGTGGAAGGCCCTATGACTTCATCAGAGGACTAAGCACTCAAGTTGAAACTTGTTGACTCAACTTGCCTTCTTTCAAAGCACTAAACTGCGAGCAAAGCTCTTGACAGCTAAGTGAAACTCACAAAGTTCATCTGACCTACAAAACCGTCGTCAAGAAAAATCGCAAGTCGTTTCACAGGTTCAACTTCCTTTGTGACGCTTTCTTTGCTAGTGACTTAGTCAAGATGATGCAGTCAAAGATGCCGGGCTGGGATTTGAACCCGGGTCTCTCTGACTGTAACATTTAGCCCCATGTTGCTATGACACAGTAGCTCCAATTCCTGATAGGTAAGAATGGAAGCTGACGAAAGAACATGCTGGAACTATACAGGTGCTTAAAGAATAATTTGTGGATATGAACTGGAATACATCCACATGGGTAAAAAGAATAGCCTTCAGCTTCAAATGGACTTGTTCAACCCCAAGCACATTTACAGTGCATACATGCGTAAGCGAACATCTCCAAGTCAACGCCTTTAAGCCCTTGGTCTCCAC
Source organism: Apodemus agrarius (assembly GCA_964023405.1). Taxonomy (NCBI): domain Eukaryota; kingdom Metazoa; phylum Chordata; class Mammalia; order Rodentia; family Muridae; genus Apodemus; species Apodemus agrarius. The sequence goes on from OZ030007.1 coordinate 116,165,877, forward strand.
TGAACTGCTTTATTAGTGGGAGCACAATGGGAGCTGGGAAGAGAGCGGAAGTCTGCACACACTCCTGGCTCTCTGCATCCCTATGTAAGTGAATGGGTTTTTATTTTTAATCCCTGAAAAAAAAATAAATTTAGGGAATAAATCTTGCTCAATTCTTTTTATTTTATTTATTTTTATTTTCTATATTCTTTGTTTACATTCCAAATGATTTTCCCTTTCCCGGTTCCCCCCTCTTGTTCAATTCTTAAAGTTCTTCAATGTTTCTTTTCTTCTTTTATTTTTGGCATATATGTACACGTGTATGTGCATGTATGTGAGGTCCAAGGTTGACAACTGGGGTCTTCCTCAGTCACTTTCTACCCTCTATATTAAGGCAGGGCCTCTCACTCAAGCCAGAGTTGCCACTGCATTACCTGCTGGGATTACAGACAGGTTTTGATATGGGCGTTGGAGATCTACACTCTAGTCCTCTATTTCCGCTGAGCTGTTTCCTAGAATGTCTCCTCTTAGTGTTCCTTAAGGGCTTTGCAGGAATTCTTTCTAACTGCAGATGCAGAAGTTAGGTACAGTTATGGAGTCAGACTGGGCTGGCAGCCAGCTTCCTGACGGTGCCTCAGTTTCCTTATTCAGAGAAAGCTACACTTCTCGATAGTTGTGTGAACCAATTGAGTCAATTTATTCAATAGATGTAGCATAGTGCCCAATGAGTAGGGCACGATCAATAAAAATGAACTAACATTCCACCCAAAGGGTCTAATGTCCTTCAGTGTAAAGAAAGAAACACAGTCTAGCCAGGAGCCAGGAGTTGTTACTGAGTAGCCCATCCCGGGTGCCTGCCTCTACTTCCTGTGCAGGGGCCAGAGAAACAAGGTAACTGACAACTTTCCTGGCTTCCCAGTCCAGAAGTGGGCTCAGGGGGTGCGCTGACTGATTGGCTTTTGCCAACTTGACACAAACAGAAACATATCTGGATAGAGAGTATTTTATGAGAAATTATCTCCTCCACAGTAGCCTGTAGGCAAGCCTATGGGACTATTTTCTTGATTAATGATTAGTGTGGGGAGACGTGGCCCACTGCTCCTGGGCAGCAGTTCATGGGTTGAATAAGAAAGCAGGCTGAGCTGTGCACGCCTTTAATCCCAGCACTTGGGAGGCAGAGGCAGGCAGATTTCTGAGTTCGAGGCCAGCCTGATCTACAGAGTGAGTTCCAGGATAGCCAGGGCTACACAGAGAAATGAAGAGGAGGAGGAGGAGGAGGAGGAGGAGGAGGAGGAGGAGGAGGAGGAGGAGGAGGAGATAAGAAGAAGAAGAAGAAGAAGAAGAAGAAGAAGAAGAAGAAGAAGAAGAAGAAGAAGAAGAAGAGTCATGGAAAGGAAGGCAGTAAACCGAATTCCTTCATGGATTCAGTTCCTGCTTCCTGCTTCCTGCTTCGTGCTTCCTGCTTCCTGCCTGGAGCTCCTGTCCTGTCTTCCCTTCATGTGGACTGTAAGGAGACATCAGCTGTTTCCTCCCCAAGTTGCTCTTGTCATGGTGTTTGTTCCAGGAGTAGAAACCTGACTAGGACAGCAGACAGATGACAGAAGACGTGCTTATGTTTGGTAATGAAATGCGAATCCAAAGATAGCAAATACATGTTCCGAGCGCGTAGCAGGGATGGGTCTGAGACCTGAGTCTTGCAGACGTCTGGGACCACGGTGTCTCCGCACAGACTTCCCGGATCTGTCAGGAGAAAGGCCAGGGGCTGGGAAGCCAAGTGGAGGGAGAATGGTAAGAAATGAAACCAGGGAAGTGGAATTGCACCTCCGTTCAAATGAGATCGGAGCCATCTATACGTTCTGAGCAGAGGACGGCCATGGTCTCACTCCTTTGAGAAGGCTTGCTGAGGCTGATGTGCGACAAGGGCTTATAAAGGGGCAGAGAGAGCTGTGGCACGGGAGGCAGTCGCAGCAGTCCAGGAGAAGGCGGAAGTCGCTTTAGTCTGTTTCAGCAAGACACGAGGTAAATGGTGGTCATGGTATGTATGTGTTCCCATGCATGTGCACATACAAGTGAACACACATACATGCTTAGGAACGGCAGCTAAGTAGTTAATGAGGTTGTAAGTCCCCAGATCTTCAGAACGGATGGATAAAATTATTTTATTTTATTTGTGTTTGTGTTCTAATGAGGAAAAGGGTGTGGATTTGGATGGCTAGGGAGGTAGAGGATCCAGAAAGATTTGGGGGAGGGAAAACTGTGATTGGATATATTATATATAAAATTATATTTTCAATTATAATAAGTAAATAAATAGATGGAACCCGGAAAGCCAACATGGTGTCTCAGTCTGGAGGCTGAGACCCAAAGCAATGGCCTTCCAAGCAACAGCCTTCCGTTCAGTTCTACGGTGGTTAATATTGATAGGCAACTTGACAGGATCTAGAATGGCCCAGAAGACAAACCTCGGGGTGTGTCTGTGGGGAGTTTCTGGGTTAGGTTAGCAGAGGAGGTAAGACAGCCTCCCCAACTGTAGACAGCACCATGCTGTGGGCTAGGATCCCAGGCTGAAGAAAGCAAACTGAGCCTGGGCTTCCCTGGGGTCTGTCACACACCGGGCTTCCTTTACTTGGCTGTATAATATTCTATGTAACAGTATTTATTTATTTATCCATCCATGAACATTTGGATTGCTTCCCTGCCCTGTGAATAATGATCCAGTGTGATGCAAACGTCCCTTTAGCCATCCTCTTCAGAGTTCCTTTGTATCCTTGTTATTAGTGGACTTGCTACATTGTGGTATAGTGTTGGTTTCTGTCTTTTGTTCTCCCTCTTTTTCCTTTTTGCTGAACTGGGAATTGAATCTAGAGTCATCTGCATGCTAGCCAATACGGTTGAGCTACACATCTCCAGTCCTCTTTGCTGTAGTTCAGGGTTTTTGAGATAGGTTCTCATTAAGTAGCCCTGGCTGGTCTGCAACTTTCTTTGTAGACCAGGCTAGCCTTGAACTCACAGAGATCCTCCTGCCTCTGCCCTCTGGGTGCTGGGATTAAAGGTGTGCACTACCACTTGCCTTCCTCATAAGTTCCCTAGGCTGGCCTTGAACTCGCAACTCACCACGCTGTCTTCTGTGACTCTCCTGACCTGCATTCCCATCAAAGTGTTTAAGGTCAACTTGCTCTCTATGGCCATTTTAGACACTTTATGTGTCGCTTTATGAATTACCCAGTCCCCCAATTGCAGCCTTTAGTTGTTTTAATGCTTTCCCCCCTGTGTACAGTAAAGCAATGCATTATGTGTGGGTTTCCACGATCCTTTTTTAATTGTTATTTCTTTATTCATTCATAGCGTCCATGTTTTAGGTACATTACAATTTATCTAACCAGTCCCCAAATGGCAAGCACTTCAGTCATCCCACAGGCACGCACATACTGAGAGAGAGAGAGAGAGAGAGAGAGAGAGAGAGAGAGAGAGAGAATGGAGAATCACTGCCTTCTGTGGAAGGACTTTTGTGTCCCTGTTCTTTGGTCCAGCAGATCTAGTCAGCAGAGAAGCAAGCCCTGGAACTGCCTCCCGTCCTCGGCTCTGTTCTCTCCTGGGTTGGCTTGGTGTGTGGGATGGCCTTCTCCGTGCTGGAGTAAAGCTGGGCCCAAGCAGCTTTAACCTTAGACAGTCCACTGCTCCTGGGGGAGGGGGAAATCGCTTTTCTGGTAACTTCAGCAGAATTCCCAAGGAGAACTTTAATGGAACCAACCAGAGTCCCTTTCATCTTGTATCCAACCTCTGGCTTTAAGGCAGTGCAGCTGGTGACAGGCATGCCCTGAGGGCCAGGGGGTGCTTAACCATCCCAGACCTCTGCAAACTTCCAGAGCTGGGCAGGTAGCTGGGATGGTTTTAAAAGATATATGGTGTCCTCCTACCGCACCTGGGTAAGATCGTTAGGAAGCCCAAAATAAAGATATTTAAAGCTAAGCGATGTAGCTAGAAACAAAACAAAGCAATATAACAACCTCAATATAACAACACCCCCCCCCTACACACACACCCCCACTGCCACCCAACACCCTGCAGAAAACCAAACTAATGCTTCTGGTTTTGTTTTGAGGCAAAGATTCAGGTTCCTCAGGCTGGCCCTGAGCTCACTGTACAGATGAGGGTGGTCTTGAACTTTTGATCTGTCTTCCTTCTTCCTGAGGGGGTGAGCTGACTGGTGTTCACCATGATGAGCCCAGGCCTTCGTGCGTGCTAACTGAATATGTTACTAATGGCACTATATCAGTACCTGGCCCAAAACTAGTGTTTACTGTGGAAAAGGACCCGTGTTAAAAATATTGGGTATCGTGGTATATAGTCACTGATAAGTGGATATTAGCCTAGAAGCTTGGAACACCAAAGACATAAATCACATATCAAGTGATGTCTCACAAGAAGAAAGGAGTGGACACTGGTGCTAGAATGGACCAAAACATCATTGTGGGGGAGTACAAGAACAGTGAGGTGGGAGGGGGTGGATGAGGGAGCAGGGGGAGGGAAAAGGGCATGTGGGGCCTTTGGGGGTGGGGAACCAGAAAAAGGGAAATGAATTGTAAATATAGAATATATCCAATAAATAAATAAAAAAAATATCGGGTATCATGATACAGCCTTATAATCTCACAGCTGGAGAGACGGAGGACAGGCAGATTCCTGACGCTTGCTGGCCAGACACCCTAGCCTGTTTGGTGACTTCCAGGCCAGTGAAAGATGCTATCCCTCAAAACCAAAGTTCATGGCGCCTGATGAACAACACCCCAGGTTGGTCTCTGACTTCCACACACATGTCCACGTATGTACACATACATCTTCACACATACATGGCAGGGTGGGGGAGGGGAGGTGCACACTACTTTCAGACTCTAAGCTGGAGAATCAATTTTTTTTTTTTTAAATCTTACTCAATTTGAAGAAGAATGTAGTTGAGTTGAAGAAGGGCCAGATCTCCTCCTCACCGTAGGTCCCTGGGGCCCAATGAAGGAATTCTTAGGGCTCAAGGCCTCTCAAAATCCGCTGACCTAGACTGTCTACCGGAGCCAACGTGAAGAATGCAGCTCGTGCGGAGACAACCCGATGCTGCCCAGGCTTTGTTCCAATGTTAAAGTGGGAGAGCAGCAGCAGGCCATTAGACAGACACGCCTGGGCGAGCCTCCTTCAGACAGGGAGCCAAGCGCTACCTGGCATCTGGCTGCTGTAACCTCTCCTTTAGTACGAGATGCCTTTCTAACTAAGCTCCCCCTAATCTCCCTTCGCTAGTGCTTTCAGTGTCTTGTCACCCACAGTTCCTACCCACCATTAGTCTGGGAGGAAACCGTTCCTGGATGAGGAAACACTTATTTCATGTTTGTATGTGTATTCCGTCTCCTAGCGCAGGACTTACGGAATGAGTGACATTAGCCGAGAGAGAAGGCGATGTGGCCCTTTGATTACCACCGCACGGAACTCGGAGGAGAGAATGACACACCGGGCAAGCGTTCAGACACGGGCTTTGCGTTTGATCTTGTACACTCTCCCTGGACGGTGTTGAGATAGAAGGTCTTCCGCATGCCAGGCAGCACTGAGCTCCGAACCACACTCTGGGTCCCGATGGGATTGTCCCATCTATACAATGGAGGTACTTAGCAAAGCAGTGTTTTCTCTGGTGTGTTCCTAAGTCTTCATCATGGTGGACTGCCCTAATAAAGACACCACTGGGCTGATGGGCTGACTCCACAGGTAAAGGACCTTACAGCTGATCGGCTATCCGAGTTTGACCCTTGGGAGCCTTGTGATGGGAGCAGAGATCCAGATCTGAAAGATTAGCCTTGCATCTCCCTGTGAGTGCCATGGGATGTGTGCGCATCTCCCCCATACTACATACACAAATGTCTTTAATCGCACGGAGAAATGTCACAGACAGTGTGGCCTGAATGACAGATATTTATTCCTCGTGGGTCTGAGAGCCAGGAAGTCCAAATCATTATGTGGGCTGCAGTGTGGAAGGTAAGACCGTCATTTCTGGTTTTCAAGAGAGAGAGAAAGGGGGACAGGGGATTGTCTCAGGTTTAGCTCCTTAAAAATTGATTTTTACTATTTTAAAGTATCCATGCGTGGGACTGTGTCCGTCTGTGTGCATATGTGCACCTATATGCAAGTGACTATACAGTTCAGGCCAGAGAGGTCACACACCCCCTGGAGCTGGAATTATAGGTAGGTGTGGCTGCCTTACATGGGAACTGAACCTGGGTCTTCTGTAAGAGCAGTATGTGCACTTAACTGCTGAGCCATCTCTCCAGCCCTTGGGTGTCTTCTCATAACTAATCCTGTTGTCCAATGAGGCCCCATTCTCATGATTTAATTACCTCCACCCAAACCCATATCCTAATACCATCACACTCGTTGATGGTCAGAGTCTCAGCATGTAAGTAACACAGACTTAATCCACAGTAGATTGTATCAACCGTCAAGTATCTGAGGTCTGTACAATTCTCAGCTACTTGTTTCAGCTCTCAAAATAGGCCCCTCCCCTGTTCACTAGAGATGAATGAAGTCTGATCAAATCGTAACTGCTTACTAGGAGAGACCTGGGTACCCTTTTCACATAAAACGGGGAGTCTGGGGGCATCCCTGAAAACTATTAGCACGTTTGAGCCAACTCTGTTTTACTTGTACTTAGAGGTAATGGGATAGGGGGGAAGATTCACTAATACATGGAGTGTCTCTTGCCAAATAGGCAGTACCTACCATGGTGTGCGAGAACGGTGAATTCCCCCCATCTCCCAACATACACCAGGATGGCATATGGACATCTGTACGAGTCTGCTCTGCTCTGCCTCTCTTCCACCCTGGCACCTCTCCAAAGCAATTTATAGGATCCCCGAGGCCGCCAGGGAACAGCATTTAGATAAATAAATCATAGCCTATTCTGATTTTCTTAGATTGCATTGAAATAATTTGTAAAGAAGGACAGCGCAGGATTGAAACCCTCAGGGACACATGCCATCCCTGGCTGCGGTCTCCTCTCGCACCGTGACTTTGATGAACTGTGGCTTCACGTATTCCCCCATACCTAGGGCACTCCTTTCTAGTCAGGCCTAGACGTAAGGCACAAACGTTTAATACACAAAAATTGAGGTTCGTTAAACAGGAAAATGATAGCACACAACCAAACCCCTTAAATTCGAAGATAGGAGTGTCCTGGATTTGTCTGGAGCAAAAGAGACCGCTCTCTACAAAGACCAGTGCCTCCGCCTAACCCTTACTCACCGTCATGGGATGAGACGGAGAAGCAGCGGAGTCGTGAATGGACGCTGAACTTTCAACTCAGGAACTTGCTCGGCATTCCGCCTGCTCTCCTGTGCTCCAGGGTTGGCGTGTCAGAGTTCAGGTCTGGTTTCCGGAACCTGAGTTAGGGAAATTTTCTCAAGTTTTCTGAGCCTCGGTGTCCTCACCCATGCAGTGGGGGAATCAGACATATATTCAGTGACTGCTGAAGATTAAAATTAGTAATTTCTGAAGGTAGTCGTTTAGCTAGCTGGCTCTAGACTATATATCACAAACATGTTCTTCAACGTCTGCAGTTGGAATCAGACCTTTCTCAGGCCAGGCACCTCATTATATCACATGATCCAGCACCCAACAGAAGACTATGTGAAACAGATTGAAAAGCTTTTAAAACCTTTTCTCCATCATGGACTTCAGATAACCTTTTCCCATAATAACTGTAAAACCATTACACACATGTTAAAATACATGGACAAGAAAATAATCCACCAACTCAGATTCCTCTTGAAGTTTATGACAAAGTCTAGGACTCCTGAAACACTTTCTTAGTTAAAAAGTGAAAATTCATAATGTAAATGGGATCTTGCGAGGAATATTTACCTATTAAGGAACCAAACTTTGAGAGAGCCCTGGTCTTTCAATAGCAGTTGGCTTACCAGGCACAGGAAAGCATTGAAATTGCTCCTGGAGGCCAGTATTTGTTATTCCAGACAGAACACAGTTTTCCAACATAAGCTAATCTTTCATATTAAAAGATAACCCATAATTAAGGGTCCAATTAAATAAGGCTGGCCTAGTCCCTCATAAAGAGGTTTTGTTCCATGAAGATAGGTAGTAATATACTCAGAGGGCCGTGTTGGAAAAGACTAGCCAAATTCTCCCCTCTGGGATTTCTGTTTTATGGATCTACTTCCTCCCCACTTTGAGGTCAGAGTTCAACGCGTCCAGCAGAAGTTGCTAAGGGGCCTTGGCCCTGCTTGTTAAGGACACCGAAATCACGAGGGGAGTATGGCCTCTGACTCAGGCCACCACGTCCCTGGCAATTGTGAATGTGGGCGGATTTAAACTGACCGCCTTCGAGGGGTAGGGAGGTGGCTGGGCAGGTAAGAGCGTGTTCTGCACAAGCCTGAGGGTCTGAGTTCGAATCCCAGCAACCGGCTTAAAAAAAAAAAAGCAGGCGCGTGATCCTGCCGGTGTCTGCAGCTTCAGCAGGTTCAGCCTTGGGGGTAGGGTGGGGGGAGCAATGGAGCCTGGAGGTTGGCTGGGGCTTGCTGACTTCCAACTAAACTCCAGGTTCAGCGGGAGACCAGTTCTCTAGGAGAATGACGGAGCAGAACACCCGGCATCCTCCTCTGGCTTCTGGACACTGGCTAAACACACACATGTGCACATATGCACACATGTGCACATACAGCACACACACATACACACCAGTCAAGCATATCTACCCATACATGTGCACATATGCACACACACACACACACACACACACACACACGCGTGCGCGCGCGCGCGCGCGCACACACGTATACCACACACAAATACACACATATACAAACATATCTACATACGCATGTGCACATATGACACACACATTTTAAAACAAAATACAAAGAACTCCTTCGATTCCCTACATATACACGCCCTTCTGTCCCCTTTCGAGGTGCCAAGAAGGACTAAGACCAGGGTCTCATGCATGCTAGGCGGTGTCGTACTATTGCCATGTATCCTCAGCAAGTATCGCTGTCCTGCACAGAGCTTTCTGCGGGATGTAACAGGATTTGGGCTCAACGAAATTAAATATGCTTTGCTGTGAGATTTCTTGTGCCCTGGCCAGGTGGTAACGAAGACAGACACCACGCGACCACGTCCTAAACCTACGTGGATCAGACACTTTTCTAGTGAAGCACCTGATAGAACCGGGATTTCTAGAACACACTTTTGAAGACACGGACCACAGTTAAAAAAAAAAAAAAAAAAAAAAAAAAGAGGCTGAAGTTCTTTTAACAGCTCTTGGTGTCCCAAGGACAGGTTCTGAACTTCTGGGAAGCCTTGAACAATCTGCCTCCTGTTTTATCTCCCAGGACTCAGCCCCATCTCTCACCACACTCTCTTTGGCTCACAGGCCTGTGAGAGGGAAGTACTGGTGGATTTTTCTGGGAAAGCTTTCTTGAGCCTCTGAGCATGTTGTATTTCCTTTGCCCCCATACCCTTTCCATCTTCATCCCGTCACAACACCCACTGCCCTGACCCACTGAGGTCAGGACAGGGTTCTGCATCCTGTTGTGGCATGTGTGCAGCACAAACCCTAGTGCGTGGCACCCAGGTGACCATAAAGATGCCTGTGGAATTATTCAAACAGTGGTATGCCTTGACAGTCGACTAGGCCTGCAGGACCGTGTCACTCCGTTAAGGTCTTATAAACATTTGCTAATTTGAACACGAGCAGCAGTGTTTCTGTTGCGCTTGGTCACCAAGGTCCTGCTTTAGGATACAAGGATGAAGCCAGTTTTATTGATCCATTGACAGCAGAGAGGCAGGGTGGGATAGGAACTGGATGGGTACATGGAGGTGTCACTATGCTGCTGAGATCCTATCAGATGGACATGGACAGATGACAGAATTGACCAAGGGAAAGAGAATGTGATTCTCTTTGTGGAGGTGCCAGCTGGGGCTCGGGGTCAGAGCTACAGGACAACCTGGGGCAGGTACTTACTCAGCACGGCTTCTTCTCGTTGGCATCTATAGAGCTATCAAGGCTGAGGATGTAACTATAGTTATCCCACAAGGGTAGAGGGCAGAGGACAACCTTGAACATCGACCTCAGTAATGATGTCCATTGAGACGGGGCCTCTTATTGACCTGAGCTTCTTAATTAAAATCTAGACTGGCTAGCCGGCCAGTACTAAGGATCCCCCCAGCTCCTCCATCCCAGTGTGGGGGTCACAAACCCAGTGTTCAGGTGATTGTTGGAGATCAAACTCAGGGTTCCCATGTTTGCAAGGCAGGCACTTTACTGAAAGCACAACCCTGGGCCCAATCACCATATCCTGCCTGTCTTAGTTAGGGTTCCACTGCTGTGAACAGACACCATGACCAATGCAAGTTTTATAAAAGACAACATTTAATTGGGGCTGGCTTACAGGCTCAGAGGTTCAGTCCATTGTCATCAAGGCAGGAACATGGCAGCATCCAGGCAGGCATGGTACAGGAGGAGCTGAGAGTTCTACATCTTCATCTGAAGGCTGCTAGTAGAAGACTGACTTCCAGGCAACTAGGGTGAAGGTCTTAAACCCACACCCACAGTGACACACCTACTCCAACAAGGCCACACCTCCTAATAGTGCCACTCCCTGGGAAAAGCATATACAAACTATAACACTGCCCATCTTTCCCATCTTTCCTCTAGCATCTCAGATTCCATCCACCCACCTACCCATCCATTCATCCATCCACCTATCATCCATCCATCCACCACCCACCCACCCACCCACCCACCCATCCATCCATCCATCCATCTACCCACCTATCCATCCATCCATCCATCCATCCATCCATCCATCCATCCATTCATCCATCCACCCACCCACCTACCCATCCATCCAACCATCCATCCACCCACCCACCCACCTACCCATCCATCCATCCATCCACCCACCACCCACCTATCCATCCATCCATCCATCCATCCATCCATTTATCCATCCATTCATCCACCCCCCACCTACCCATCCATCCAACCATCCATCCATCCATTTATTTCTGGGACAGGATCTCTTGTATAGCTCTGGCTATACAGAGAACTCACTCTGTAAACCAGGTTGACCTCAAATTCAAAGACCCACCTGCCTCTGCCTCCCAAGTGCTGGGAATAAAGGCGTGTGCCACCAAGCACGGCCCATCAGATTACTTTTATTTTCCCATTCCAGCAAGTGTTGCTGGTGAGTCTACAGCCCTTACCCTGCAGATTCACTCCATAGCAATGCACAAGTGAAAGATAGAGTTGCTCACGCTATCAATACCTAGTAATGACAGAAGGCTAAAATCACAGCCCTTGGAACTTGGCTTTCTCTAAGACTTCCAAGGAGTCATCTGGACAGACTTGGCAGATACATCAGAGGGTCTAGAAACGGCCAGGACAAAGGTCTCTGCTTTGGCTGATGTCACTACCGTGAGAGAGCATCACTACTTTATGGTGACTGGCCTATGCGGTTAAGTTCTCCAGTCCCACTCACTTCCTGATTTTTCAACACCCCCCCCCCTCGTAGCTGTGATGGTGTTTCTGTATGCATAGTGGAGTACTGTCCAAGTTGGTGTTCTCAAAGACTTCTGCTTGTGACTGCCATTGCCACCCCTCTGAAGAGGTGGGTAATTCTGTGTGTGTGTGTGTGTGTGTGTGTGTGTGTGTGTGTGTGTGTGTGAGAGAGAGAGAGAGAGAGAGAGAGAGAGAGAGAGGTTTTATGAACTGTCTGTTCCTCTTTTGAATGTGGTCCACGCCATGCCCTAAAAATCATGCCTAACTTGCTTTAGCCGTGCAAGAACAGTTCTACTTGCCATTGGGGAGCTCTTGGGTACAGTCACAAAGTAAACTCCTCTACAAACTGGTTCCCCAAAGAGAGGGATGCAAATTTCCATGTACTTTCAGTTTCCTTTTAAGATAGATGAGAAAATTAACTTATGGGAACTCATAATGCTGTAATTATTGTTATTTTTGTTTTCTCAGCATGGGAAATTCTCCATGGAAAAGAATTAAAGTCTGAGTTTCAAGAAAAAAAAATAGCATGAATAGCAATGTCTTGAAGCCAGAGACCCTGTAGTTCAGTCCCTCCAACTTTTTTTGTTTTTTTGAGACAGGGTTTCTCTGTGTAGCCCTGGCTGTCCTGGAACTCACTCTGTAGACCAGGCTGTCAGAAATCTGCCTGCCTCTGCCTCTCAAGTGCTGGGATTATGTACCACCACTGCCCGGCTTCCCTCCAACTTCTTGCCTGGGTAAATCAAGGTGCAGTCTTGACTTGGTTATGTAGGTAAGTAGGGGTGAAGATTAGAGCTCAGGGTCACAGCCTCCTCTCTGTGGTGCAGCGTGAGAATAGACTTCCTCGTAAGCATGTCAGAAAGGCTACTTGCTCACCTCTTTTCCTTGTAATTTCATTACACACACACACACACACACACACACACACAGAGAGAGAGAGAGACAGACAGACAGAGACAGAGACAGAGAGAGACAGAGAGAGATGGATTCTTTTGTATATAACTTACTTGGTTTAATTTACCTTTCAAAAGGACTTATTTCTCGCTATTTCACCTGCATGTCTGTGCACTGCACGTGTGTCTGGCAACTGCAGAGGCCAGATAGGGGTGGCAGACCCTCAGGAGCTGGGATTCTAGGCGATGCTTCTGGGAACCACGGTGCTCTGCTAGTGTTCTGAGCCCGCTCTTCAGCCCCCTAGATTAGTTTTCTGCCTGTCACTGAGGAACATTAATGACTCAGGAGCTTGTGTATTAATTAGATGGATTTAAGAAAAGGAAGGTGACTTTAACAAGAGACCCCCTCATACTAGGTTTTATCTCTTACAGCCTTTCACCGAGATAAATAATTTGATCCCCCTTTTCAAAGCCAAATAATTCAACGAGTGTTAAAGATACAGTTCATCATATAGACCTGATTAAATGAAGAGAACTATAGCTACAGATATCTGATACTATGAGGTTAGAAACAGCATCGCTGCTAATCGGCAAAACCAAGAAATGAAGAGACCTTAAGTCAGACCTCAATGCATATGTGTGTAACAGTTTCCTCAGCGTGCTCCTTAAGCAGTGTCTTAGTCAGGGTTTCTAGTCCTGCACAAACATCATGACCAAGAAGCAAGTTGGGGAGGAAAGGGTTTATTCAGCTTACACTTCCACATTGCTGTTCATCACCAGAGGAAGTCAGGGCTGGAACTCAAGCAGGTCAGGAGCAATGTTCCTTACTGGCTTGCTTCCCCTGGCTTGCTCAGCCTGTTTTCTTATAGAACCCAAGACTACCAGCCCAGGAATGGCACCTCCCACAATGGGCCCTCCCCCTTTGATCACCAATTGAGAAAATGCCTTATAGCTGGATCTCATGGAGGCATTTCCCCAACTAACGCTCCTTTCTCTGTGATAACTCCAGCCTGTGTCCAGTTGACACACAAAACCAGCCAGTACAAGCAGGAAGGTAAATTATTCAAAACAGCTTCAGGAAGTCCCCGAAACTGATCAGATTCACTAGGTTCCTCCCTGCCAGAGTAAACAATAAAAGCTAAGAGTCCCTCTCAGACTCTGGAGAGGGAAAAAAAAAAAAAAAAAAAAAAAAAAAAAAAAAAAGACTCGGACAAGTCAAGCTGCAAAGAAGCCGGATCAGATCAGCTGAGGCACCAGGAAGACACCGTCCAGCCTGTGTTGCTGCTGCAGGCTGTGCAGTGTGCTCCAGGTTTCCAGCTCCTGTGAGCTGTCACCCATGCTGGGGTGGGCTGTGGTGATGCAGCTGTCTTTGAGTCATTTGTGCTCCTGGAAGGAAACCCTCACCCATATTCCTGTAAGTAACACCAATAAAACTCATTGGTTCACCAGGTTGGACTTTGGTGGTATCTGTACTCTGGTCTGTGGTGGACTCTCTGTCTGGAATGAGTAGGTGTGTGCATCATACCTCCCCGGGGGAAAGCTTCGTCGTACAAAAATCAGTGGTGGTGCTGAATTTTTTTTTTCCTTTAATCCCAGTACTTGGGAGACAGAGACAGGCAGATTTCTGAGTTCGAGGGGGCCCGTACTCTGGTCTACAGAGTGAGTTCTAGGACAGCCAGGGCTACACAGAGAAACCCTGTCTAGAAAAACAAAACAAAACAACAACAAAAAAAAAAGAAAGAAAGAAAAGAAAGAAAGAAAGAGAGGGAGAAAGAAAGAAAACAGGGCTGTGTTTATACCCCCCACCCCCCAAATTCATTCTATATGATTTGAGATAATACAAAATGCCTTTTCATGAACACTTCACCATCGAGGACAGTAGCCCAGGGGATCCCAGAAGTGCTAGCAGATTCTGCCTTTTTGTTTTTGCAGAAGACTCTCAGCAGTGGTGTAAGACTGAGCGGAGGGTGTTTGAACCTTCTTGTCAGATAGCTACTCAGTGTCTGGGTAGATAATGTGTGATAATAAAGCAAAACTTGAGATTACTTTTCTGCAGCTACTCCATTTCAATTATGCTATCGTGAATCCACTGAAATAAAAATATATCTAGCAGTAAGGTAAGCTTGCCTTTTTTTTTTTTTTTTTTTTGGCTTGTTTTTGTTTTGGTCACAAACTGTGAAATGCTGTTTTGTTTTGTTTTTTTTTTCTTCTATAGTTCTAAAGCATGAAATCTGCAATCTTTCCACTTGACTTAGGAAGGACCCTTAATTACTGCCTGTCATTAACACCTACTGTTCAAAACAGTCTGTTAAAATGTACTGTTAGTCTCACCTCCAAGTCCCTGCTTGCTTGGTTTTAATTTTTTTCAAGGATAAGTAAAACAATAATCGTCCTAATAGCAGCAGTCGTTATGTACAGAGAAATAAATAATATCCCAAGGCTTTGTTTTGACTGCTTATTTCTGTTCATGGAGAAATGGGTACTTTGAGACTGAGGAGATTTCCAGGAGGTAAAGGCAACTGACCCAGATCTTGACAACCTTGGTTCAAACCCTAGTACCCACCTTAGAGGACTCCACAAAGCTGACTTCTGACATCTAAGCGTACATGTGGTACTAGGTACTTCTCCTTCCCAACAAATAATTAGACGTAAGAGAAAAAAAATTAAGTATTTGTGTTAAAGAGGGCCTTAGAGTTTGAGCAGGAGTTCACTTGCAGGGTCCTCTTCTCTGGGTCTTCAAAACAAGCCACTCATTTGCCTTTTTCGTTTCACATGGGTGGGAATGAGAGCTGCTGGGAAGTTGCGATGTTTCTGCCTGGTCATGCACAGTTCTGCAATACAATGCATAAATGTATAACAACAACTTGGGCTCACTGGATACCTTACTGGGCAGAAGGAAAGGCAGCCAGCCTGGCGGCTCGTCCCCGCGCACTCAAGCAAGCGCGCGCGCGCACACACACACATACACGCGCGCCGCGCGCGCACACACACACACACACACACACACACACACACACATACACACAGGTCAAAAGGTGATCCACTCCTAAGATTCCCCCCCCCCCCCATCTTTGCTTTTCCTCCTCTTCCTGGCAGGTCGGGCTTCCCAGCCCGGAGAGCAGCTGGGTTGGGGAAGGGGAGGGCGAGGGGGACGGACAGCCAGGGAGGCGGGAGTCAGGTCGGTGCGCGCCGCGCCCGCTCCCGCCCGGGGAGAGTCCGGGCCGGGTTTTGCACCGGGTCCCCGGGCTCGTCTCACGGCCTCCAGCCGCCGCCGCTGCCGTGTTTACTGAGCTCGCGCGTCCTGATGTCACTCCGCTGGCATGGAGGAGGAGGTGGAGGAGCGCGAGGAGGAGGAGGAGGCGGCGGCGGCGAGCAGTTGATCATTGTGATGGTGGCGGAGGCGGCGGCGGCAGCGGCAGCCTGGCCGAGCGTTAGTGGCTGCTCTCCGCGCGGCGTTTCGCAAAGGACTCCAGCGATCTACTTTTGCAGTCGCCTCGGACTGTCCATGTGTTTACTTGCCCAGCCCGAGGACTCGATGTCTAGGCTCCTGTGAAATGCAACTGAGCAGCCAAAGTACTTTGAGAACACGGGGCGGCATAAACACCAAAACTTTTTTGTGGAAGGAAAATGCAATAAGCAAGCTCGCCGTTTTCCGATGCGGCGTGGAGTGAGTGTGTGTCGCGCGTGTCCGCACTGGAGGCACACGCTCGTGTGTGTACATGGGGTGTGTTTTTCGGTACGTAGGGAGAAAATGCTTGCCAACCACCGGAAACCTCCTGGAATTTATTAGAAAATAATGGATTATTAAAAGGAGGCAGGCGAGGAGCGGATCTCCCCTTGAGTAGCAAGCCGATCTGCTGCCGGCTCAGTTTGTTGGGATTCTATTTGTTGATAGGTGTCTGATGGTATTCTGATAACACCCCCCCTTTTTTTCCTCCCTTCGATCTTTACAGTTTTTTTTAAGGAAACAAAAACACCCCCAAAATCTCTCCCCCCTTTTTTTTCACCCCGTGGGGATCGCTGTTTTCATCCATGTGCTTGCGTCTCCCCCGCGTTCCACTTAAACTATTTTAATCCTTGGACCCAAGGAGGAGGCTGATAGGGGGGTGGATTAAAAAAAAAAGTTCTTCCAAAATAGTGTGCCCCGGGAGCAGGATGGGGGATTTCGCAGCCCCCGCCGCCGCGGCGAATGGTAGTAGTATCTGCATCAACAGCAGCCTGAGCAGCAGCCTCGGCGGGGCCGGGATCGGCGTGAATACTCCCAATAGCACTCCGGTTGCTCCGAGTGGCAATCACCCGGCTGCCGGCGGCTGCGGCGGCTCCGGGGGCCCCGGCGGCAGCTCGGCGGCCGTCCCCAAGCACAGCACGGTGGTCGAGCGGCTCCGCCAGCGCATCGAGGGCTGCCGGCGGCACCACGTCAACTGCGAGAACAGGTATCAGCAGGCTCAGGTGGAGCAGCTGGAGCTGGAGCGCCGGGACACCGTGAGCCTCTATCAGAGGACCCTGGAGCAGAGAGCCAAGAAATCGGGCGCCGGCACCGGCAAACAGCAGCACCCGAGTAAAGCCCAGCAAGATGCGGAGGCTGCCTCAGCCGAGCAGAGGAACCATACGCTGATCATGGTGAGGGCTCACTGGGGTGCGCGCTGGGGTCGGGGGCGTGGAGTTTCTGGCTTGGGGACTGTGAGGGTCTGATTTTGCACCGGGGGGTGGGGGCGAGGTAGGATGGAATCGAAGGGTTAACGTCAACTTTTCTCAGGGTAAACGTTGTCGCCGCCGCCGCTACCTGTTAATCTGTCAGGGTTGTCAGATTTGGGGAGGAAGGGATGGGAGGGAGAGAAGCCAGTCACGACTCCAAGGGGAGGAGGGAGCGTCTGTGCCAGAGTGAGGAGCAGGAAAAGTTTCCCCATCCTTGTCTTAGAAATCGATTCGAACCGGAGTGAGCCAGGAGTAGAAAGCACGCTGCTCCTCTCCGCGCCCCGCCTTCACCTTTCGCCGCTTCCCCGCGCCTCCCCACCTCGGTCCCCTTTCGCCCACCCGTCTCATCACATCCGCCGGGTGCAGGCAGAAGCTGGTGGTGCTGCCGTACATTCTGAGCGGGCGCCAGGCCCTGAACCCTTAGGAGGGAGAGGAAGAGTCCCTGACTTCCTCTCCTTTGGGCTTGGGAAAGTCTGAGAGTTTTGTGAATGAACTTTGAAGTGGGTGAGCTGCGAGTGAGGGTGGCTGCGCGCGCGCGCGTACTCGTGGGGGGCGCGCGCGCGGATGCCGGGCGCGCGAGCGCTGCGCTCGTCGCTCTAGACCCGCGGCTGTTGGCAGGGCAGGTGGGGCAGCTGCGAGGGGGTCGAGTGGGACGTGGCTGGGGACGGGGGAGAGGGGCGGGGGGGGGGCGAGCCAGAGCTGTGCTCGGCCTCTGCCTCAAGGCTTAGGATTGCCCCCATCCTCTTCTTCAACTTGCCCCCACCTCGCACTCCACCAACTTTCCGGCGACGGGTAACGAGCTCGGAGGAGTGGAAGAAAGCAGGGAGGAGAAAGGCTTAAATGGCCGGGTGGGTGGGTTCGCGGGAGGATGCGCAGCCAATGGCTTAAGTGCTAGGAGGAGGAAGGGGCCGATCCCACCCCTAACCCCGAGGGTGGAATCCTTTCTCTTATCTCCTCTCTCGGGTTCTCTAGCTTTCTTCTCTGGGAGAGGAGGAGGGGGAGGCCGGAAGCTTGGGAAAGGTGTCTGCACTCCCTCCCCCACCGTGTCGCTAGGTTGGGGGGGGGGGGACGGTAATAGCCTTCTCCACGGAGCGCGCTCGCTCTCCCCACCGTGCCTTCACCGGCTGCACGGAGCCCGGGGCCGGCCGCCCTCTCCGAGTGCTTTCTGTGGCGACGCGCACGTTCCGGATCTCGGAGCGCCAGGGGTGGTGCCAGTGTCGCCGGGCGCTCGGGAGGGCGGGCGGTGACAAAGAGCCGGTGTGGGGGAGGGGAGGCCTCCGAGCTGGCTCGCTCCCACCCCCCACCCCGCACGTGAAGAGGAACAATTTGTTTATCTTGGGCTTCAAGAATCCTTCCCTCCTCTCTGCTCTCCTTGGCCCCTCCTCCCTGCCCTCCCTCTTCAGTGCGCTCCAGCCCAGTCCCGCCGGCAGCGCCCTCCTCCTCCCCTCTCTCCCTCCAGTGCTTCCCTCTCCACCCCCACACCCCCCACACCCTGGGCCCTCCTTCCCCTCCCTTTTGGAACGCGGCCGTGGGGGAGGGAGCGGGAGGCGCTTTGTCCGCCTGGCGGCCCTGCGCAGCCCCGGGGACCGCCCAGCGCCTCCGGCCCTGCCCCCTCCGCCGCCCCAGGCCACCAGCGCGGTGGGAGGAAGAGCCCGGGTCCCTGAGTCTTCTCGGGAGCTTCTCTCTTAAAAACAGGAAGCTCTAAACCACGCACGCACTGGCTTTTTCCTGATTGTACCCTGAGCTGGGACCGGGTCTTGACTGTAGCTGAGGGACCCAGGTGGCTTTGGTGTCCCTCGCAGTCCCCTAGCCCCCCTCCCTGCCCTTGCTCTCAGTCCTGAGAGATAGCGAACCTGAGGCTGTAGTAGAATACGCCAGGCATCAAGGATTCCATCCTTGCCCACCCGTCCACCCCCTTTAATGTTCGCACACCTTCTGTTCCCAATTGCATCAAAATGGACTTTTTGCGTGAGGTCCAAAATTCCCATCTTCTGACACAGTTTACGACCTTTGGGGATGGATGTGTGGCAGGGGGTGGGGGTGGGACGACTGAACGGCTGTGGAACAAAAGCCACTGTCTTTTTTTTTTTTTTTTTTTAAAGAGACCTGGTTCGGAGGCAAGAGTAGTCAGGGACCAGAAAGTTTTGTCTTTGAACCACCTTTAGATTGTGGAAGGAAGTGGGGGGCGCCTCTGTGCTAAGACACCCGCTGGTACCGCCAGCCAGTATTCTGAGCTTACCTAGGAGGGAGCTCGCCCAAGCCCGTGGTTAACTTCAAAATGAAAATATAAAGCTTATTTGAATAGATGAAGACAACTGCTATAAATTTCCTCAATGAATTCTACTTCAGCAAGTTAATAACAAACTTGAAAGATAATTGCCTGAAAATCAATTTTCCATCAATTTTCAATAATTTAGCTTATTGACTTATAGAAATAACCAAAGCCGTGTACAAAACAGAATATTCTAGCTTCTGCCGAATCACGGGCACCTCACAGATGCCAGCGTGAAGAATGTGTGACGCGTGGGATGAAAAGAAACCGCTTCAATCCTAAGCAAAGACGTGTGTGTAGAGTCTGTGTACAGAGACAGAAATTAACATCGTAACCATTCTTTATGGGTTAAATTTTCCTGGAAAATAATTAGTTTCAGAATTCACATCCGCCTCTGAGATGGAAGAATATTTTAAGCTCATCCTATGCATGAGATAAGAAAAAAAAATCTTCAAGATGGGTTACTAAGAAAATGCTCCTCTTCATTTTCTTGAATTGACTGCTGGATTATAGTGGTACTCTGGTGGGGGCACAAAGCAATTAAATTTAGTTCTCAGATTGGACTCACTATTTGGAAAGCCCTAAAGAAAAACGGTGATCAGCCACAGCCAAACAACAGAGATGATAAAAATAAAATCGAATAGGATTCTTTTCTCTTTTATTGCTATTGTTTACCTTCTTAGGACCAATATGTCCAAAGTACTAAATATCGATTGATTCCTTCTGCCTGGCTTGGGTTAAGAGGACAATCTAATGAGGGCGTTGCTTCTCGATGTTGGATTTGCTTTTCTGTCTTACACATTTACAAGCATAAACATGAAAGACAGACAACACAAACTAGCAAGCCAGAAGCAACTGGGTGGGGGAGTGGGTGGTGGTGAGGGGGAAGGGGGAGCAAGTAATCATCCCCAGTTGGTCCCTGTGTTAGGCCTTTGTGGGGTCTCCCTAGGCTGGTGCATAGAGCAGGCAGCACTCCTAGATTTGAGTGTATATTACTTCAAGTGACAGGTCCTTCTTACACAGGTAGAAATCCAACATTGGCCATCACTGTTTAGTTGTTTGTTTGTTTTTTAAACAGAAGCCCCTCACCCCCGCAAAGACCCCTTGGTGAGAACTATTGACTTCCCGAGTTTAAGACTCTCAATGGAGAAGTTGTCTTTCCTAAGATCTTTTTCTGGTAGCAAAATACGTTTATTCCAGCACTTGGAACAGGTTCTGTCTGGGTCCAGTGTTAAGATACAATTTGCTTTTCAAGTCCAAGACAGATCGACTTGACCAGGATGTCATCATTTAGAGACAACAAGAAACACATCAGTGCGGTTTTGACATCTCAACATGGCTGTAGTCTTACCCTGGAGAACTCTGCTGTTCCTGGCCTCTCCCTGTCGCCATCCCAACAATTTCTAGACAATTTGCAGAGTGTGTAAATCTACCATGCTCTGAAAACTTTATCGCATAAAATTTATTCGATGATATGTGTCCTAATCACTGAGTATTGGATGTAACTGCACCCCATCAAAGCAAGTTCCCATCCATCCTTGGCTTAGATCCAGGAGATGCCAACATAGGAGCCCACTACTTACTGAACTCTCTCCACAGTGAATCCTGTTTGCCTTTTACATTTTTATTTTATGGTGACCTTTGCCTGGACTTACCCTCTCTGGATGCTGTCATGAGGAAGAGGGATGGTCTTTGCAAATTTCCCATTACCTGACTCAGGATACCTTGGGAAAACTGTGAACCTCTATTACTCTGCCGTTAACAATGTGATGTTCTTCTGTTTAGGTCTCAGAACGTATTGCTTTCAAGCAGCAGTACACACAATCCTGTTTTATTCTTTGGTCATGGTACATTTTATTTAGCATGGAGTGGCTAGCAGTCAGCCAACAAAGTAGAAATCCAGTTAATCATTAATCATAATCTACAAAGTGAGATTCAGGCTGAGTCTCTCCCCAGGTAAAGCTGACTCCCAAGGAGTTAGTGGTTTTTTTTTTTAATTTTTTTATTTTTATATATACTCCCTTTCTTGTCTTTTCAGAATCACAAGGGCACATTTTAGATTTTTTTTTTTTTTTTCTGGCACATAGTAAGAGAGGAGGGAACATTTTCTGGTCAGTGTTTGGTTTCGGTAGGGACGATGAGGACCATGGGTTGGAAAGTTTGCTTACACTGAGTTACTTTCTACCTAAGTCTGCGAGACCCACAGTTTCACTGTTAGGTTTCCCAACAGGGCCTTTTATTTGGTCGAGATAAGAATGCTTGTGAACAAGCATTCTCTTGTATCCCTACACCCCTCTCCGCAGGATCTAGCACAAGAAACAGCATTGCCTGGCACATAGTAACTTGGTTGCATTCAAAGCACTTCTACTTTGAGAATGCCTCCTGAGGAATTTTCTGTGGGTGATGATGAGGGGTCTGTCTGTTTTCCACTAGCTCTTTTGCCCCAGAGCTTATGATGGCCCAAATAAAGGTTTTTTTGTTTTGTTTTGTTTTTTTGTTTTATTTTTAAAAAGGTTCTCCACCACAGAGAAGTGTGGAGTCAGTCAGATATCCAACTCTTACAGAGAACCCACCCTCCAGGTTCTCCCCTATCCATCAGGAGTCGCGAACAGCTTTACGTGTTGCTGTGTTGTGTGGTTGAAGAGGTCTTCGCGGGGGTTTAGGCCTGTGGCTACCCGCTTTCATTTTCTGTCTCTGCCCCGCTGCTCTGGCCTTTTCCTCTTTCTCTGTCTCTTTAGCACCCTTTCCACAAGCTGGGATGAAGGAGTAAGCCGAGGAAAGATTGATTTGGGCGCTCCTGGCACTCATAACTACAGAGACAATCGGATCAGACATCGTTTTGGAACAGTGTGGATTTAATGTTCTACACATTCTTTACTCTTCTTTGGCATAAACTGAATTTTAAACTTTATTGCCTAGCGCAGTCATTGTAGTACTTCACGGAAGTTAAATTATTAATTTTATTTTAATTTATTTTAATTTGTATAGTCTTCATAGGTTTTCATTGTTATTGTAGCTTATTTGAAGGAGATAGCAGATTGCTATTAAATCAGTCTAGTCTTTTATGCCATCCACTTAGCTTCCGGCACCATATTTTCCCTTCCCATGATGCTTTTACAAGAATGCTATACTTTACTCTTCCGTTATTTCAAACTCTTTTGACATTGGTATTTGAAGGAGGGAAAGGCTGGTTTACGGATGGTTGCTGGTAAAGGTTTATTGTTCCTTTTTGCTTTTTGAGAAGGGTTTCTCTGTGTAGCCCTGGCTCCCTTTGTAAACCAGGCTGGCCTGGGACTCAAAGAGATCCGCCTGCCTCTGCCTCCCAAGTGCTGGGATTAATAGGCCTGGGCCACCACGCCTGGTGCTGATAAAAGTTTTAAGTCTCTCTAAATTGAGATTTTGTTAAGAAAACAGCATGTCTCGCAAATAGACAAATCCAAAAGTTCATTTTTCCGGTTTGTGGGATGGGAATAGAGCTTTGGGAAGTTGACTGTTGCCAAGAAGTGGCTCCTTTTCCTGCACCTCATTTGTTTTTATTTAAAACTAAGAAGGTTTCAAGGAAAAGTGAAGTAGGAGTGGGTAGATCACTCATGAAATGTGGTTGAGGGCTTACTGTTTAACAGATACTGAGAAATCACAGAGTTCTGTTTAGCAGGGGCAACTTTTTTTTTTTTTTTTTTTTTTTGAGGAAGGCTATCCGGCTGTTCTGTCTGGAGGTTTTTGAGCCCCTTCTCTGCGAAAGAAAACTATGTTCTGCTCCCCTAGGGCCTTGTGCACACAAGCAAAAGGAAAGGAAGCCAGTGGTGGGCTTTTCATTTGTTTTGAAGGCTGACATTCTGTTCTTGAGGAACTTAATAAAAACCACGAAAGCCTTGCAGTGCTTCCTCTGAGTTAAGGAAAGTGATTCCTTAAGGATCTCTGAGGCACCGCCTTTAAGTACGATCAGACTTCCCATTGGCTGGGAGGGACCTTATGCTGAAATGGGATCTTTTAAAATACTAATAACTGACCTTCATCCCCTTCAGCATTTCCTTAACAACTCGAGAACACTTCAGTGAAATACTTCATTTTACACTAACAACTTCCAGGCTTTCCTTCCTAACCCCTGAAGTGCCTGTCCAGGTGGTTAGCATCTGGCGGTGTAAATGCTGCTGGAATGGAAACCTTTCAGCCCTTCGCTGGGCCCGCATGGACTTCAGCTGGGGAAGAAGTGATGAGGATCTGGGATGTGTGTGCTTCTTCTGTCCACACCCTGACACGTCTTTCCCATCAAGGGAATGGGCTGGAGTGCTGTGCTTGCCCTTGTGTAGGGCCGGCCTCTGACTGGAACGGAGGACGCCAGCTTTGAGAGACAGGCGCTCCCCGTTATCCTCACAGTGGTCACTTTCCTGCTGTTGATTGTCAGCTTTGGGGAGCGGTCACGGGGAGACCGTGAACGACTCTGAAGGGTCTGGTACCTGGGAAGAGCTGTAAATATCTGGAGAGAACAGAAGGGCTAACGGGAAGGGCTGAGCAAATTCTGGGATAAACATGGGGGTCTAGATGGAGGAGAAATGGTGGGTCTTGATCATTTGGACTTAACAACAGTGTGGGCATGGGTAGTTGGAGTTAGCATGAAAAGTTTGCTTTCAATAGTCTCTCCTCATCCACACTTGATATTTTTGATTGTTATAATTTAGGGATAAAAGTTGTCTCCATGGTAGAAACCAGGCATTCTGACACATACCCAGCACAGAACACCATGGTGGGTTTTTTTTTGTTTTTGTTTTTGTTTTTGTTTTTGTTTTGTTTTGTTTTTTTTTTTTTGTTGTTGTTAATTTGTAACAAGGCAGGGTCCTCTGAGGAGAGGAAACTGTAGCCAAGAAATGCCCCCATCAGATGGGCTGAAGGTAAGCCTGTGGGTTGTTTTCAAGATTGATGATCTATAGGAAGGGCCCAGCCTACTGTGGACAGCGCCAAGCCTGGGCAGGTGGGCCTGGGCTGTATGAAAAAGCAGGCTGAGCAAGCCAGAGGGAGCAGGTCAGTAAACTGTTCCTCCATGGCCTTTGGTTTGTAGTTCCTGCCTTCAGGTTCCTGCTTTGAGCTCCTGCCCTGGCGTGACCTCCCTCTGTGGTGGTCTATAACTTGTAAGCTGTAATAGAAGAAAGGATGGGGATGGATTTTTGCCCCGTGGCTTTGCTCCATCGTTTCTCCCGAATATGCTTGTTACTAAGAGTGAGAGAAGTCCTGTGGCTTTGATGGGCTGGAAAGCCGTGTGACGGTTTGGTTTCGTCTGTCCAAGCTCACTGGGGATGCAGGGGCTTTTCCCTTCAGGGTTGTCGGTTCTGTCTCCTTGCCTGTCTCAAAAGCAAAGAGTTGTCTTCCTCACATCTCAAGGCATGATGGTTAGGCTACAAGGCACCCGTAGAGCAGGAGGCCGCTGCACCCCTTAGTTGTGTCTTCATGGAGGGCTTTGGTTTTACCCTGTGAGCTCCTGCCCGAGTGCAGAATGAAGATAGAACACCGCCAGGCTTAAGTTAGCCCAGTGCCCGCATAAACTGAGACCTAGTGAGTTGGCAGTGAACCACTGCTGTGTGTTGGACACTCTTGTAGTCTCTGGGACCTCTATGGTGAAGGGACACCCTTGTCATCATCGGAGAGCAGTAGGACATAGCTGCATGCTTCAAGCAGTTTCAAAAAGTAGGGTTTGTGGTTGTGTTAGGTATGTTTATCTTCCTGGCAACAATAAACTAACATGGAGGACGGTCCCAAGGATGATACTTTGTACCTTCTAAATATTGATTTCTATAAACAATGCTCCCGCCACCCTTGCAAAGTCTCTGATTGCTTATGCTGGCCTGCGGCCACGCCCTGGTACAGTTGACATTTCTGCAGAGATTTCACTGGCATGTTGCAGAAAAGATGGGGGGGGGGCACTTGTCGCAGCAGATGGGTGTCGTTTTCGCTTTCTTTCCATTTTCTTTCTTTTTTTATTTTTATATAAAGATTTATTTATTTATTATATGTGAGTACACTGCAGCTGTCTTCGGACACTCCAGAAGAGGGAGTCAGATCTCATTAAAGATGGTTGCGAGCCACCACGTGGTTGCTGGGATTTGAACTCAGGACCTTTGGAAGGGCAGTCGGTGCTCTTAACTGCTGAGCCATCTCTCTCTCGTTCTCTTTCTGACCACGATGGCGCTTGTAGCCTAGTGGTCACCACTTGCCGTCAGGGTTTCAGAGGAAATGAGACAAAAGGGAGCCCTTAGCTCGGTGCCAGCAGGAAGGCACAGGAAGGTGCAAGGGCTGGACGCCATGGCAGGTGGGGACAGTGGGTGGAGCTGAGGGCGTCACGTGATGCACCAAGGTAGGACAGAAGGACTGTCACGAGAGGAAGGGATCAGAGGTGCCCTTGTCCACCCCGGGGAATAAATTTAGGCTCAGTGGTTAGCATTATTAGAAACCAGGCTTCGGTGTAAAACCAATTTTGTGAAAGTGGAAACCGTTCCAAGGGAATGGGCTACACTGGGGAGTGGCAGGGCTCCAGCGAGAGTTTTAGAGCTGGCTGGCACACGGCGGCGGGGCCTGGGGAGGCCCAGGGCAGGGCGTGTCTCCGTTTTCATCCTTATGTCTGTGATTCGGAGAGGTCCGACTTGGGATAGGAGAAGCTCGCGACACTGCTTGAATCAGGTACTAAATGACGGAAACAGGAAGCCTGGCTTGACCGCCTCTCCTCAGAGCCTCTCACTGCTAACCAGCTCAGTCTTGTCTTCCTCTCGTCACCAGGTGTATGTAACTACATATTAGATTTTTTTACATAATTGGATTCATATTGCATTATTATCCTAAAATAAACTCCCCCCCACTTAATTAGGTAGGTATTCTGCAGTTTGCATATGTATATGTATATGTATATGTATATGTATATGTATATGTATATGTGTGTATATATGTGTATATGCAAAGACATATATATGGGCCGGCAGGAAGGTTCAGTGGGTAGCAGTGCTTGCTGCTAAACCTAACAGTCTGGGTTTAATACCCGGGACTCACGAGGAAAGGAGAGAGGGACTCGCACACCTTCTTTCACCTCGGCATCCACCATGCACAGACGCACATACACAAACAGTGAATCAGTGTCATTTAAAAACAAGAACAAACACAAACGAAGTCCCGAGTGTTCTGGGCTTGCTTGGAACTTGCCCCGTAGCCGAGGATGCGCTCGAGCATTGTATCCCCTTGCCTCCATGTTGTCCAAGTGCTGCTGGTATGGCATGCCTATGCCGCGTGTCATTGATACGGTGTTGGGACTCGAACCCAGAGCTTCTCCACCAACTGAGCTCCGTCCGCAGCCCCGTATGCTGTATCCATCGGCCTCGTGTGGGACATTAGAGCCTCCCTCCACTCTTTCTTTTTGATAATTATGAATGTTCTACAGTGTGGTGTAAGAACCGCTAGTGGTAGGTACTATGGCCGGCTTCTCCATCTTTGCTTGCTAGGGTTTTTTGTTGTTGTTGTTTGTTTGTTTTGTTTTGTTTTTTGAGGCAAGCTCTCACATCTCCTTCTTAGGTTTTGGTAATTAAATGCTGCCGCTCCCTTGTCCACACAACCTTCATACAGATTTGAGGATTTCTGTAGCGATGGTGGACTTTTCTGTGAAGATTATGAGGGTAAGCGGGAAATAAGCAGCCGACAGAAAAGTCTCTTCACCCGACATGGCATAATATGACTTATTAGGGCACACGGGAGGACCAACGGTAATTCTGTGTCTTCAAACAGTCAGTCTTAGGGGTGATGAGGTCAACTCAGCGGGGCCAAGCCTGACTTTTTGAATTGAATCCCTAGGACCTATGTTAGGAGGAAGAGAACGGACGGGCCCTAACAGAATAAATAAATTGAACAGTAAATCAGAATATATGTTTTTTAAAGGGGAAGTCACCCATGGCGCTGGTCTCTGCCCACAGCTTCAGCAGTTTTATGTCATGTTGGGCTAAGGACTGAACCCAGGGCCGTCTGCAGGACAGGAAGTGCTCTGCCTCTGCTCTGCGCCCTGAATCCTTTGTAGGATATCCGTGAGTTTTAAAGATTGTGTCTTACAGCAGTGATGTTCTTCCTCCTCTGTAGCTGCCAACGGGAGGCTTTGACTGAGTCTGTGGCCCTCCACGCCTTTCCTGGTGTTGTGCTTCCTGGGCCTGTGCACAGGGGTGGGGGGTGGGGTGGGAAGATGGGGGCTGGGGGACTGGGGGGGTTGGAATTGGGGGATGGAGGGTTAGGAGGTGTTCAGTTGGTCAAGTAGTACCTGGAGTGGCTATGGGCTGTGTGTTCAAGTGGCCGAAATCTCAGTTCTGTGAGATGCCATTTCCTGGGGGTTAAATAGCCCTGACTAACCCAGTCGTCTACGTGATGTAGTAATAGCCACGTGTTGACCGGCTGACTATGGGACGTGCTGGAGAGTGGATTCACCACCATAGTCCCCTCACAGAGCTCACACCCCAGCATGGCCTGTCCAGAGCTGTTTGGATTTGCCTCGGGCTGAGCAGCCTCCTCACACGAGACAGTCACGTCACACACGACATGTGCTTTCCCCATGGCGGGACTGCTCTTTGCTTCTGTGCATGTGTCTTCACCAGACTGCAGGAGTCTCTCCCGGCAAGCTTGTCTGAACAGACCCATTTTCTCTAGAGACATGCTCTCCCCGGGGGAAGGCCTTGTCTACCTGGCTTTCCCTGTAGGGAGGCAGAGCAGTTTGAACAGGAGCCACGCACAGCCTTGCTAGGCCCCCAATTCTGCTGCCTCCTGGCCTCGTGTCTCTCTTTCTTTCTCATCTGCTCTGTCACCCTTTTGTTGCATCCTTGTCGTGGTGACACCAGTGCCCAAACCCTGAACACGGTGTGGGTGGCACTCATGTGACCAGAGAAATAAAGCAGAGGTGGGAAGGTAACTGGGGACCTATTCTTTTTATTTATTTATTTTTCCCATAAGTAATGCCAGTAAACTAAGCATTATACTCCAGTTTATAACTATAATGCCTGGGGCTGGAGAGATGGCTTAGCAGTTAAGAGCACTGACTGCTCTTCCGAAGGTCCTGAGTTCAAATCCCAGCAACCACATGGTGGCTCACAACCATTCGTAATGAGATCTGACGCCCTCTTCTGGTGTGTCTGAAGACAGCTACAGTGTACTTACATATAACAATAAATCTTTGGGCCTGAGGGAGCTGGGTGGGGTTGACTGGAGTGAGCAGAGGTCATAAATTCAATTCCCAGCAACCACATGAAGGCTCACAACCATCTGTCCAGCCACAATGTTCTCACATACATAAAATAAATAAATCTTTAAAAAAACCAACAACTATGATGCCTGTTTCAGCTACTTCTGTGTGTGCAGAGTTCTGTGTGCTTGGGTATGTGTGTGCACACATGTGTGCATCCATGTGGAGGCCAGAAGACAGCCTCAAGTGCCACGCCCTGGGTGCAGTCTACTCTTTGGTTTTTGTTGCTTTGCTTTGTTTTTGAGACAGAATGTCTTACTGGCCTGGCACTTCCCAAGTATCCCCAAGATATCTGGTCATCGAAGCCCAGGAATCCCCCTAGCCTACACTTACAAGTGCACCATCCTGTGGTGGGTTTTTTTTTTTTTTTTTTTTTTTCTTTTCTTTCTGAATTACATGTAGGCTCTGGGAGATCAAACTCATGTTCCTGTGTTTCCGAGACTAACTACCACACTGCCAGCTAAGCTGTGTCTGTTTAGTTTCTTTTTGCCTCACCAAAAGCCTCTGGCTAGCTCCTGCAACCACACATTCCGTACAGATTGAGGGAAAGTCTTCCTTATAGCAATCGTCCGCTTCCATTTCAGGAGCTTCCGTGGTGAGGGCTGCTGTGTGCACAGAAGAGCAGAGCTTTATCCACACGGTGAACCTTGCACACCCAGTATAGTAAGCAGAGAGTCTGGGAGCTGCGGGCAGTAGCTGCCCCAGCCTCCCTGCCTCTCTCTCCCTTACACACTTAACTATTTGTTCCCCTGGTGTGCGTCTTGTCATTTCTTTTAGTTTTTCTGGGTCTCCGTCTTTCTTGCACTGGAGTTTTTTTTGTTTTGTTTTTTTCTTTTTTAAGTGAATATTCTTTTTTTTTCTTTTTTTTTTATTGGATATATTCTATATTTACAATTCATTTCCCTGGAGTTTGTTTTCTTAAGGATGGCTTTCACTACATCCAAGGTACAGGGATGTCTTGCATTTGGTATGAAATATGACCTTGGTCTTTGTAGCAGAGCGCCTGGTGACCCAGGCGTTTTCAATACTAGTTATTTTAGAGCTGCTTGGTTACAATACGAACCATTTCAAAGACAATCGAGAGCACAGCTTTGTTGTGATAAATCCTCTTTGAAAATATCTTCTTCCATTTTTACAGGTCCAGCAATGACCTGTAAAAATATGACCACGTTATAGAATTCTTCAAAAACAAACAAACAACTTAATAACTTAGAAAAAGTAGGTGCTGGAGAGATGCTTAATTTGTTATTACTTTCTGGAGGACACTGTGTTTGAGGGTCAAGGCTGATCTTAAGAGAATAGAGAAGAGAGAATAAAGATCAGTAGGTCCACCTGGGCGTTAGTGTTCGCTTCTATGCAAATATATCTGATTTATGTCACTTTAACATATAGGCGGCTTTAGGGATTTTAACTAAAATAAATGAGGTGAAGTAATTTCGGTTGTTTACTCTTGAGTGTAGGTGTCAGAAGGTGTGAGTGGCGGAACTCTGTGGAGTGGGAACTCCCCAGAAGGACCCACTGCTCCCCAGCCTCCGCCTCTTGTGGAGCAGGGTCTAGCATGGGACTGGAGGCCTTTGCTAAGCGCCCAGGTGCTGTTTGCCTTCAATTAGCTCCGGCATTTCCTCACCTCGGGGTGATGTGTGCGGATCTTTCTCTCCCAGTCACAGTCTGCAGTAGCCCTTTGCCCCCAGATGCTTAGATGTTGGGTAAACAGCTGCTTCTGCGGAAGAGGCAGCTTTCTCAGCTTAGAAGTTGTTATGGCTAAAAGGTGGAAAACGTGTTGTGTAGCTTCACCAGGAATTTCTCAATGGCGTGCAGCTGCTGTTGAATTTTTAAAAACAGCGTTCCCCCTCTTTAGTGAAGCATGGGAGAAAATGGTTTCGGAGTTGGGCTCCTCCGCTGCCTCCTCGGAACTTGCCAAAGGAAGAGTTGAGAAAGTCGTTGGCCGTCCCAGCACAGAGGCAGGAATGGTTTGGAATGCAAAAATCTATTTCTGGCCGATTTCATTTATCAGCATGGAATCTATCGGTGGTCCACAGGGGCGCTGATGGGAGGGTGACTTTTGATGATGACTAAGCAGGTCTTTTAGTCACCCAGGTTGTTGAAATCCTAGATGTGTGTTGCTTTTTCCAAGTTTGATCCCCTTCTTAGATTTAAGGGATCCCCTGATATGGATTGTTCAGGACTTTTAGTAACTTTTAAAGGCTAGGATGGGAATTGGAACATTCCAGAATACGTAACAGAATCAGAATCAGAAACAGAATTAACAGAATCCTGCTCTGCCCCTCCCGTGGGGCGCAGGTTGTCTGTATGAACTGGTTTGGGAGGCTACCGAGTTATCCGTCCTCTGGAGGGTCAAGGGATTGCAAACCTGAGACCTTTCTTGCCTCTCTCTTCCTGTAGGAGTTTCTGGGATTGGCTCCTGGGGTGGGGACTGCTATACAAGGATGAGGAAAGGGGATCGGCTGCCTGTGGTTCTCCCAAGTACCTCTGTCGTTCACTTCATCTATCAGCAGAGATAGTGGATGCTTGGGACAATTATTTATGACCGTCTTTCCATCCGCGGCGCGGCGCGCCTGCCACAGCGCAAACGCGGTGCGTGCTTCCCCTGTTCTCATCAACTTTGTGTAATCTATGAGTTTATGATACACCGAAGAGCAATAAATTTGGGGAGAGAGATAATTACCTCTGACAGACTTACAGAAATGAGGCCGCGAGAGGAAGCAGCCAGAGGATTGCCTAAGAAAAGGCTCCAGTTACTCCACGTGGGGAGGACAGATCCCACAAGAGACCCTCCCTTGTCAAAAGTCACAGCCCGGTGGGTCGCACGTGTGATAAAATGAAGTGATGACTTCTGTGATCTTCCGTCTTTAAATCAGACATTTTTCATAGCTTAACAATACGGCCTTTTTAATTTTTAAACTGGGACTTTGCAGTGGAGGAATTCAAGGGGCTTGGTGCCGGAGGAAAAAATGGCAAATGCTCAAGCCATGCGCTCACTGGGCCCTTTAACGTCTCACAATTCCGAATTATTTTTGAGGAAACTCTGTGACAGCCTATTAGTTTCCTTTTCACTTTGGTGGCTCCTGTAGTTGGCTGGTGAACTTCAGGGATAAGATCCGGTGAGCGGTCACTTGCCCTTCCCCTGTCCCTCTCTACGGGGCTTCCTTACGAGGGTAAATGGTGTCAACATCTATAAAGAAAGAGCTTCAGAGTGGGCGGGTTACCATACTGTTGTACTTAATTTCCTAATTTCTGCATTAATAAGAAAGCGCAGACTCAGTAAGAGATTGGGCCTGGGAATAAAGCCTAGCCGGGGGAGTGCCTACTTAACAGGTCGGAGCTCTGGTCTGGTTCTGAGCGTTGCACGAAACCCGCCATATTGGCACACATCTGTAGCTGGCACTTAGGAGGGACCAGCAGGAGAAATAGAAGCCCAGGAGGATCATTGGCTGTCTGTTGAGGGAGAGATGGCTGAGAGGTTAAGTGCTGCTTCTCCAGAGCATCCTGGTTCTAATCCCAGCACGGACACGACGGCTCACCATCTGTATGTAACTCCAGTTCTAGGGAGTCTGATGCTGTCTTCTGGACTCGGACATTGCAGACACATGGTGCATATACACACATTCAGGCAAGGCGCTCACACAAAACAAAATAAAATCTAAGACAGAGACAGAGCGAGAAATAAGACGGAGGTGTGGGGGAGAGAAAGAGGGAGGGCGTGGGAGACTCTTCAAGGCAGAGTAAATGGTTTGGAGAGTTCCGCTGTCTTTAGTTTTTCTTTGGTCCTTCCTTGCAGAGCCAAATCAAGCCCTTGTCAACAGTGGAGATCGTCATGATCTTGGGGAAGAGGCAGAGAGGCTCTAGCTAGACTATTCGGGGAGAGCATGCCTTGTTGTGAGGGGCTTTTTTTGACGGGTTTCACTGAGGAAGAAAATGATTGCAGGGTGTTTATAGGCAAGCCGATCTGTCTTCGCCCATGGCGGCTCTCAGCAGCAGGGTCTCCACCCAGTGACTCAAGAATTCTTTGAAGTGGGTACTCCCAGAGGAGAAAGGGAAGAGCCAAAAGGTTTGGGTTCCCCTATAAATTAAACCCAGCGTCCACAGGGATCAGAGCGAGAAACTTTTAACTGTCCAGTTTTTCCTTCTGTCCACACAGCCCCCTTCCGCTGCCTTCCTCCATGCCCCGTGAGTAAATAGCAAGTAGGTTTGGTGTTCATTACTCTTTGACGTGAAGACAAAGGTGATTCGTCAGGCGAAATCAGGAGGGGCAGGAGATAACATTTTTCTCCCTGTGCACCAAGCTAGGCTACACGGGAGCGAATTCCCAGAAAAGTCGTAAAATAGTGAAAATAATCGTAAGACAGATTAGCCGGGTCTACGGCTAACACTGCCTGTGCACAGGACCCCGAAGACAGGCCTCTGTGCTGTGGTGAGACAATACTGCTGACCATATGGTATCATGGCAGGCCCGATTGTGGAAGTCAGCGACTGCCTTTTGTTTGGGGAACTCTCTGAGCCGCAGGTCTGTGGGAGCTCTCAGTGACTTCCTGTCTCCCTGGCCGCCAGGCGTGCTCTTGGCCCTGGGCCAGTCTTGCTAGACTGCAGACTCCGGCCAGACCCAGGGGCTTGCATTTGGTAAGACTCCATTGCTCCTGACTTTGGTCACCCAGCAGACCGTTTGTCCCACAAGTCTACACCGGGACCTTTCTGCACGGTAGCCCCGTGGCAGCTATTACAAAGAGAACGTTTTCACGAGCATCCTAATTGATTAATAAATGTGTAGACTCCTGGATGCTCAGTATTCCTGGTGAAAGTGAGGGTTGTTTGTATTTTTAGCGTTTTTCAGAGCCCTTTTCAAGTTGCCTCTCCATTCCTAGGGCTCCACTAGCTAAGGCTGGCTAGGATGCTAGAGGCAGGGCTCCTGCTACAAAAAAAAGGGAGAGTCCCCATCTATCCAGTTTTTACATCGGGCTAAAACAGGCCCTGTGCTTAGCCCGGGTCTATTTTTTGAATGTGTGAAGCCAGCATGTGTGTGTGCATAAAAAGGCTGATTAACTCCACTTTCTCCTGGAGAGGTCTCCTCTGCCTCTGCGCTGGCCGCGCTGGCCGGTCCCAAGGCCAGGGTTTCTCCGTCACCCTGCGTCCTGGATGTCTCTGATCTCTGTTGGTTGGGGCCACCCATACTGGCTCCTTTTCTCTGTCCCCCCCTCCCCCAACTATGGAAATGATCCCCCAAAGCACACATGGTCCTGGGAAAGGTTCTTTCAGACGCAGCAGAAGGCGAGGCCCCCAGCGAGGCTCACGCTCCACCAGGGAGGCTGTAGCCTGGGCTGTCGCGCCTGTGAGCGAGAATATTTTTATTCCAGGAACTGAATAGAGGAAAGGGATGCCACTCGCGCTTTGACTGAGGGACACGAAAGCCACCGCGCGTGCCTGTGGAGCCCAGAGGAGGGTGTTGGGCATTCTCCTTTGTTGCTTTCTTATACCTTGAGGCAGGAGCATTAGCAGCACAGTCCAGCCAATCAGCCTGCTCCAGGAATCACCTGTCTCTCCACAAAGTGCTGGGGGACGACAAGTGGGTTGTTCTATCCACTGAGCATTTACATGGGCACTGGGGATTTGAACTCAGGTCCTCATATTTTTGTGGCAAGGGCTTTACCCAGTAAGCCGTTTCCTAGCCCCTATGAAACCTTTTGATGTAGAGTACCTATGAATGTTGATTTGGTTATGAGGTTGGGATAAATCTATTTCTTTTCCTCATGAACCAATGTCATTTCAAGGCCAATGCTGCTGTCTCTTGTATGTATGTATGTATGTATGTATGTATGTATATCCTACTAATTACTAATCAGAGATTTTTATTTACACATTGGGCTGTACTATAGGAATTGATATTTTTTTCTCTCATCCTTTTCACTTTTGACTTTTGGCCTTGAACAACAACAAAAAAATCTTTTTAAGTTCAGAGAATTAGTCTGCTTGGAAATCTTCTGTAAGTGAGTTTGAACGTGCTGTGTTCAGTCAGGGTTCCTTGCCCCGGAAGTGATTCAGAGTATCCTGAAGCAAGAGTGGGCTCCTCTGTTTTGTTGACTTGCTAATTGGTTTGTGCCAGCAACTTGTGTGTGAGCCTCTCCTTGGGACGACACCATACAAAGTCCCTTCCCTTGGGTCTCCTTGGCCGGTAGAACAAACTGCAGACCTTTTCTTCTCTATCCTGGCCCTCCTCGCTCTACTGTGACTGTTATCACCTCTTGAGGGTGAGGTGCGAAGATGCCGAAAGGAATGAGTGGGGAATAAATCAGGCAGCCAGAAGGGACAGACGGAAAAAAAAGTTGAAAGAAAGGGAAGATGGGTACGAAATGACAAACATTCTGGGGTCCTAATCGGGGGTAGCATTTTCTATAGCTGAAGTATCCTGTTACCTTGGACCTTGGAATTTCTAAGTCTCCTTTTTTTTTTTTTTAACATGGTATGTGTGTGTGTGTGTGTGTATACATATGCCATAGAGTACATATAGAGGTCAGAGGACATGGTTCCTCTACGTCCACCATGTCTATTTTGGGAATCAGGCCGTCGGGCTTGGTGGTACACGCATTTCCTCACCGCCCTGCCCACCCAGCGGTTTGTAAATATCCTTACGGTCATTTTGTATTTTCAGAATGCTAGCAGGTATTCCAGCTATGCAGTGCATTTGTGAGACAAATATAGCAAGACCCCGCCCACTCTCCAAGTGACCGAATAAGCACGTGGCCAAACAGCACTGGGGCCGTGTCCTCTGCCTGTGGTTCCGCTGCTCCAGCTTGGGAAGAAGAAAGCAGAATCTTGAAATCAAGCCATGTTGTTTTTATAAGCTGTTAAGAAATAGGATCTTCGGGGATTCTGAGGACAGTTGAAGTCTATGTATAAAACAACCCTGTGCCCTAATGAGATGTGTATTGTAATTATTTAATACCTAGAGGACTCTGTTAGTTGAACTGTGGGAGTTCTTTGCGTTACAGCTGGCAATCGCCACAACCCCATCACTTTGTGGTCCTCTCATTGTTGTCCCAAGCAGTCACAAAATGCCCTGTGATTCAATTATAAGTGTCGTCTGGGGAGTGTGTAATCATATAGCATGTGGTTATCGTCCTAAGGTACCAAGGACATTAAGCCAGTATGATAGTTTAGTGGTCCATGTTCATTACCTTGTGATTGACAGCACGAGATCCTTTGGGCAGCGTTACCACTTGGATAAGAGAATGGGATTTAGGGCTGGGCAAAGTTTATCTACTGATTTTTAAGTTATATAGATTTTTTTATTACTTTTGAGACAGGATCTCTTTCTATGACTTAGGCTGGCCTCCAATTCAGGATCCCCCTGCCCCAGCCTCCTGAGGGTTGAGACAGGGGTGAGTCACCATATCTGGCCTGTCAACATACTTTTGACAGTCAGTACTAACAAACACTTAGAAATGAGGTCATTGATACAACATTAAGCAACCGGTGGGCATCTTTATCCTAGAAACCCCAAACTTCCAAAGTTTTCAATGAAAAGGAGCGTGTGCAGTTATGTCTACAAACCCACATACTTATAATCCTAAGTGGAGGCCGGGCACGGTGGCGCACACTTTTGATCCCAGCCTCGGGAGGCAGAGGCAGGAGGATCTTTATGAGTTTGAGGCCAGCCTGGTCTGTAAAGAGAGTTTCAGGACAGCCTGGGCTGTTACATAGAGAAACCCTGTCTTGAAAAACCAAACCAAACCAAACCAAATAAAATAAAACAAAACAACAATGGCAAAACCCTAGATGGATACCAAGGACAATACAAGAAAACATGGCAAATGAAGGAAATACTTTTGAGCTGTGTGTGCCTGGTCACGTTGGATGAAAGAACAGAGAACCCATGTTTCCAGGGATGTTTGTACAGCGCTGACGGCTTCAGCGCCCCCTCCCAGGGCCGGAAGGAGGGCTGTCTTGCAGATTCTGCCTGCCTTCCCCCCGGTGCCATTAAAGTGGCCACCAGCTCTCACTAGCGATTGCTTCTGTACTGTTCAAACAACCCTGACATGGGTCCCTTGTTGGATCATTATCTGTTCTCCTGTTTAACCTTTCTCTAATAACCTCGCCGAGCCCAGAGTTTTCAGCCATCCCAGACGAAGTTGGAAGAGATGTTTTTCTCCCTCTTGACTGCACAGCCGCGGCAAGCCGTGGTTACCTGTGCACTGCTTTCTTGCCTTGTTTCTTGGTGTATTGAGGGATCAGGTTTGTGTGGAAGTGAAGTGACTATGGAAACCCGTGTCAGCCGTGCATTTCATAAGGACCCTCTTTGTCCACTCTTTGCCATATCTCTCTGTGGCTTAGCTCTGTTCCTACGGGAGAGCTGAGGAAGGAAATCGCTCCCTTTCTTGGACATTCCATTTTTGTTTGTTTGTTTATTCATTTTATTTTATATGTGAATGTCTTTTTTGTTGTTGTTGTTTTGTTTGTTTGTTTTTCGAGACAGGGTTTTTCTGTATAGCTCCGGCTGTCCTGGAACTCACTCTATAGACCAGGCTGGCCTCGAACTCAGAAATCCGCCTGCCTCTGCCTCCCAAGTGCTGGGATTACAGGCGTGCACCACCACGGCCGGTATATGTGAATGTCTTGCTGGCATGTATGTCTACGCACCATGTGCAGGCATGGCGCCCATGGAAGTCAGAAGAGGGTGTCAGATCCTTCTGGAACGGAGTTACAGATGTATGCAAACCACCATGTCGGGGCCAGAGGTTGAACTGGGCCCTCGACAAGAGCTTTAGTCCCAGAGCCCTCTCTCCAGCCCCTTCATTGCCCTTCTTCAGCTCCGTATTTCCAAGGCACGCATGTCACTACCAGGTCAATCCTGAACTGCAGAGCACACCAAGGCATGATGTCACACACCTTTAATTCCAACACTCAGAAGGCAGAGGCGGGAGGGTCTCTCTGAGTTTGAGGCTAGCCTGAGCTACATAGTAAGTTCCTGTACAACCAGGGGTATGTAGAGAGACCCTGTGTCAACAAACAAACAAAAAAGACCAAAACCAAAACAACAACAAGAAAACTGCAGAGTTGTGGGCAGGCTTGACAACAGTATATGCCCCCAACCCTGGGACCTCCCTCTGGTGTAAACAAGGTCTGAGCGCCCAGCTGACCCCCGTTCCTTCAGAGAGAGGTTACTTTTCTTACTGGGAGAGGCTTGTGGAAATGCTGATGACGTCATGATGTCCCGGGTAGAAATTGAAGCCAGTGAACTGGGGACACAGCTCAGTCAGGAAAGACCTTGCCTTGCAAAGACTTTTGAGGTCAAGCACCAGAGCCCAGGTTTTAAAGGAAGTCAGTTGTGATAGATGTGATGGCACATAGTCATACATCCGAGCACTGGAGCGGAGGACACAGGTGGATCCTTGGCTCACACTAAGCAACCAGCCTCGCCGTCACCCCTTCCAGGCCAGTGTCTCAATAAACAAGGCTCCTGACAACTGGGTTTTGTCCTCTACCCTCTGTGTGCACACATGCACTTGTACACACACACACACACACACACACACACACACACACACACGTTCCCGCTCCACACACCAGAGCGGGATTTTGTCCTCCGCTCCAGTGCTCCGATGTATGATTATGTGCCATCACATCTATGACGACTGACTTCCTTTAAAACCTAGGCTCTGGTGCTTGACCTCAAAAGTCTTTGCAAGGCAAGGTCTTTCCTGACTGAGCTGTGTCCCCAATTCACTGGCTTCAATTTCTACCTGGGACATCATGATTTTTACAGAGGCGAGGGATACAAGGAGTGTCTACTCGGAGGGAGGGCCAACAGAGGATGGCCGAACCGTCCCACCTCAGCCTCTCGGTGTAGGTGGCCAATGTCCTTGCCCTATTATCAACATCGACTCTTATGGGTGTCCCTGAGGGGAGATGGTCCCTAGGGGCAGATGGCGGAAGAGATGAGAACTACAAAAGGACAAAAGAGCAGGGTGGCGGTGAAAGAAATCAAAACAAAGAATGCTTGCAGGCTTTGGGATATTGACTATTCATTAGCAAGAATTGATTTTTTTTACAATGGGAGAGAAAGTGCTCCCCCCCCAAACACACACACACACACACACACACATTTAAAGACAGCTCCTGTGGAAACTCCTTTCAGGGGGAGGCTTTGTGGTTCTGCACCAACCCCGGTCACCGGCACCTCTGCCTCAGGAGGAGGCAGCTTTTGTACCTGCGGAGCCGGCCCCATCTCAGGCAGAGCGCCTCCCTTCTGCGGCTAGGCACGTGGACTGTGTGCTCTCTTTACACACAGAGACACTGCAGCCTGCGTGGTCTCAGAGGAGGTCTCTCCTTTAGGTTCCCCAGTACAAATCACCTCTGATAGCTGTGTTAGTCTGTGTCGCACACACAGAATTTCTGATGATCACCGATAAACAATGTTTCCGCTGCCCAGGCCAGTGTGGCCCTCACTGCCACCTGGGAGAGGCAGTTTAGTTAAAGGAAGTGTGTTCTGTGGGGGGCCAGGAACTCTGGTTTACTTTAGATCTGTCACTCAAACCGCGCGACTGTGATCCGGTCACCTAATTTCTGAAGACATGACTTGACGTGATTGATCTGTCAGACCACTTTACAGTAAGCGAGAAAGAGATGAATGGGCCGAGAGTGCTTGCCCACTGTGCACGGACCTCTGAGTGAATGGTTGTGAGCCTATCACGCTAGAGCAAGACAGGGTAGGATCAAAAGTTCAAAGCCACTCTTGGCTACAAAGGGAGTGAGTGCTAGGCCAGCCTGAGTTATTTAAGGCTCTGTGTATAGGAAAAACAACCCCCAAACTCAGTTTATGACATGGCAAGTTTTCGGTAGTGTAGATCCAGGCCATACCTCTCTAAGTCCTCAGAGTGTCTACCCTTCTCCCGCTCCACCCCCAACCATAGTAAAAACAAACTCTTACTTATGTGACTGAAGGGTTATATTCAAGAGATCATACTTATAAATCCCTGCCCCCTCCCACCTCTGAGACAGGGCTCACATAGATGAGGCTGGCCTTGGAACTCACTGTGTAGCTGAGGCTGGCCATGAGCTCCCCATTCCCGCCCCCTGGCATTTGCAGTGTCAGGATTATAGATGTGCGCCACAGGCTCTGGCAATACTGTTTTTTGTTTGTTTTTTAGCAGACACTGGAATTCGGCTTCATCGCGTCCTTACTGGTTACAGTCTCAGCCTTCCAGGACTGGGTTCCAGCTCCTCCCTTAGGCCTGCACACGCCTCTTCCAGGGTCTTGGGATATCTTTCCCCATCATTTAGTCAGTGCCATCCTTCTGCCCCTAAGAGCGAGGCTAAAGCATGCCTGTAAATGTCATTTCTCGGTGATTTGCAGGTAAATCTCTTTCCTTCCATAAAGGCAAGAAATAGCTCAGGAGTTTTATGCTTATAAAAAAATGTTCTTATTCAAAGTGCAATGCGCAGACCCTTGTAGCAGAGATGACAGTGACCTTCAGACGACTCCTCAGACCCGCCGTTCCTTACCATCGCCTCTTCCAGACAATGCATGGTGTTACTCACCGCATCTGCTTGATCTTCCTTTCTTCCTTACAAGAGATGTTTTGTTTTTCATTTTTGTTTTATTGAGAGAGTGTCTTGTGCTTGTATATTCTAGGCTAGCATCAAACTTGCTTGATAGCCTAGGATAACCTTGAACCTACTATTCTCCTGTCTCAACCTCCTAATGTGTGTTTGGAAAGATAAAATTGTGGATATGGCCCATGAGAAAGTGTTCAGGACTCACCATATCTACAAATGAAGGGGGCACAGTAAATAAACAGAAATGCGGTTTCTTTGCTTTTGGAGAGGTTTAACTTCTTAGCAGGTGGGGGTCAGCACATTTTCTAAATTAACTAAGAATTTAGGGCTGGGGAAGTGCTTGGTGGGTAAAGTGCTTGCGTCCCAGGACTCAAGACTTGATTTCATCCTGGGAATCCGTGGGAAGTTGGATTCGGTAGCATGGGCCTGTAATCTCAGGGCTCTATGAGGAGGGAGGCAGCCACAGGAATCCCTGCAAGCTCTCGGCCAGCTAACCTGGCACGGTCAGTGGCAACCAATAAGAGGCCCTGACTTAAGGTGCAGGGCAAGGGCCAATACCCAAGGTTGTCCTTAGACATCACACATGTGTTGTAGCATGTCAGTGTCTGCACTCACATAAGCATGAGCACACACATGCATGTACGCATACACACACACACACACACACACACACACACACAGAACAAGAGCAAATGAACAAGCGAGTGAGAGGGGGGGTGTTTAAAAGTTTTATGCATTAGCATATTGGCATGACCCCAATAAGATCAAACACTTATCTGAAGTGATACACACATCTAGCGTGTCCTGCATACATGACCGTCTCTAGTGGTCTCCTTTGTCAAACATTTTTTTTTTTAAAGATCTTTACATCAAAATCAGATTGTTTTGAGAACAAGTCATATTCTTTTACAATTCCAAAGCATTATTACTGGGGATGGGGGTGGGGGTAGGGTGTGTGTGTTTGTGACCAAATTCAAGGAAAGAAGGGTAAGGTAAATGAAGTTGGTGGGAAAGTTCAGTGTCTGGTTTTTGCTTAGCAGTTATACGGGTGACACGTGGATAAGTTATGTGTCCCAGGTTACAGTTGAAAACAAATCACTCGAGGTTTGCCTGCTTCTGGTATCTGCGTTTCTCTGGGTGTCTGTCATCTCCAGTGGATCTTTAGTTTTGTGACTGATGCTTTTCCCGCCTTTGCAGAGTCATGGGACAGTAAGGCTCTTTTTTTTTTTTTTTTTTTTTTTTCCACCCTAAATGACCAGCAAGCTTCGGTGCTGGTAGTTGGCCCACTGATGGTCTGTCTCTCCTTCCTTTCCTGTTTGTTTCTGTTTTCTGGTTCACTGGCTCACACATTCCCAACATGCAGGAGACCTGGGTGGGATCCCCCAAACTGTGTAAAACCAAAGGCTCACTTAGAAAAGGAAAAGCAAGACTCTCCAGTGTGCAAGAACTGAGTCGTACCCTCCATGTAGAAGGTTGGCTTGACCTTGATGCTGGAGTGTGGGTGGGCAAGACAGTTGCTGTGCACAGCGTCCAGGTGCCGACTAGCGTTCACCGTGGTCCTGGAAGGGATGGGTTCCCTCGATCCTGGCCATGGAAAAAGGTACTGAGCACACTGACAGCTCACGTTTCCAGAGTACGCACTGTTTGTAGTACATCATAAGGAAGTCCCTTTCCTTTTACGGTGTTGCCCTGAGACCGCCGTAACTATTATTTCCATTTCAAAATTGAGGGTACTGGGTCACAGTGCGTTTCAGTTGCTTGTCCTGGCTCGTAAGTGGCAGAGCCCAGCCACACCGCTCCTGAGTTTCTGTGACTGAGTGGACACAGTTACCTCTTGTACTGGTCCCAGCAAGAAACTTAACAGCTTTGGGGACTCAGGAAAGCTTTCTTCTAGTGCTGTTGGAACTAGGGTTGGGGGAAACTCATAAAGATCTTCCCCTACACCTCAGATTCTGATTGTCATTATTGGCTTCTGACTAGAGTCTCTGCTCTAACGTTCAGAGTTGTGTAGGTGACTGCTCTGTCTCCGGCCTACTTGCTGTTATGGTAGGTCTCTTGGTTGGTCCGGTCCGTCAATCGCCTCCACTCTTAAAATGACAAAGTCGGAATTGTGTCGGGCCTTGACCATATGCTCAGAGGACCAGAATAGCTGGTCCTCAGTGCCGTAGCTCGTTTCCAGAGCTGACACGGAGCTGTGTGCTCAGCGTGAGCCCTGCCCAGAGCTGGCACTCCATGGGATGTGACAGGTACCCAGTGCGTCCTTAAAGACTGTGGATTCACTGCATAGCCAAGTCCAAGCACTCTGCCCTTGGCACAGAGGTGCCTGCCCAAGTTCAGTGCTTCTGGTGTTTTACGTACCCATGGCATCTAGAGCCTTCTGGGGCCTTTGCTTTTGTACCTTCAGGGGTAATGAATGCCCACTCTATAAAGAAGCAGTGTTGCCTCTTTACAGTTCTAGAGAATTCTTCACAAAGATGGAAGAAGTTTAGAGCAAGCCGTTAAGTAAGACAGAGGAGAGCTAGAGGGAGCCAGGGCCCAGGCCCAGGCCCTTTGCAAATGCAGGACGCGCTGTAGATGTGTGACGCGCTGCAGACGTTGAGTGAGACGCTAGTCAAGGGCAGTGGCTGTCATTTAGCGAGGTCATTTTCTTTGGTGGGACAGTGGTTCAGAAGCTTGTCAGCACAGTAGATCATCATTTCATTCTCGGTTAGCTCTCAGTGTGCATGTAAATTGGGGAGCCCGCTAAAACATATGCATATTTATGTGTACGTATACACAAGCTGACACTTGCGTATCTGGCTTGATTTGCATTCTTTCATGCTAAAGCTGAGTACTTTCAGGGAAGGTACTTTCCCTCTGGGCTCAGTTTCCCCCGTCTGAAGGCTAGTCCCTTTCTCCTAGTATTTATGTAAAGGCAGAGATGTAATTTGTGTAGAAATTTCAGCGACAATCTGGGTATATAATACACTTTCTATAAATACAAGCTGTTATTCTTGGCGTATCACCAGGATGCCCACTCTATGTCTTCTGATGGTAGTAGGCTCAGAAGGTACCAATGAGAGAGAGAGAGAGAGAGAGAGAGAGAGAGAGAGAGAGAGAGACACTCTAGGTTTGTAATGGGTGTTGGACGAGGAGGAGTTGAGCTTTTGCTAACGTCTTGTATTTCTATACGAAACAGAGTTTAGCATGTCTAGGTACCATGGTTATGGCCCAAATAAATCTATGTGAGTCCAAATTTTCCCTCACACTTTTCTCTGGGTCATTCATTTTAGAGTTACCACATACTATTTTCTACCAAGTGTCACTTGTAAGCCAGAGGCTGGTGTCAAGCATTGCAGTGCATCCAGGAGGGTTTATGGGTGGCGGCGGATGGTGGTGATTGACAACAGAGGTTGGCAGGGTACCAGGCGTGTTTGGGTAGGCTCAGACTGAAGGCTCAGGATGGAGTGGTGGGAGAAGAGGTCATTGGGGTACTGGGAACCTTCTCTGTGGTGCTAAGAACTTTTAACTCTGTGATATAGGTGACAAGAAACCACAAGAGGATTGTAAGCAAGGCAGTGGTGTGTATGTCCACTAGACTTTAGATGAGGCCCTGCGTGGTCATGGGAAAGATAGTTCAGTCAAAGATTTGCAGGTAGGAAAGCCAGTCAGGGTATTATCGAGTATTCCAGCAAGAAATGTTGAAGGGTTTAAAGTCAGGCACAGATGAAGATGACCGATTCAATAAGAAACTCACTGACTAGACAAGGCGTGGATGGAAAGATACTGGAGGTGACTCCCAGGTTCCCATCCTCAGCAACCTTGGAACTAAAAGAGAAACCTTTTTTTGATT
The DNA here is from genome assembly GCA_964023405.1 of Apodemus agrarius. Classification (NCBI taxonomy): domain Eukaryota; kingdom Metazoa; phylum Chordata; class Mammalia; order Rodentia; family Muridae; genus Apodemus; species Apodemus agrarius. The sequence goes on from OZ030007.1 coordinate 116,209,911, forward strand.
GTTTGTTTGAAACAGGGTTTCTCTGAGCTCCGGGTCTGTCCTAGAACTCACTCTGTAGACCAGGCTGGCCTCGAACTTAGATATCCACCTGCCTCTGCCTCCCGAGTGCTGGGATTGAAGGCATCCGCTACCCCCGCCTGGAGAAGGGTAGGGACAGAAGTTGGGAAGCACAGTACTCAGTGTGGTTTGGAAGATGAGGAAGGAAGAGCACAGTTGGTCAGGGTCACCACGATCACGGATGAAAAGCAAGGAGAGGGTAGCTACTTTTGTCACAGGGCAACACAGGGGCCAAGTGCATCTTGGGATTGGCTGTGGGAAAGTATGAGCAGAGGGAGTCTCCAGAAGGCTGTAGTAAGATCCGAAACCAGACTTGACTGGGAAGGACCAGCAGGCATAGTGGGAAGGAAAAGACGCCAGGAGGGGGGGCTCACCTTCCGGGAAGGGTCCCTTCCAAGGCTGGCTTGGCTTTGCGGGGACAAGATGTCTTCAGTCACTATGATCTTGTAGTTCTTGTTGTTATACCACACCCCTGTCCCCAGTGCAGTTATGTTACTTTATAGAGACAAGATCTTGCCTTCCAGGGTACTGCTGGGCTTGTGTTATTGTTCATAATATTAGTCTTTTATCATCTTAAAATATGATAAGTCAAAATCTGATGCTGTATCATTAAGACATGTACCATCTCCTGTACCTGGGGCTGGAGGCAGTTGGCTTGGCTTGTGTGTACACATATGTGAATATATGTAACATAATTTGGATCCTTGCGAAGGATTAATATGATGAATAAAGTCCTATTATTACGAATAATGCATTCATTCATTCATTCATTCATCCATTCTCTTTCTCTTCCCTCCCTCCCTCCCTCCCTCCCTCCCTCCCTCCCTCCCTCCCTTCCTTCCTCCCTTCCTTCCCATTCTACCTTCTTAGGCCTAGACTTACAGGTCTGCACCACTATATGTAGCTAATTACTAATAATTTTATGTGGTGAAATTATTCATTTTTTTAAAAAACATACTTTAACAGCTACTATTTCATTAAAATGCTCACCTTATGGGGAGTGTTCCCGTGTATAGATCTTGGTATTAGTTCCTGTTGTACTGTGAGTATAAGCACATAGAAATTTTAAAATAAGTTGAACTTAATTTAAAAAACAAGACAGAACACAAATGCCATTGCTCAGTCCTTCATGAAAATATGTTTGAAAACAATTAAGTTCTGTGAATCGTTTCTCTTGAAAGAATTTGCCTCTTTGGTGTTGGCTGGGGGCCCGTGTGGACTGAGCCCTGGTTTCTGGTGCTAGATTGTTCTGTGATCCTGATGCCAGAAACTAGGTTTCCCCAGCTGCCGTCTGCACCTTGGGCTTTCTTGATGGAAGGACAAAATCTACCCCATGGTTTCTAGGAGCTAAAGTTGGAAGGAAGCCTGGGATTCCTAAGTCACAGAATGCTAACTCACACCCCCACATGTTGTGGTGTGACTGCTGTCAGTCTGTCTGTCTGATCCCCGGTCTCACGTGCTCCAGAACTTCAGCCCCAGGACCGCAGCTCCAATATATGACTTGGGACTTTGTTGTACGGTTCTTGGTCTGTTGCCTAGACCATACTAGGCTTTTATATTTTAAATAAAGTATACTTTTATACTTTGGAAAATTTTGTTCTTTTGAAACAGGCTTTCTTACTCAGACTGGCCTCAAACTTCTAATGTAGTAAAGGATGATCTTGAACTTGTGATTCTCTTGTTTCCATCTCCCAAACACTGGGATTACAGGCGTGGCTCACCTTGCCTGATTTACAGAGTGCTGGGGGTGGGGCACAGGGACCAATCTGTGCTAGGTAAGACCTCTACAACTGAGCTACAACCCTAGATTCTGAGGGGTGGCTTGTGTGGGTCCTCTGGCCCTTGAGAGAACATTCCCGGCAGATGTTACCTATAGCTGTACTACTTTCAAGAGAGACTCTGAAATGGCTGAATGCTTTGCCATCCCGGCAACTGGCCCATGGGGTCCCAGTCAGTGCTGTTGAAGGACGTGGCTGTGCTTCATTAGAAACTGGATGCTGCCTTCGAAATCTGCTAGCCGTGCACATAAGCCAGCCTGAGTTCTCTCATGGATGTATCCGACAGCCAGTCAAGAAGCGGGTGGCATTCACACAGTGTCTTTCAGCTCTATGGGAGCTGACTTCCTGGTACTCACATGGTTAGAGGTTAAGACACAGGCTTCGGCAGCCATAAAGATGATGGGGGGAAAAAGAGCTGTCTGTTGTGACTGTTAAGGATCTTGGAGGATAAAGATCTGTCTCTCTGGAAGGAACTTGGACTGCACAGTTTGAAAGTTGGAGAGGAGAGGATGTTGTGATTATTGGCATTTGCTTAGAGATTTTGAGAGCAAATCAAAGTAGCCTTTCCTTCAAACCTGGAGTGAGTCTTTCATTTCTAGCCTTCATTGCTTTAGGGTTGGCTGTGAAAGGAGACAGGGAGAATGCTATTTTTCTTTGGGCTGCAGAGACTGGCCCGTTTTCATCCCAGGAAACGTGGTGAGGCTTCATTCCTTGTCCTCTGCCCCTTTATGCCCGAGAACTTTCTTGATACCTTATCTTTTATTTTATTGTTCGGGGAGGTAGGCGGTCTCTGTCCAAACAAAAAGAAATCTGAGGTCTCTTGAAGGTGTTGCTTCCTCCAAATTGGATGTAAGATTTTTTCCCCCAGATTTCTGAAATGGCATCTCATTTCCTTCTAAATGATGGGGAGGCACTGTGGGTTTTAAGCACGGCTCTTCCTTTGAGGTCGCCCAGCCTCTTTTATTCTGCAGCCTTGAAGGAGATTCCACAGACTAGATAAGATTCAGGTGCCAGAAAATGGAAACTAGAGGAAGGTGGAGAGGAGAGAGCGGATGGAAAGGGGAGGGAGACTGTATCCAAACAGGAGTCCTTTCTCACCTATCTCCTAAATCAACTTCTCTCCCCCTCCCCTCTCCCTGCCCCTCCCCTCCCTCACCCTCCTTCCTCTCCCTCTTCTCCCTCTCCCTCCCTCTCCCCCCTCCTCTTCTCCCTCTTCCCCCTCTTCCCTCCCTTCTCTCTTCCCCTCCCCTCCCCCCACCTATTGCATTATTCAGAGGTGAGTGTGTATTAAACTTGAAGCATAATTTTGCAGACTTAAAACATTGTGCACACTGCCACCCACGTATGTATTTCCCCAGTTGTTTCTGTAGTTAATGTTATGGTTTATTTTGTTGTGTTTTTGTTCTTGGTTGGTTGGTTGGTTGGTTGGTTGGTTTGGACTGGATTTTTTTTTTTTTTGTTTTTGTTTGTTTGTTTGTTTGTTTGTTTTTTTGAGACAGGGTTTCTCTGTGTAGCCCTAGCTGTCCTGGAACTCATTCTGTAGACCAGGCTGACCTCGAACTCAGATTTACCTGCCTCTGCCTCCCAAGTGCTGGGATTAAAGGTGTGCACCACCACCACCTGGCTTGTTGTATTTTTTTAATAAGCCACAATAATATACCTCTTCTAGAGGAAAAACAAAACAAAACCAAAACCAGAAATGTAATTGGTTTGAAAAGTGCCATATATTTCTGACTGTAGCTATTTCTTTAAAGCCCTAGTGCTGGGAGGCAGTGCCCTGGCAGAGGGCTTGCCTGATGTCCGGGAGGCCTTGGGTTCAATCCCCGGCACCCCCTACCCACTTTCTTTCCCCCTTTGAAGAAGTTGGAAGTGTTCACATCTTCTCTTTTTGTCTTATTCAAGATAGTGCGGGCATGCTTATTAAGTGGAGGCTGGAGGAGGCTGGAGGCTGAGACGGTCAATCAAGGAAGACTAAAACCTGATTTATCAGGCCCATCGGCACTCTGCGCACCCACAGTCCTGGCCTAATCTCTAGTTAAATATTGGCGTTCTTTATCTCGGGACACTTTCAGACTTACAAAATGGTTTTGCAGAACAGAGAGAAATTTGGTTATTCTTTCACCAGATTGTTTGTTTGTTTGTTTTCACTTTTTTTTTTTTTTTTTTTTTTTTAGCATGGGGGGGGGGAATTGAACCCGGGGCCTCACACATGCCAAGCAAACACCTAGCACAGAGCTACACCATCCTCAGCTCTATCACGACTAAGTACATAGATGTCTAGTCTAGTTACATTTTTTTCCCCAGCCCTGACCGCGGGTGTCACCCTGATTGAGCAGCGTCATTTCACGTGCTCCTTTTGTGTAGTTCTGCTTCTCGGTGTCTCACCCTGGTGTAGAGGCCTGGGCCGAGGCCTTCCTAATGAGCCCACCCAGCACGACCCTCCCCGCCTCTCAGTGTGGCCTCTTCATGATGGAGGAGGAGGAATGCGTCTGCTGACCTGCAGAACCGGGAACACGTTCACTGCCGTGATCATGAGAACGATGTACCAAGAGTACTTCTTTTACGTTGTATCATCTATGTCATGCCAAGGAGTGTTTAGAATTTCGAAGTTCACCTGAGCCATGGAGTGAATTGAGTAGGTGACATGTTCCTATTTGTAATCGGGGACGGGGTGTCTCTGCTTGGTGGGGGGGGGGGAACTACTGCTCAAGACTGAGAAACAAAAGCTTTAAGGAGCCAGGAGATCAGCTCTGAGTTGCCTGTCATCGTGGGTCCAGATGAAGGTGGCCGTCTCTCAGGGTTTCTATCTATAGTATATCCAGCAGCCAGGCTTTCAGAAAAGCATCTTGTCTGTAAACTTAGCAGCAGGCAGACACTGTGAGAAGCTTAAAATGAAGTCAGCCCCTCAGCTGGGATTCAGAGTTTGAGCCCGAAAGATTTCCTTAGATACCAGAAGTACTTCTTCCTTAAAACCACTGTTTGGTTTTGGGTTTTTTTTGTTTGTTTGTTAGTTTTTTAAATAATGGCCAAAGACCACTGCCATGTGACTGGCTCCCAGGGATGTGGCTGAGTTGTAAACTTGAGTTTGCTGTGATGAATCTTCAGCTCTGGGAATGAGTAAGGAAGGCGCCTCTCTCTTTCTTAGCTGCAGGTAATTTCAAAGCAAAAAAGAGCAGCAAATCGCGTGGCCCACATCCCTCGCCATGAAGGGGGAAAGACTTAAGGAAAAACTACCACATTGGAGCTGTGACCAGTCTTTATATGGGAAAAGATTAATTCTGGTGGACTAACGACGTCTAAAATTAGAACGGTGGGAACAGGGTTATGTGTAACACAATGTAAGAGATTAATGTGTCTGTGTGGGCCTGGATCTTGAGACTTGAGAAAGGAAAATATGAAATGAGCATTCAAGACGAGTGTAATTTAATTGATTTCTGACAGGAGACTCAGTGACCGAATCTTAGTTCTTCTTATGCTTATGGGATCTCTTAAAACTTTTCACGGTAACATCTTTTTGATGGCCTCTAGAGAGGATTATGTCATAATCCTTTCTGTCTTTCTGGCCAGAGAGGAGGTTAAGGCAAAATCTCAAGGTTGGCCTAACTAGATGAACTTTGAAAACGCCCTGATGGTGTGCCTGGCCTTTGACTGAATTCTGTGGGCAATGCAGCTATAGATTTTTTTCAGTTAGAAGCTGTATTAAGGGCTGAGGTAGCTAAGAGGCAGTGTATGCCTGAATCCTGGGTTTACCGCTCCACATTTTAGGAGATTAGAATACGAGTCAGGTGCCGGGCGGTGGTGGCGCACGCCTGTAATCCCAGCACTTGGGAGGCAGAGGCAGGCGGATTTCTGAGTTCGAGGCCAGCCTGGTCTACAGAGTGAGTTCCAGGACAGCCAGGACTACACAGAGAAACCCTGTCTCGAAAAACCAAAAAAAAAAAAAAAAAAAAAAAAGAATACGAGTCAGGTGCCGGGCGTGGTGGCGCACGCCTTTAATCCCAGCACTTGGGAGGCAGAGGCAGGTGGATTTCTGAGTTCAAGGCCAGCCTGGTCTACAGAGTGAGTTCCCGGACAGCTGGAGCTGTACAGAGAAACCCTGTCTCAACCCTCCCCCCCCCCAAAAAAAAAAAAAAAGAATACGAGTCAGGTTACCTTTATCAGACTCTGTGTCTGTCACTTCTCTTCCTGACAAGCTTTCATTGTCCCCATATCCCTTAGGAAAATAATTGGTGTGGTTTAAAAGATTACACCCTGCGTGCAGGACCCTGTGTCCTTCCCTGGCGTGTCTTCCTTTGCTTGTGGGACAATGAGAGAGAAAATCTGATTAGCGTTGGGCCTGGCTTGGAAGTGACTTTTACAGATGTTACCTTTGGAGCTGGGGATAGTTGGGTTGTCTCCCGAGGTACAGTGCGCCATAGTATAACTCTTGACCGTAGGAATGGATCAGGGCTTTCTGAAACCCTTCAGTGCTACATACCGTGGTCTTGGTAGGAACTCACTCTTTCATACTGGCGTAGAGTAGATAGGAGACCTGTCACAGACTTTGTTCTAATGCCCGGTCCTCAGCTGTGGATTGGATAACTCTCATGTGGTATTTCTAGTGTGTGCTGTACTAAGCAGTAGAACACTCAGTGACTCATTTCATCTTCTGAGCTACCCAGGGAGGTAGGGATGTTTCAGCTGGGGAAACTGAGGCCCGAGAGTGGCTGTGTGGCTTGACTAAGGTTCTCTATATAGCTAGCAAGTGGAAGTCTGGTTCCATATAGTCTATCCATAGATAGTTGTTGCTGTTGCTGTTACATCTGCTGTTATTATCTTCAGGAAAGACCTCATTGTATGCTAGGCAAATGCTCTGTCACTTCCCTCTACTCCAGCCCATGACTAATATTTTAGAAGACGGAACACATTAGGAAAATATAGAGAAAAAAAAAAAGCCACAAACGCTTAAATGTTTAGATGTGGAGGCTGTGGCTGATGAGAGACCATCTTTCCTGTCACATGCCTAGTTGCGGGATGAGGAGAGGTTTGCAGTCACTAGTCATGTTCACAGCAGGCGTTAAAAGGCTCAAGTCAGTGGGCTCCCTTTAGGTTTGTTTCTATGAGGTATTAGCGTGTATTACTACGTGCAGTGGCCTATGAGAAACCCTAGGTCACACAACACACTTCCCAAGAATTACCTATGCGCACTACATCAGATTTTCTTGGTTTTGGGGGGGAAAATTCTCTCTCTATTTTAATAACATTTATTTAGCGCACGCGCGCGCGCGCGCGTGTGTGTGTGTGTGTGTGTGTGTGTGTGTGTGTCTGTGTCTGTCTGTCTGTCTGTCTGTCCGTCCGTCCGTGTGTCTATGTCCCACAGAATCAGTTCCCTCTACCGCTCAGGTCCTGGGCATCAACCTCAAGCAGCCAGTCTTGGTGGCCAGCTCCTTTCCCAGCTGAGCCGAGTAGCTTTCTTCTCAAATATGAACTAATGACCTCCGATGTTGTGTGGCGGGCTTACAAAACCTGTTCTACTCCTGTGCTAACCTGAGACGTTTTATAACTCCGTGGAGAGCTGGCTGTAATTTAGAAGAAACTTTTCACGGGTACCTTTGTGGAACTTGGAGAGGAAGAATTTGGTTTGACCAGTGTCTGTCATCCGTCAACTCAGATGTATTTTGTGGATTTCTGAGCAGAATTGTAGAAAAAGACTTCTTTCTAATTGGGAATGCCTTGCTTTGTTACCTAGGAAACACCTGATTGTTTTCTTAGGGAAATAGTCGGCACATTAGACTTTTAAAGGTCTGTATTAAAAATGCGCATAAAACATAAAGCTACATTTGAAACTAGCTTTCGGTTCAGAAATTAGGTTTCTGTGTGGTCAGCAGACAAGTGGAGGCGCGTGGTCTGAAGGAAGACAATAGCCCGTGTTTAAGGAAATTCAGTGTTTGGATCACCGTCACTAGACACACAAATGTTTGCTTTCAGGTTGTAGTAAAGATAATCGAAGGTAATGCCTTTCCCCCTAACTCCCATTTTTGCTTCTATTAAGATCTAAGACCCACCTCAGTTCACATGAGACGGAACCCCAATTTCTGAGAACAAGATGTAGAACTTTGAAATTTCAGGAAGAAACTGACCCTTTTTAAAAAGAAAAATTTCCGGTGGAAACCAAAGGCAGCCTGAGCCTGAACCTCCGGACATGCCCATGAGCCGAACCTGGCTCAGTTACCGCGTGCATCCCGAGGGTCCTCGCAGGGGCCGCATGGTGGTCTGTGCAGCCGCGGGGCACCTTATGGAAGGCACCTGTGCTTGCTAAAAATCTGCTCTGAGAGCAGAAGAGCAGATCCAAAATGCTAATCCTTTGTCATTGGTCACAGTCCCTAGACACTTCTTTACCAGCTAACTGCTACTGATTCAATTTGGCCAACTGCGCTTAGCTTCCTAAAAACCTGCCACAGTTTCGGTTGAGTAAAGCGGTGATTCATTTCCTGCCCCGTGGGGTGTCAGCCAGCTCTAATGGTTTTGTCTGCTAGAGCCCACAGCTGCCCAGGATGGTGGGAGTGAAGGAGTGGGGAAGCAGAGGGGCTGGCGCCGGCGTAGAGGGTCACTGTTTTTCCCCCTGTGGCATGGGGAAGGGATTGAACCCAGGCATTCGATTCAGCGTGATGATTTGGTTCTGTAGAACATACTTCCTCTTGATTTCCCATGTCCGTCAGGAGCGCCAAACATGCAAGAGAAATGTTCTCTGTGTGGGTGTCTTTCCCAGGAGAGCGCCCGAGCAGCACTTGAGAGCCCGTTTATGCAGTGTAGCTTGGTTAATTTGGCTGGATGTTCAGAATATGTAGCCATTGTAATACAGCTCTGTATTTCTTGTCTTTTTTTTTTTTTTTTTTTTTTTTTTTTTTTTTCCTTCCCTGAGACAGGATCTTACTGCGTATTTCTGGCTGTCCCTGAACTCACAGAGATCTACCTGCTTCTGCCTCCCGAATGCCACCACGCCTGACCAGAATACAGCCTTTTGTATTGTGTGAAAGTATCCTCTTCAGTACAGTATTTTTATTTACATTTTAAAATTGCACGTCTTTATTTCAGGGGGCACTCACGACAGAGGTCAGCAGGCAAGCTGATTTTATCCTTGTACCACAGAGGCTGTCCTGGGACTCACACTCAGCTCCTCGGGCTGGGTGGCAAGCGCCCTTCCTTGCTTAGCCATTTTGTAATCCCACCGTGTTTGTTTCTTTAGAATCATCCTTCCCAAACCTCAAGGAAACAATAAAATAACAAGAAATAATGTCAGTAACGCAGGATGTTGCAGGTTGGGTTTCCAGTCAGTGATCGTCATTCAGAGTTGGTTCGTGGCCCTCCGTCACCTTTCTTTCAAAGCAAGGCGAATCGCTACGTAGTTTCTCCTTTTAAATGGGCACGTGAATGTGTGGCTCATTTGCATATTTGGTGGGAAAAATTATTAGGTTCAAATGCAAAATCCAAAGGGATGATATTTGCTTTATTAAGAATTCAATTTGGGGCTAGAGGGAGGGCTCATCAGTTAAGAGTACTGACTGCGTCCCGGCTCTCGGCTGGGTGCTCCCAGGCTTCTGGTGCTGTTTTCTGGCATCTGAGGGTACTCATGTTCACAAGTCCTCTCCATTCCATGCACATATTTTTAAAGGCATATATATATGTATATATCTATACATATACATGCATATATGTCTTTAAAAGCACATACATATATGAATTTTAATTTTGCAAAATATTTTACTATCCATCTATAATGAAATTGCCATATATATCATATATATACATATATATATGTTCACCTTTTCCAGAAATATCTCAGTTTATAAATTGAATATATTTACATTTTGTACCTGTTTCCAATTCCAGGTCAAGGAGTATTTTACACATGTCTAGAGTCCCCAAGAAGTGAGCTTCCATACGTTCTCTTGAGTGTGAACATTAATCCCAGTGTCTGGCGAGGAGCCCCTTCCTCCCTCAAGCTATACATGCGATGGTCTTTCACATACATTTCACTTATGCGGGCTTTGGTTAGCGGATACACTCACTTTGTGCATTCATTTGCATACCTAGTTAGATGTACTGAGGCGTATACTGCAGTTATGCGTTCCTTCCTTGTTTGGGAACCGTTGACAAATGCTCTTTCCCCCCTGACCAGAGTTTTATTTTAAAAAGCAAAAATTGAGAGTGAAAGCATTTGTGTTCATGGAGAGTAAGACCTTTAGTTCCAAGAGGAAGGAAAACATGTACTAAGCTTTTGTGGTTTTCTGTTTGTTTTGTTTTGTTAATGGATTGTCAGGGGCTATGAAGAACTCAGTAGTGTGAGCTTATATGTGGAAGTCTACTCAAAATCATTGAATAGAAAAAAAAATAATGCATTGAAAACAAATGATTTTTACATGCCTGTGTAGGACAAACGTTGAACACGGTCTCAGCAATATAGCTCATGCATTTCGTTGGAGTGAGGTTTAGGACTGTTGTGGCTATGCCAGACCCGAGCTTGGGACTTTTATAGAAATGAGACACCTGGTCTGTGAGTTATATAGCAGTGTGTCCCCCACCCCCTGCTGAAAACCTCAGGGCAGAGGAATTGAAAAGATAGATGCTTCCACCCTCGTGGCTGTTAGGTCGAGTTAGGGAGAGTTGCTAAGTACTCCTTGGCTGTGATGGTCATGCCGTGGTTGCCTATTTGAACCACGAAACCCGAAGTTCTACGGGTACATTCCACAGTATTTATGGGTGGAATATAATGACCGTAATTTTCTTTCATGCAATATGGCAAGGGAAAATAGGTATTAAACATAGATGAAGAAGTAAAGGCCAGAAATGAAGCTGGGTCATGGAGACTTATCACCTCACTCTGCTTACATATTTGGGAATAAAAAGTTTTTGGAAACGAGCAGAAGGCAGAAGAAATGACCCAGGGGATGAAGTGCTTGCCGTGTAGACACTGAAGAGCAGACGACTTCGAAAGCCTAGGACCCACGTGAAAGTCTCACACTGTAGCATGGCTCTGTAATGGGTCTCCATGGCTCCTGTGGAGAGATGGGGAGGGACGATCAGAGAATCTGGCGTGTGCGGTGGCTGGAGAGGCTGCTTCATACAAGATGGAGGCGGGACACCAAGCACCCCAGGTGACCTCAGCCTTCCATGTGGCAAATGTTTGCCTGCCTGCTGTGTGTGTGTGTGTGTGTGTGTGTGTGTGTGTGTGTGTGGTGTGATCACATGTCTGTCTGTGTGACACACACACACACACACACACACACACATATATATACACTCACACATATACACAGATAAGAGCCACAAACACTAAACTTACTGAGTATGAATTCATCAGTATTTTATCAAGAGTAGCTACAGAGGGTTTCCAGGGAAGGAGACACCTAAAAATATCAGAGGTTTGATTGCACTGTAATTATATGCAGCTATATATGGCTATATGATTTTAAACCCTAATAATATTGTAGTTTTATTTTAATTAAGATAAGCCCCTGCTTAGATGAAAGGAGAAAGAACTCTTGCTGTTCGACACAACTCTTTTAATTCAGCAAATGGGTTTTGAAAGCCCCCTTAGTGCCGGGTACTATAGCGACTGTAGAAAGTTCACGGAGGAACGCGGATGGGGCCTTGTACTAACATCTCTGAGCAGATTTGCCCAGGTCATTCCGCAGAAGGGCGGCGTGATAAGGGCTCTCATGGAGCTGGAGAAAGTTCGTGGGAACACAGAAGCCAGAATGATTCCATTCTGTATTCTTGGAAGGCAGAAGCGGGCAGGCGAGGGGTGGCTTAGAGGGTCTGGAGAGGAGTCGGTGTCTCCTGTGCACCCTGCAGAGGATATGACCAAGGTGCGCCAGGTGCTGGAAAGAGCTGTGCCCCGCCCCCCGCTCGCCCCGCCCCCTCCCCCGCCCGCACCCTTCCATCTGAGGGTGGCGGCATGCTTACTCCCATTAGCCAGACTTCCGGGTCCATGTCAGACTACACTCCATGTGACTCTCAATAGAGTTTGCTACCCCATCGAATTGAAGGGGTGCTGGGTGACCTAGCTACAGTTCTGCTTTCCTTGGGTACAAGGTTGGTGTTCACAGGCCAGTGAACTTAGCCGAACAACAGCCAGCCAGACCCTCATCCCCCTGCCGAACATTGTTCCCAGGCTTTGGTCAAAGTTTTCTACTAGGGTTTTCTGCTAGTTTTGACTAGGGTTGTGCTGGAAGCCATTGGGTAGCAATAGCCTTGGTCCTCCTCACTAGAGAAAACGCCTGGAGACCTGGGTTATGCAGACCAAACCAGCGGTCCTATGATTGGCCCCACTGAGAAAATAGCACCCGACGGTCAAACTTCAGCATCCGAGCCAAGGGCGGGACTGCTGAGCCCAGGTGGGGTTTTCCTAGGGGTGAAGAAAGCAAGGAAGCCGGGTGGTCTGTCCCCTCCCTCGCAAAACTCTGGGAGTGCCTAGCGCCGGACAGACGGCCGTGATCTGCTTTCCACTCCTCATTTCGTTTTCTTGAGGGTGAAACCAGACACATCTGGCTTCTGAAGAATATCACATGGGAGTCCTTCTGTGTTGTATTTTTCTGTTGTCGTTCTGAAAAGAACAACACAGTATTTTATCCTGGCTGATAAGTCACACGTTACCGTGTAACTGTGTGTAAAATGGGACCATTTCGGGGAGACATGGGTAAGCTGGATATGGTGAATAATTTTGAGAGAACTCATCCCTCTTCGGGACCTTTGATACTTTCGGCTCGCCCTTACCCCTGGGAAAGCCAAGATGGCGTGAATGAGGACAGGAGTCCTCAGCATCTTGCACCTTGGTTCTAGACCTCAGTCTCTCTGTTCTCTGGTAATCTTGACTCCCTGACCTTTCGCTGCCCCATGACCTTTGGAGCTCAAGTTTTTGTTACTGTGTGAGCAGTAACGAGATATTCTGAGGATCCTGGAAATGAGCACATCCATTGGCTTTTGTTCTGCAGATCGGTGTCTCCATTCTAGATTAAAGAGATCGATAGTGAAATTGACAATGTACCCTTGAAAGTCTTAAGATTGTAGCCTTGGAAAGCATCACACTAACATTTTCAAAGATGCAGACCATATCGTGGAGGAATGGCCTTACTCCCGGGACAAGGCAAGGGAAATACATCATGAACCTGGATTAACTTTTTGAGTAACAAAGCAGAGGGAATTGTCAGAGGATCAAAGGGGCACAGGCCTGATGGGTGGGTGGATGGGTGGATGGACGGATGGATGGATAGATGGGTGGATGGATGGGTGGATGGATAGATGGATAGATGGATGGGTGGATGGATAGATGGATGGGCTCCTACTGACCAAATTGGGAGATGGGATCATGATAATAGATATGGATTATAACCTGTTAAGTAAAATATGAACCCACAAGTCAATGCCTATATAGAAGTTGATAAAACAAATAAATGAGGTACAAGGTGGGTGTAGTTATTGAGAGCCCATAGGAACTATAAAGAGGGACGACAGTGGAATTATGAACTCATCATCGGTGTGTGCAGAACTGGTATGTGAATATTTGACCAGGATCAAAGCATTTACAGAGCTTCAAAACAGCTACCCACAAATGACTTTTTAATTGCAAAGGCAAATTTAATAACTTGATAGCAGGGGAAGATATCTCTTTAACCAAGTGCTCCAGCTTCATTTTCTCAAAGTCGTGTGCCTCTTTTGCTCGTCTGTTTTTGAGACGGGATCTTTCTTTGTAGCCTTGGCTGGCCTGGAACTTACCATGTAGACTAGACTGGCCTGGAACTCCCAGAGATCCACCAGGCTCTGCCTCCAGAGTATTGGAATCAAAGGCCGGCAGTGCCACCACCCAGCCGTCACGAGCCTCTTGATAGGATGCACTTCTGAAATACTTCCGAGTTATTCTAAAAGACAAAAGGGTAAACTTCATCTAATCATGGTGAAAATGGCAGACAGACCCAGCCAGAGGGACTGGAACTTTAGCCCTAAAAGGGATCAGAATGAGAAGACAAAGACATTCCGAATTTGGAAAAGGTGAGGGCTGAGTTGCCCACAGTTGAAGAAGAGATGGAACCTTTTCACTTATGGGAGCGCCTGACCTCCCTAGGTGGGGGTTTTGGAGCTTGTGCCCAAGTTTGCTCCTTAAACAGGGAGGCATGATGAAGACTCTTTCAAGGTCAAGATTTCAGAAGACATCACTGGAATACTGATATAAGTTGGGTCTCCTTTCACAGGGGGATGATGGGAGATGATTTTGCAAATGGCAGCTGGGATCCCCAGCTCTGCGTGTGCTATCAAAGTATCTATTTTTATCTAGTCTTTGTTATCTGAGTTTTGTTTGTGAGAGAGAAGTATAAAGCTAGGTGAAATCCACAAATAATTATACCAATGTATTCCATTTAGGTGTTAAACTTAGCAGAACTGATTGGAGTGGTCTAGACAGGTATTAACCAGTCTCAACAGAGACGGCTGAACATCCGGTGTGTCTGTAAGCGTCTATAGCCACGATGCCCTGTAGAATATTAGGCAGCCTTGGCTAGGAAGATGGCACAGTGGGGAAAACAGACACGGGTTCCATCCCTGGCACCCGCATTAAAAATAAAGCGAGCCTGCCGGAATGGTGCACACTTTGAATCCTAGTGCCGGGTGGGCAGAGACAGGCAGATTCCCCAGGGCTTGTTGGCCAGACAGCATGGCCAATGGGTGTGTTCCAAGTAACAGTCAGAAAACATGTCTCAAAAACCAAGGTGGATGTGGACCTGAGGAAGTATGTCTGAGGTTGACTGACCATTGGCTTGTACACAGATGCACATACACATGCACCTGTGCACACATGATCTCCCTCCACCCACCCACCCCTCTCTCTCACACACACATCTATTGTATTTTCCCATTATCAGGCCCAACCACAGGTTCAACTCAGCATCCTTTCTTGCCCGTCCCAAAGACTGGTAATGGATGGTCAGAAGTCTAAAAGTTCGGGAGAAAGACACACAGGCTGCCCCCAAGCCCATACAGGCGCTGTGCTACACGGCTTTCAACTACGGGGCTTTCTGGGTTTGCTGTATGTATGTATATGTTATGCCCTGTTTAATGCATTAAGCCTACATAATGTCAGTTCATAGCTGTAATGTTTTGACAGCTGGCTAAGAGTTTTACGGTTATGCTTTTCAGGTTTAGCCATAAATATAACATGTCACCCACATTCTGACAGGTGCATAAATACTAATTTAGGAATTCCGTTGTTTACGCTTAGATTGGATCTCACTTTTTGTCCTTTTGGAGATCGATAGTTCTTTGACTTTATGAACTTGCTTATTTTTTTTTCTGAATGGCAGTATTTTTATGTTAACTATCAGCTGGATCGCACTTTTGTGTAACTTCCTTGGTAGTTGCTGGGCCTGGCTTTATTCCTGTGGAGATGACTGAGGCTCAGGAAGGGTGTAACCCCCTTCCTTACCCTGTTCAAGCCACCTGTGCCGCTGGAAAGGAGTTACTCAAAGGGTTATCTCACTCTCTGCCCTTTTGTCCAGTTTTTCATGCTTTGAAATTTGCTCTGCAAGTTCACGTGACTTTTAATGTTGCTTTAAACGTAATTACTATTTTCTGGAAGCACTTCTCTCCTGAAGGTTTCCCACAAAAGTGTTTGCTGGTCAAAGGTCACTTTCTAATACAGTGTGAACAAGACTTTTCTGGAAGACAGGGCTGTGCCCACCACCAAGAGTGAGCAAATGCTGGTTGTGAAGAGCCGGTCGGACGGTCATGCGAGGGAAAAGCACTCACAGGGCCAGCCTCGGCTGACCACGTCCACGCTACCGTGTGTCGCCGCACTGACTGCCTGGTATCCCGAAGGACTGTGTTCCCCGTGCAGGGGTTGTGCTGGGAAAAGTTACCGTCTTCTTTCCTGACCCAGATTTTTTCAAACCTTCAGAGGAGAGTCATTGAGGTGAGGCCACTCTCGGAGCTCGATCACTGGCTGACGTGTCCCTTTGGGCCACAAAGGGACAGTTCATGCAGTCAGCTACGTTTAGACTAGTCACAGCCTTCTCCTTCTCTCAACCTCCTCCCCTTCCCACTCAAGGTTTCTTTCCCTTTTTTTTTTTTTTTTTCAGCAAAGCAGCCATGTGAGAGGGATAAAATAATTTTGAAGAGCATTATATGGTGGGAATTTTGACAATGAGTGGAAGATGGTAATTACTCTTCCATTATTCTCAGTGGCTTTGGACAGATAAGCTGCATTGAAACGGGTGACCAGGGTATGGGATCATGGATTGTCTTTCACTGTTGTCATGGCGACAGTGATGCAGGTGGCCTGTAACTGCCGGGCTGTCAGATCTTATACATCAAACTGGTGCTAAGTGAAAATATGTTAGCGGCATTGAGGAGAATTTGCCAGCAGTGTTTACAGGATCAGCCGGGGAAAAGCCAGCCTGGTGAGGAAAAAAAGATTTCCGTTTTAAGCACTGTTTAATGATTCTAAGGAAGTCGGAGTTTTTACTTTTTTTTTTATTAATAAGATGAAAGTAGAGTATTAAAAAAAAAAGGATGGTTTCTGGGTATTGGGTGCCGTGTATGTAATTAAGATTCCTTCTGGAGCTCACGTGACCACGAAGAGGTCAGAAGAGGTGAGGATGCTGGGTCCTCCGGGGTTCTTGCTCAGGCTGAGACAGCCTGCAGCACACACTGACAGAACTTGAATCTGGATTTTGTCAGCAAGTGTCACTGGATGTTTGCTGGCTGGCTGTAGTCAGAACTCTTTGAAGGAAAATTCCAATTGCAATAGGTTCCTGTAGCATCCTACAGCTGGACCTGTACCCTGCTGTGCACTCTGCGTAGAACAGGAAGGATTTTTCTTCCACCTAACCCCCAACCCCCATGTTTAATCTTTCCCAGCCTCTTCTCCATTTCCCCTGGTTTCTTCTCTCTTTTAAAATCTTGAATGTCTTGAATTGAACACTCATAGGTTAACCCGGAGCCTAATCTGTGAGTGTGATGGTGGGTGAAGCTTTGTCTCAACCAGTTAAGGCTAGCTTTGTAATCTCCAAATAATCGTGCAAAGATTGGAAGGAGAAAAATGCAGAACGTCCCATTTCCACGTTAGATTTGAGAGAAAAGAGATGGGGAAGCTACAAAAGTCGTCTCAAAAGGGAGGCCATGCTCTCGAGAGTCGGGCCGAACAGGCGAGTCTTCTGGAAGACCATTTGCATTAGGCAGTATGGCCCCATGTTCACCTGACCTGTTCAGCCAGTGGTCCAACTTAAGTTATGAAGAGCTGAGTCGCCGTGTCCCGTTGGAGTGCAAACAGACCGGCGTATTAGCCATCAGTCCAGCCCACGTGTGTGGGCAGGTGCCACTTGGTGAGTACATTGGTCCCTGACAATTAATTAGAAGAAAGTTAACCCTGACATTTGTTGAGCACCTACTGTGTGTCAGGCAGTCAGACTGGTAAATCTTCACAATAACCATGAACAGTAGGTTACTAAACAGGGTCCCCAAATCCAGGATCTCTACCGTTTTTCCATACACAGGGTTTTAGAGACGTGCAGGTTGAGCCTTGCCTTCAAGGAACTCACAGTCATGTTGGAAAGACAAGAAGTGTGTCAGAGATCCTTCAGTACTCTGTTAGACCCAGGAATACAAATCAAGGACATGGAATATGAGAGAATCTCAGGATAGACAGAGCTGGCTATTAAATTTTTTTTTTTTAAAGTGGATAATGGGAAGGTCAGATGACTAGGAAGGGAATTTCAGGCTGAGGAGATAGCAGGAGCGCTGCGTACCACGGCGCATCCTGGAACAGAATGCGTGTGAACATGCTTGCGTGTTTATGCTCCCACGTATAACATACACCCGCGTATGTGCAGGCCTGGGAGCACTGTGGCCTGGGAAAAGGTTTATAAGGTGCATACACTAAGTCCAGCCTGTTGTTGACCGCGTTCGAGCCTGGGGATTCACGCCGGGGCTGGTGAATTTGCTGTCTGAGGTCTTACGAGCTCCGGTTGCTGAGAGGTGCGCGCTAGCTCCCTCCATGCGGCCTTTTCTGGCTTTCTGTCTGTCTGTGACTGTCCTCAGTGCTTCTTCCTTCTCCTCCCACCATCCTCTCGTCAGAGGCTTTCTTCTGCTGTAGGACGCTTTCTTCTGCTGCGAGGCAGACGAATAGAGTGAGCCTAACTCATCCAACGCGGGTGCTGGGAACCGAGCACCGGTCCTCTTCAGGAGAAACGTGAGCCTTTGATCCGAGGCATCTCTGCAGCTCCTAGACCAAAGTGCTTCATCACGTGGCGGCTCAGACCCCTGTGGTGGGGACCGCCTCTTCCACGCAGGACTGTTCAGGCATAACCCCGGTGTTTCTATGACCATGCCAGCTTTCACAATTATGTCAGAATTTAACCCCAGGTGTTTGCTGAATCTAGTCTCCTTTCAACCCCGAAGGGAGCCAGTTCGCTCCCAAGCTGCGTGGGTTGCCTTGGTGCCTGCGCTGTCTGTTTAGTGGGGACAGTTAATATGCCAGTCACTAAGGGAAAGGTCAACATGAGGCTTCGAAGCTGGGAATAGTGGCCACACCCTGGAAGTCCGTTGTCCCCACCTTCAGGACGGTAGGGTAGGAGGATGACTGCGAGTTTGAAGCCAGCAGGAACTACTGAATAAGACCCTGTCTCAAAAACCTGTAACCAAAATATAAAAGAAAGAAAGGAAAGTGAAGCCAGTAATAGTACGGACCTAAGAAGCCGACACCTTCTACCTGTCCCTGTGTGGCCACAGTACCTAGTTAGTATAAAGACTTAGACACCTAGCGCTTTAGCAGAACTTTACACTTCCCTTGTTGGTGCACACGTACGTAACACACATATCACACACACACACACACACACACACACACACACACACCCCTCTGCTCAAATCAGGACTCCTAAGACATGGGACATAGCCCTTTGCTCTGAAAATCCTGTGGGGAGTTTTACTCAGGAGCTCTAGGAACCCGTTAGCCAGAACTGAGGCCGAGGAGGGAGCCCGCGAGCGATTGGGAACTTTGCTGTTTCTCTCTGTGACTGTCCAGACTGCGCGACAGGATCTGTCCATCTAGTCTTGCTCCAATCAGGGCATGTCTAATCAAGGAGAGGCATTTCAGGAAAACAGGAAATGGAAAGTTAATCCGAGCATTCTCCCTCCCCCAGTGTGTTTACATGTTTCAGAAGGGGACCCTTAAAAAAAAAAAAAAAAGAAGAGAAAGTTTTCTTTTATGAAAAAATATTCTATGGAATAGGATGGGGGGGGGAAGACATAACAAGAGGTTCCTTCATTTAAGAATGACGGTCCTGGCAGTGCAGCCTAGTGCAGACTGCTGTGATTATTCCTGAGAATTAAGTGTGATCACAAGCCACAAGGGTGGAAGCGGAAAAGCAACAGTGGATCATTTAAAAATCTAGTTGGAGTTTGGAAAACCATAGCCACCTCATTGTCAGTTATAAGTTTGACTTTTATTTATTTATTTATTTATTTATTTATTTATGTATTTATGTATTTATTTGAGACAGGGTCTCTTGGATCCTTGCCTGGCTTCAAACTTGCTGTATTGCCCAAGACGTTGAACAGCCATGATCGACAGTTAGCACTGGGCTAACTGAGCTACAAGCCAGCTTGCTATGAGCTTTTTTTTTTTTTTTTTTTTTTTTTAATGATTTTTATTTTATGTGTATGTGTGACTCCCTGGGTGTATGTATGCACGGGCACTTCCTGTACACAGTGTCTGTGGAGGCCGGAAGGGGCATCGGATCCCCCGGACCGGGAGTTACAGTGTTGCGAGCTGCTCTGTGGTTGCTGGGCAGGAGTCACCTGGGAGAGCAGCCAGTGTTCTAGACCACGGAGCCATTTCTCTAACCCCGTGCTATGTTTTCTGTCGGGCAGATGCCCTCCAAGAGTCTTATAACTTTAGCGTCAGTGGGCCGGCATCTCCACCGATGTGCCCTAGGCCCGACGGCGGGACAGGATTTTAGGTTTTTGCCTCTTTGTTTTCCTCCAGCAACTTCCCAGAGTTACAAGCTCACTTATTAATTCGTCAATGAAAGTGTTTGAGCAAGGCCGCTGTTCATTATTCTTTATCAATACCAAGCTTTGTAAACAAGAAAAATAAATGTGATCTAACTCCAAAACGCCCTGCCGGGAATAACTGTCTTGCTAGAGACAGTTGTATCTTGAACGGTTGGTTATTCTTGGTATTCCTTCTACCAGGTTGGGAGTTCCTGTCTTTAGATCCACCTTACTCTTCGATTCTGTCTGAAGAGGTTAGGATGGAGCAGGAGACGTACGTGGCTTGGTGAGAGCTGGAAATGGAAGCCTGGCCTGAGAGCATGGGTGGAGTGCCCCTCACAGCCTGCAGCGCCCCCCCCACCCCCAGCTGCACTAAGTCCCTTACCTTGATACTTGATCCGAATTTTGTTACATCCCCGTGTACGAGTGCTTTGTCTCCATGTATTTCCATATAAACTACTAAAAATGAACTTTGCTTAACAAAGTATCTTTTAAATGTTAGAATGCTGGATTTTCTCAGGTGATTTTTAGGGAGAGCGAAAGGTGTTTATATGATCAGTTAAGGGGCTTCAGAACAAGGACGTTGGAACAAATTCCAGCTAAGCAGAGGATTCTGGCTCAACTATGAGCTCTTCTCCTCTCTATTCTAGGTCTTCTACCCTTACTTGGGGCCTTTGGGGGGAGGCATGTGTGGTTTTAAATTCCGTGGTTGATTAATAAGCAGGTGTCTTATACAGCTGGCTTTACTCCTCACATAAGGCGTCACTTAAAAAAACGATTATTATCTATGCTCACTGTCAAAAGAGAACGGCGTGGGCCGGAGAGGTGGCTCAGTGCAGGTGTGTCAGGTAAACCTTTAATCCCAGCACACTGGAGGCATGGACCCTCAGAGTTGAAGTTCTCTGAGTTCTAGGCCAGCCTGGTCTTGATAGTCAGGGATACACAGTAAGTCTCTGGACATAAAATAAGTAAGTAAGAAAGAAAAAAAAGAAAAATAGAAAGTAAGGAAATAAAAAGTGCACCGCCACGGGCCAGAGATGGCTCCGCCTGTGAAGCGCTTGCTACAGGAAACTGATGAAGTGGGTTTGATCCCTGGAACCCGTGTGAACATGAGAGATGAGACCTGACTCTACGAAGTTGTCCTCAGACCTCCAAATGTGTGCCATGGTCTGCATTCTCACATACATATCAAACACACACAAATAAACATAAAACGCGCACACACACACACACACACACACACACACACCACACACACACACACACACACACACACACACACCAAATAACATTTTAAAATAAAGTGCACCACCATTTGAAGAGAGACTACTGACCTGATGGTTAGACCACAGCATGCACTATATTTATGCAGGAGGATAATGGAGACATATTCTCCCTTGAACCGATATGTTCTTCCAGACCCATATGTCAGTCCTATCCTGTAAATCAAATGTGGTTTCTGCTCCGGTGAGGCTGGGAATGTGGTTTTGAAGTAGATTTTTTACCTCCTCTGCTGTGCTAGCTGGAAAGGCTTGGCCATCTCGCACAGCCTAGCAAGGCGACCTAGTAATGGGCAGGCAAAGGGTGACGTAGGCTGTCTCTACCTGAGGTACTTCAGTCCTGCTGTTGTAGAGAAAATGGGGAAGAGTTGGGCTTTTCATATCTTCCAAAACATCACTCAGCGGCTGAGAAAACAAGAGTCAGTAAACAGTTCCCTCTGGAAGCATGAGGGCATCGGTCAGAGGTGGACCAAGCATGGTGGTGTGCATCTGTGATCCCGGCGCTGGGGAGGGGGCAGCGGGCATGCTCCTGAGGTTTGCTCCTAACACAGCTGCGCTGGCAAACCCCAGGGCCCAGTGATGGGCTCTTCCCAAAAAGCAGAGTAATGGTGCCTGAGGAAGAAAGACAACTAGGTAGTTCTCTAACAGCTCATGCGCAGATACACGCACACCCTCACACACAGACACACATGCACATTCACACACACTGGCAACACACACCTGAACATACACATACACACACCTGCATATACACACACACCTGCAACACACACCTGCATGCACACATACACCTGCACATACACACACCTGTAGACACTCCTGCACACACACACACACACCTGCACACACACATATACCTGCACATACACACACCTATATACACACCTACATATACACACATCTGCACAAACACACACACCTGCACACACATCTGCACATACACACACCTGCACACAGACACACACACCTACACACACACATCTGCACATACACACACACATATACACCTGCACACGCACATACACCTGAACATATACACACCTGTACACACACCTGCACATACACACCTGCACATACACACCTGCACACAGACACACATCTTCACACACATACACCTGCACATACACACACACCTGCACACACACATCTGCACACACATACACCTGCACACACAAACACTTGTATACATACCTGCACATAAACACATCTGCACATACACACACACCTGCACACATGCATATCACACATATACACAAACACCTGCATACACACACACCCAACATACCCCTTTACAGACACACCCCATATACCTCAAAACCAAAAGTACGTGAACATATCAATGCTTTATATAAAGCCATATCTCCAATACACTAGTTTAATTTTGTATGAAAGATGTCTTTATGCACAAAAGACTCTCAGCTCTTCCTTCAGTACCCAAACAAACACATATATAAACAGCAACAATGCAAGAGTTCCAATTAGGATTCTCAGAACACAAATACCCATTTAAAAAGTGCACCCGACAATTCTCTGCCAGCAGCCAGAAATTATTGTTCTTAAAAGAAAAAAAAAAAAAAAAGAAAAGAAAAGAAAAAGAAAATCCAATAGAGTTGAAAGCTTTTCCTTTATAAATACAAGCTGCTTAGCTGCATTATCTGTAAGAAAGACAGACTCATGTCTCGCTTTTTGGATTTGACGCATTCTGACTAATCAGAAAAATCTTTATTAATTGTGTTTATAACCTCTATAACACTCCACAGAGGGTTTTGAAATTTTGGGGTGGCGAGATACAATGATGGGGAAAAGCGATTCGCTTATCTTATAATTTTATAAAATGCATGTGACTGAGCGCTCCCTCCCCCTCCCCCCAGATGACTTCTAGTAGAAGTGGGTTAGTCCTTCCTCTACTGAAGAGGAGGGTGGAGGAGTTTCCTCCTGTGACCAGGAAGCCAGCATCACTGGGGGTGGGCTGGGCCGGGCTCTGGAAGAATGGGCGTGGGGATGAGCTGTATTTTCTGCCTTGCTAGTCAGTTTAGTCTGTTTCTCTGAGTTTTACCCTGGATTTGTACATCTTTGGCTTCCCTTGTTGCCTTTGCTGACATTCCCTCCCATTGCCTTTGTCATGGGTGGTACAAGGCCATTTTCTAGGGACACAGGGACGGTGCCATGACACACCACAGACAGCAATCGGTGACTTTTGAGAGATTCTCAAGGAGGCCCAACTTCAAAATGGCGGTAGGATTAGGGTCGGATGGAGGACATAGATGGCCCTAAAATGTATAAAGTTGAGGCAGGAGAATCTTCCATTTGGGGCCTGCCTAGTTGAAACATCAAGACCTTGTCTTAAACATGCAATATTAGAAACTGGTAAATATCAAAGGTTTGTTGTATTAAATCGTGATGGCTAATCTTGGTTGACACACCTGGGAGGAAGGAACCTCAATTCAGAATTGGCCTATGGGCGCAGCTGTGAGGCGCTTTCCTGACTGCTGTTTAATGTAGGATGACCCCGGCCACTGTGGGGAGCACCGTCCCTGGGCTTTATGAGAAAGGTAATTAAACAAATCATAAAAAGGAAGCCAATAAGCAGCATGCTTTCATGGGTTCTGCTTCGAATTCTGCCCTGATTTTTCTAAGTGAGGGACTGGAACCTGTAACCAAATAAGCCTTTCCTCCCAAAGGCTGGCTGTAGTCAGTATTTTATCACAGCAGCAGAGAGCAGACTAGGACAGAAATTAGAACTAGAGAGGATGTCGTTGAGGTGAACCTTCCCCCCATATTATTTGGGGGGAAGATTATGGAACTGTTTGGAACCTTCTGGAAGTGTGTTGAACCTTGATCTGGAAAAGCTATTGAGTGCTTGCAGCCTAATGGATTGTGCTGGGGGATCTTAGAAGATAGACACGTTTGAAAAACACAGACAGTGTAGGCCTACCTTATGAAGTAGTTTCACAGGGAAGCAAAGATCCCCTCCCCTCTAGGCTGGTCAGTTGTGTGATATTTTCTATTAAGACTATGGGAAGTAAAACCTTTGCTTTACTAGATCAATGGATGCTGGTCTCCTGGGGCTTAAAAAAAAAAAAAAAGCTGTTGTTTATAAGAGATCAGCATTATTATTGAGTTGAAATCTGAGAGTATTTCCTCAGGGTCAGCACACAGAAGCTGTGGTCCAGAGGAGACAATCTCAAGCTGCCGGCAGCAGAGCTTGATAATATGTGTAAGTCTCCCACACGATGCTTGTGGGCTACATAAAGGCTGCAGGGTTGGAGAGGTCCTGGAGAGCACCTGACGGGTGGCATTGGAAGAGGCCACTGGCCAAGCTGCAGCCTCAGTTGCAGTGAAATCTCCAGCACAGTGGAGATGCTAGGGTTGCGGATGGACCACCCAGAGCAGCAGCTAATGTGGAGTAGGAGCCGGACTGCGCCTGTGCAACAGGCTGCGTGTGTCATGGCTGGCAGAGGTGGGGCCACCCAGCTCTTTGGAACCCGTCGGATCATGGGTGAGCCCCAGATGTTGGAAACTAAGCGATTTGCAACGCAGCTAGATTTGGGCTTGTTTTGATAATTCCATCTATGCTCTTAGAAGAATAATTTTTAAAAAAAGCATACGAGTTAATTTTGATTTTACAGGAACTTATTAACGAGGCTTTGGACACATGGCTCAGCAGAGAACTAGAGAAAGGCATTGCCAGGTCACCAGTCTCGCCTCCCTTAGTCATCCTGGGGAACCAGGAGACTTTCATGGAGGAAGTAGAACTTGAGCTAGCTTTGAAGGGGACAGGGGCCTCACCTGGACAGGTTGGTCGGGGGACATGTGGACTTTGTCTTGAATATGATTGCCGTAGCAAGATTTGAGGCAGAGAGTACTGTCATCAAATTTCTAAGCTTTGAGACCTACTTCTAATAGTAAGTCTTAGACGGTTTAGAAAGGTCGCTGACAAGCGGCTGATCTCGGGCTGGAGAGAGCTACGGTAAAAACGGAGGGAAATTAAAGCTTCTGAGGGAGCACATTGCAGAGAGGGAGTTTGGAAGACAGCTGGTCCCAGAGCCTCTCCTTGTGCCCTTTTTTTTTTTTTTTTTAATTACTTAGTTCTTGCAAAAATCAGGCTTTCAGGTGAGGCTAATGAGGTCTGGTGACATTTAAAACCGTCTTGATGGTAGACGGAGGGAAGTGAATCAGTTGCACTTCAGAGCGAAGGATACTGGGCTACATGGTGCTTCTGGCTTCCCACAATCCCTTGCTGCCTCGCCCACTGAAAAGACAGTTTCTTACTTGCGAGTTATTGGTTGTGTCAGGAAGAAAACTAGAGTGTTCAGGAGATTGTGTTTCAGCCTCGCAAAAGAAATGTTTTAGTTTTGAGTTGTGTGTGTGTATGCCTGTGGCTCAGGCGTGCTTCTGCCGCGGATAGAGTTAATTTTATAAACACGTAATATTCGTTGTTGTTGGCAAACAAAAAGTTTGCCAGTGCTATTAAGTGAAATGTTGTAGATAAGGAAGTATAGGAAATCTACAGTTTATCTCAGTTTTCCTGTCCCCATAGTTCACACACTTTTTCTTGCCCTAATATCTGGTTTTACTGCTCAGTAGAGTCTTGTAAACAAAGACTCTATTGTGTCCCCTATGAACACACAAGACACCAAAGTGGGGCTGGAAAGGAATGAAGAGGAAAAGTGAAAATGACTCAGAGAGTTCCAGAAACAATGGAGCAGTTCATTTGGGAGCTTCCTATGAGCAGAGCCTCAGTTCCCCTCCCCCAACCCCCTTCCCGTTGTCAATAAATCACCTTTCTTGTTTTAAGAGTGAAAAGAGGCATCACTGCCTGTCTCTTGGTTTTATTTGCTGTCCACACTGGGCCTGGGTCTCTCCAGACCTCTTCTTTCTGGTTCTCAGGTGAATTGCCTGTTAAGTATGGCAGCCACAGGGTTTGTGCTCAGACATCTGGGCTACAAGTGTGAACTCACTCAAAGATACAACCCTTGGGTTTTAGTTAGGGTTTTACTGCTGTGAACAGATACCATGACCAAGGCAACTCTATTTTATTTTATTTTATTTTATTTTATTTTATTTTATTTTATTTTATTTTATTTTATTTTATTTTATTTTATTTTATTTTATTTCATTTCATTTCATTTCATTTTATTATTTTATTTTATTTTATATTTGCTTTATTTATATTTCAAATATAAAAACCCCCATCCCAACCTCCCTCCCCCCTGCTCCCTCCCCCTACTTTCCCACTTTACTGACCTGGTATTCCCCCTACACTGGGGCATCGAGCCTTCACAGGACCAAAGGCCTCTCCTCTCACTGATGTCTGAAAAGGCCATCCTCTGCCACATATGTAGCTGGAGCCATGGGTCCCTCCATGTGTATTCTTTGGTTGGTGGTTTAGTCTCTGGGAGCTCTGGGGGGCGCTACTGGTTGGTATATATTTATTGTTCCTCCTATGGGGCTACAAATCTCTTCATCTCCTTGAGTCCTTTCTCAATCTCCTCTATTGGGGACCCTATGCTCAGTCTATTGGTTAGCTCTGAGCCATGGGTATTTTGATCCACTTTCTAAGAAGGATCAAAGTATCCACACTTTGGCCTTCCTTCTTCTTGAATTTCATGTGGTCTGTGAGTTGTATCTTGGGTATTTCTAGCTTTTGGGCTAATATACACTTATCAGTGAGTGCATACTGTGTGTGTTCTTTTGTGATTGGGTTATCTTACTCAGGATGGTATTTTTTAGTTCTATACATTTGCCTAAGAATTTCATGAATTCATTGTTTTTAATAGCTGAGTAGTACTCCATTGTGTAAATGCACCACATTTTCTGTATCCATTCCTCTGTTGAGGCACATCTGGGTTCTTTGCAGCTTCTGACTTATAAATAAGGCTGCTATGAACATAGTTGAACATGTGTCCTTATTACATGTTGGAGCATCTTTTGGGTATATGCCCAGGAGTGGTATAGCTGGGTCCTCAGGTTGTAAGTACTATGTCCAATTTTCTAAGGAACCACCAAACTGTTTTCCAGAGTGGTTTTACCAGCTTGCAGTCCCATCAGCAATGGAGGAGTGTTCTCTTTCTCCACATCCTCTCCAGCATCTGCTGTCCCCTGAGTTTTTGATCTTGGCCATTCTGACTTGTGTGAGGTAGACTCTCAGGGTTGTTTTGATTTGCATTTCCCTGATGATTAAGGATATTGAACATTTCTTTAGGTGTTTCTCAGTCATCCAGTGTTCCTCAGTTGAGAATTCTTTCTTTAGCTCTGTACCCCATTTCTTAGTAGGGTTATTTGGTTCTGTGGGTCTAACTTCTTGAGTTCTTTGTATATATTGGATATTAGCCCTCTATTGGATGTAGGATTGGTAAAGATCTTTTCCCAATCTGTTGGTTGCTGCTTTGTCCTATTGACAGTGTCCTTTGGACCAAGGCAACTCTATAAGGACTATATTTAGTTGGGGCTGGCTTACAGATTCAGAGGTTCAGTCTGTTTTCATCAAGGCAGGAACATGGCAGCACCCAGGCAGGCATGGTGCTGGAGAAGCTGAGAGTTCTACATCTTTATCTGAAGGCCACTAGGACAAGACTGGCTCCCACATGGCTAGGAGGAGGTTCACACACATCCTTCAACAAAGACACGCCCACTTCAACAAGGTCACACCTCATAATACTGCTACTCCCTGGGCCAAGTGTATTCAAACCACCACACCTTGTTTCAGGCTACATTGAGAGTTTGCAAATACGGTGTTTGAAGGATTAGTTCCATGTCCATAGTTGCATGTCCACTTTGTTTCAGTGGCAGGTTTGCAGAAGCCTTGCTAGTTCCTGAAGATAGCATTTACGGATGAGGAGAAGGGAGAGACCTCAGTTCTCTTTGGTGTTGTTGAGCTGCCTGCAGGCCTGGGCCTTGGAGAAAACCAGACTCATCGTAGATGCTCAGTGTGTGAACTGACCAAATGATGGCTGAACGGCCACATGCCAGATCCTACTAACCATATGACATCCGATCTCTCATTAAATCTTAACAAGGAAACTCAGCTCTCTGTTCAACAGATCCAGAGATTTATGTCCAGAGAAGTTGAGTGACCTCTGCATGGCTGACAGCTTATTTATAAAACCCAGGATTCAAACTCAGATTTCTACGGCTCTAAACTTTTGGCAGATTTGCAGATATTCTGTGTGTACCGTAAATGCTCCTCATCACAGTTGTGATGGAGGAACAGTGAGTGCCAAGGTGCAGCCATGTAGTGTCTAGTTTTGTCCCATCTCTCTCTTAGCTTCGCTTTCCGTATCAGTTAAAGGGTTAACTTTCTCTCTCTCTCTTTTGCCAGCCATCACTCTCTTCCTGTACTATATTCTTTCTTGAAATATCGTGCTTGGGAGTTTTCCCCTTCATAGACTCAAGACTCTTCTCATTCCTTTCATTCCGACACCCCATCTCTGTTGAACAATAAAGCAGTGTCCCCTGCGGTCCCCTTCCTTGTGGTTTCCTTGGTTGCCCTGGGGACATGGTGGCTATGTGATTGTCACGGAGTGAAGAAAACTGGCTTTCACCCTCACCCTCATCGAAGCTGCTTCTGTACAGCCAAGAGACCCGAGATAAAGGGGTGGACGTTCCAGGGAGAGAGAGAAGCAGAGTGACAGGGACTGAGTTGTCCAGAACAGAGGACTGGGGGTGTGGCCCAGTTGCTGAAGTGCAGACCTGCAGTTTCCAGGGCTTGTGAGGTAGAGGCAGAAGTTCGAGGTTATCCTGAGCTATAAAGCAAGTTTTGGGCTAGCCTGGGCTACATGAGACCCTGTTTTGCAACGGAAAAATTTTTCCACCGTGAGCTGCCTGAAGATGCTTTCATCTCCTGCTCTTTCACTAGCCTAAATATCATCTTAGGCCATTTGTGGTTTTCCTGGATGAAGAGGAGCCCATGTTCCATTTGGTAGCTTCTTGTTTCTCCGTGCAGTAAAATAAAATACATATCCAGATGTATGTGCATCGAGTTGCTTTAGGCTCATGGTGGGCAAGGCCTGTGGCATGCGGACGCTTCATTTCCACCTCAGATCAAGCAAGCTAAGCGACGGTTCATTCCTCAGGCGTCTCTCTGGTTTCTACCAACTCCAGCTAAGCACAGGATGCTTTGGTGACTTTCTCTCAGCGCTTCCTTGCTATGAGTGGTTCTTAGGCTACTCTAGACATCCTTTTCAAGCAGACAGTAATGGGGTGCTTTGCCTCTCTCTAGTTATCTCAGCCATCACTGCGGGGAAGGTCTACCTGTCACCGCATGTGCTGCTGTCACTCGGGGTGTGGGATTCTAGAGCTCTGTTGTTCTAAATGTGAAATGCCTCTCAGCGTGCTGTCTCTGTATTCCTTTAAAGCGTGCCTCTGCCCTCCTTTTACCCATGGTTAATACTTCTCCCAAGTTCACGGTGGAGCCTGGGAGCGCATTTCTCCTCTGCCCTTCTGCTATTTTCGTTCCTAGGGAATGAGAACACAGGTTGACATTGACTACTTTATATATTGTGGCAGGGGCTCTCAGTTGAACCTAGAGCTCATCGATTTGCCCAGACGTGCTAGTCATCTTGTTCCAGGCAATCCTGCGTGCTGGGATTCCAGGTGGGCCACCCTGCCCCACCCCAGCCTTTACCCAGGGGCTGGCCATCCAATCCTCCTCAAGCTTGTCCCACAAGGTCGTTATCCACTGAGCAATTCCTCTCTCCTTCAAGGTAGACTTAAAACAAGAAAAAATATTCTGAAGGCAGACTATACAACCCCGTGAGTTCTCAATTGAAGAAGCTCTGGTGTGTGTGTGTGTGTGTGTGTGTGTGTGTGTTTGTGTGCGCACGCTCACTGAGCTCACACTTTCTGGAACATACTTTGTCTTCTCAGAAGCGTGGCTGACCGAGGAGGATCCAAGCTGGATTCTGGTTAGTTAAGATTTTAAGATAAGTGAGCTGTCTTGCTGTGTGTGACTCATTCTGTGCTGTTTTAAGCAGTTCCCCAGCCTCAGAGAATGAACGGATGCCTAATCATCTCCTGCTTCCTGTCATGGTTGACGTCATTGTCACCGTCATTGTCTTCATCATGTTAAGTACCCCCAAAGCACAGAAGTTGCCAGACAAAATATGTTGCACAGGTATCATCTTTGGTGTCTGGGCGTCTGCTGTCTTTAAATAGATAACTCCCAAATGGATCTAATTGAGACTCAGTTATTGATTAATTGCCCTGTGGTAAGACACAGATGGCATGAACCAGTAATCTGAAAGTCCAAATCCAATATCCCAAATGCTGAGTGCCTACTGTGTGTAACAGGTGTCCCTGGTGTGTCACCGTGTCCTGAGGCTAGACTGTGAGAGTGGACACAATCCGTAGGAGCTCAGTGCAGTGACAGAGATGTGTCTCAGAGTTACAAGAGCCAGGAAGAGCTTCTCCGAGCCCATTCTGCAGTTGGGGAGCCCCAGAGCGAAGTCGTGGGTTCAGCTGGGTGAAATGGTAGAGGGGTAATGTAGTCTGAGCGGGGCATGGGAGATTCCTAGTGGAGCAGGAGATCGGCGCAGCCGGGAATAGCTTTCAAATGCCACTCTGAGGGGCTTGGAACAAGTGGGTCGTTCGTGTTAGAGCTTTCCTGGTGCTGGGTCAGGGACACAGAGGAGGGCTTGGGGTTGAGTTAAGGGGCCCTGCTCTCATCTCTGGGTTCTGGGAGCCGGATTTGTGAAATGCGAGTGAAAGAAAATGCAAACAGCTTTTGCTTTTGGAGATGGAAGAGGAGGAGGGCACTAGAGCCCAGCCTGAGGACAGGGTGGACCATCAGTCGGAGGGTCTCTTTAGAAAGAAGACATTGTTTCCAGTTTGGGGTGTGCAGGCCGGTGGGGAGGAACTGAGGTCCAAGACAGGGACTCTCTATCACCCTGGATGATCCACAAGTGACACAGTCATTCATTGATTTTTGCTCTGTCCAGGCAGAGGAAGCAGAAAATGCAGGGAGTGGTAAAGTGGGAGGAGCTAAGGCTCTTCCCAGGAGTCAAACTAAATCTGAGGAACTAGAGGAGGAAGAGCCCAGGGTCGGTAGGCTGTGCGGTCCTTTGAGGAAGAGGCAGGACCACAGGCGGAGGCAACTCTGAGGACCTTGGGTGTCAGCAGTCCAGCAGCAGAAAGGCTGCTGGCTTGTCGCAGTAGGCCGGCCGGGATCCGCGCTGCTGATTGGACGGCTCGGCGTTCTTGGCTATCGGTGGCTGGCTGCCAGCGCTCCGCTGGGCTGTCACTCACGGCAGGGAGGGCGGGTCGAGTGGAGCTCGCCTCTCCAGAAAGTCTTTTGGCCTTGAGACAAAAGAAAAAGAGCAGCTTATCGTACACTTCAGGACCCAGAGCGCCAGCTATTAACGAGCAGTGGGAGAAAGCAAGGAAGGAGACGTTCATAGAGCGGTTCTGCTTAGCCGATGATGATGACGACGACGACGACAGTAACGACGACGATTATAAATCTTTACAAACACACAGTGGAAAGGAGGAGAAAGTTAGACTCCAGGGGTCCTTAGGAGCTTCATTTTGGGGCCAGTCTCCGTGCTCTATTGTCCCCAGTGTGATGACAGAAAAGAGAAAGAAATCCGGCAGCTCCAGATTTCTAGATTTTTCTTAATAATAAGGCTGACCGTAGATGAAGGAGGACAGCGGGGAGGCCGCGGCCGGCGGGCGGGGGGCAGGGCTGCCTCCTTGTTTTATTTTACTGGTGATTATCCTCTGCTTTGCACAGATCAGATTTCCCGCTCTGGTATTCAACGAGGAGCACATAGCCCGAGGATAGCAATTAGCTCTCTCCGAGCCCTCTCTCCTTTGCACGGCCCTCGCTGACGTGCGCAATTACTAGCACCCCGGCAGCTCTTTTCAGACCTCGTCTGTGCACAGTGGGAAGTCAGGCCCACCATCCCAGAGTCCTCTTCCCAGACTCCTCCTCACCTGGTGCACAGGGACCTTGCCTGCAAATAGAACTGACGTCCGGGGACGTCATCGGGCCTGGCAGAGCTCATTGGCAGAGAAGTTCAGAGTTTTATTTTCAACCCAGAGACAGGAGATAGATCCAGCTAGAACAGGTCTCTTCCGGCTTAGGCCCTCCTCCTGTGTTTGCTGGAGTTGTGGAGGATGGAATGGAATGTCGGAGGAGGCTCATGGCCTCTCCACGCTCACAAACTGGAGTTGGCCCCCTACCCCGCTGGCTGTTCCATTATCACAGCACTCCTACGGTGTCCTGCAGGAGCTGTGTTCCCACGGCTTTCTTCTCGGCTTCTTTTCTTTCTCTACCTTGTGTGATCAGGGTGTGTGTGTGTGTGTGTGTGTGTGTGTGCGCGCGCGCGCGCGCGCCTCAGGTAGATCCAGTTCCAAATGAAGACTTCCTGGCTAAGTTAATTCATTTCAGCTAGAAAGTCGGCCTGGGCAGACAGGAGTGGATTAAAACTTCAGAAATAAAAACCATAATACTGTTCAGGGAATTTTGCTTTCGTGTGGGAGGCAGAGGAAACCAAACCCTCAGAAACCAAGATCCACTTCCACTCAGCCTTCAAGGGAGGGCGTCTTTGCCAAACCTGACTCTACACAGCAGGACTCACAAGTGGTTTTTTTGTTGTTTCCCTTTCTGATTCTGTTGGACCAGCTCACACCTGGCTGTGCCTTTAAGGCCTGCTTTGAGGAAGGACGAGGCTCGCTTTGAGACCTCTTTCCTATGAATCCCAGGCTGGCCTGTAACTCAGGATCCCCCCAGCCTCCGTCAGCCTAGTGAGGGGAACGAGTGGTACAGTGCCACGCCTGTATGTTTTCTTTTAAAATGTGGAGACTTGCTACCGACCTGAAATCCAAGAGATCACAAAAGCAAGCTCTAGTTTGCAGGGTGCTAGCTGAGGCTCCCGAGTTCCCTGGGATTTTAGGGTGGAGCTAAATGGATAAGACACCCCCCCCCACTTCCTGGCCCTCAACCCCCTACCCTTATTGCTTGAAAGAGCAGTGTGGCCTGAGATGAGGTTCCCCCGCCTTGACTTCTGTCCCTCTTGCGTATCCTGACTTAGTAACCCTTCATGGTGACCGCTCTCCGTACTTCAACTTGCCTCTTGGCCACAGTCGCACTCCAGCTCTATTTCTGTTGCTTTTTTAAAAACCACCATCATTATTTGGAGCTGGACGCGACGTTTTAAGCGAGATTGTCTTCTTCTGGGTTGCCCCAGTGAAGAGGCCCGAAAAGGAACACAGCTGGAGCGCAGTGGGCCTCTCCTTCCAGGAAGCCCCTCGTCCGCTCCCACAGCAGTGGGTTGTTTCGAGCCTCACCCCATCAGCCACTAGGCCTTGGTAGGCGCCTGTCCCCCAAGGGAGGGGGGAGGTTCTCTTGTGCTGTATTCCCTGGCCTGGCCTCTGATTCCACACATTGAAACGCAAATGACAGCAGTAATTGGCTGAGAGATAAACCACGTGGAGTGTGCAAGTCGGGCTGCGGGGAGTTAAGTGGCTAAGTGACAATTACCGAGCCACAGCCTCGGGAAGAGGAGAAGCCGGGCCGTTCCGTATGGGGTTTAAAGGAGCAATATCACATTAATTGGAGGCAGGCTTCTGGGTTAACAGGCCTTACCCAGCTTCCCAGCTCTTTTGAGAGCTGGGAGTAGTGAGTGGGTGGAGAAAGTCAGGTTTGCCTACTCTCTCCTCCCAGCCCCATTCCCCTCCCCCACGCGCACCCCCGGGAGAATTAGAGAGATTTGTGTCCTTGATTCTGGTACACAGATAGTTGGTTTAATTTGGTGATTTTGTAAAAGTTCCCTTGCAGTAGGAGGCGATTGTGGTAACTGTCAGTCGTAGGGTTCGGGGGCCACAAAGGACCTTAACTCAGCCAGACCTGCCGTCTTCCCCACCGGGCAGGCAATTAACCCTCTGATTTTTTTTTTCTTCTATTAAGTTTCTGCTCCAAAACTGAGTCTCTCAGTCAGGTAGAGCAGTGAACAGCAGAGGTGACAGCTCCCTGCCGCTTGTAGCCCTTTTCCAGTCCGAGTGAGAGAAATCAATAAAACTATGAATTCTCTCTTGCCTTCTCAATAGAAAACCTGACTGTGGAGAAATGGGGGGTGGGGGGGGGAAGTCCTTGGAGGGAGAAGAATCCAGTCTAGAATGAGCCGGTTGAGGCCTTCCTGCCCTTCGGAAAGGCCACCCAACCCTATCCGGGCCATAACCAACCATCAAGATGATTGGTTTAGACTTGAGATAAGCAGACTAAACAAGGCTCCGAGGAGCCCAGAGCCCTTTCTCTCTAGCTACTCGCTGTTTACTGCATTAGAACTCCACAGGGCCCAACACTTTAGAAAAAACTGTCTGGAAGGCTCGCTGTTTCTGTTGGTGTGTTTCCTTCAGTCCACACAGCACAGCGTGGTCTCTCTCCCCTTTTACCAAGTATTCCCTCCGGGTTATAGGGAGGAATTACTTTGTCTTACCTTACGAGAGAGCCGGCCCTTTCCAGGACAGGAACTGGTCTGCTTCAAGGCTCAGATCTGCACGAAAACACCAAAGTTAGCTGGAGGAGACTCTGGTATCTAACTAATGGAACGTCACGTCTTCATCTGTCCGACTTTGAACAGCATTTAGAAAACTCTGGAGCTCCCAGCCAGCCAGTCTGGGAGTAGGGAGGACCGCCTGGTTAGGAGCTGTGTCTGGAAGGCAGGCAGAGTCGTCTTGGAGGGTCCCCACTGTAGACCACCCCAGGATGTCACCAGGCCACGGTAGAGAAGCTGGCTTGTCACTCTTAGAAGGGCTTCAGTCCGTCCTCTGAAGGAAGGCTAAATGAGATTTCATGGTTTAGGTAGCAGTCACCCAAGATGAATAAATTAATTTAAATAAAGCTTGTGGGAGGCTGTGGGCACGGCTCAGTCAGGGAAGGGCTTGCTGTGCGAACCTGAGACCCCCAGTATGATTCCTACAACCCTTGTGAAAGAAGCAAAGGGTGGCTGAGGCTGTGGACCCGAGCTGGGGAAGCAGACCTTTACCTTGAGTCCCAGAAAAATGAGAGACCCAGTCTTCAAAAACAGATAGATGGTGCCTGGGGGACAATATTGGAGGTGATCCTTTGACACATATACAACACACCTGTGTACACACACACACACACACACACACTCACAACTTTTAAAATGAAATGTTTCGATACAGCGGCTTAGCTTTGTAGTAAAGGGCGAGGCTGTCTAGGTTTAAATTCTGACTCTGCCTCCTGCTAGTCATTGGATTGCCTCACCTGCCTAGCAGGATAACAGCATTTCCCACTGGAGGCTTATTTTGAGGACTAAATGATTGGTTTCCCCCAGCACTTAGTAGGACTATTCAGATACACTTAGAGAAGTGCTCAGAGCGGACCGAGTGAGTGCTCCTTAGACATTTGCTGACTGCCGGGCCACCACAATCTGTCATTCCTGGTACCATATCTTTTTAGGACAAGCCTTGGAAGCAGCCTCAGAGTCAAGCGCTACAGGAAGGCCACGCAGGTTTGGGCAACCCAAGCAGCTTCCCCACGTGGGTCCCTCCAATTCTTCATCATTAGATGTAACATACGGAGAGAGAGGGCTACTCAGAAAGGTTAGCGCCAATAACCACAGAAACCAGTCAGCTAACTAATTGAACACATTGATTGGGTCATCGGTCTTGGAACAAATAGTCATAGCAAGTGCAGAGGCCGTGTGACTCTCTTGGCACAGCACTCGTGCTGAGCTTTTTTAAAAAATTTGACAAAATTGGGAAAAATAAGTTTTGGTGTTTTTTTTTTTGTTTTTTTTTGTTTTTTTAGTGAGTTCAGTAATTTAATTCATAAGAAATAATACTCTTTTTTTGGGATATGCTGCTCTGGGAAGGTTGACAAATGTCACCACCACCACTACTACTGCAATATAGAACTGTCATTTCGTCCCTAAAGGAAATTTTACAGGACCCGGCTGCAGCATACAATCCCATCCCTCAAATCTGTAGCAGCCCCCATCTGCCTTCCACCCGCCCCCATCGTTTGTCTTGTGAATATAAACACACACACACACACACACACACACACACACACACACACCAGTCATCTGGCTTATTCACTTAGCACAATGCATTTGAGTTTCTTTCAGACTGTTCCTGTGTGTTGGTAAACGCTTAACGCTAATGCTCATGAGTCAAATCTTAGAACTGGATAAAAAAATCTTAAAAACAAACAAACAAACAAACAGAGTAAAAGATTCTTATTACGGGGTTTGGGACCGAGGGTGGAAGATGAGGTGACTTGCCCAAGGTAGTGGAGCTAATTAAGAACGTGGGCTGAGCCGGGAATTCCCTGCGCTGAGTCCCGGCCACACCTGCTAGATCACGCTGGGATTAAGGGCATGTGGTTGCTTGTCCCGAGGGGCTCCACTCATTTCATAATTGTTATTATTCGGCAAACTGAGGCTTACTTGTGATAACACTCGAGAAGAATTAGTTTCTTTTAGAAGGTGTGTAGCTTCCGCTCATCTGTTAACACATCCCTTCTCGGTGGGCGAGCGGGGCAGGCGGGCGGGCGGCACATCTGAGTCCTCCCTGGAACCTGCCTTGGGTGGGAGATAACAGAGCTTACCCCGAAGGCCCAGCACTTGTTCTGCGTTCTCCTACATTTCTTCTCAGTGACTAATTGATGAGCGCGTTCGTTTGTCCTCAGCGTTGCCATCTTTCCCGGCATTGTTCACTCCCGCTGTCTCTCTCCAGGTGGGTTCCTGGAGTTGACAAGCTGGTGGGATCTGACTGTCTTGTGGCGGTTGGTTCCTTAGTACCCGGATTAAGGATTTATGTAGCTTCACCCAGGAAGGAACTGAGCTTTGGGAGATACGATGGAGACACTGCATTCGTGGCTTTACACTTCCTGACCAGATGGCCTTCTCTGGGCACAGCGAGATCTCTTAAGTTCAGCTCATATTTTAAAGCTCTTCGGAGGAGACTTAGAATCTTCCGAAGCGCTAAGAAAATGTGGCTCCCCGGGAGCTGTGAACCAACGCCTTAGAGAGGGCCAGATAAAGAACTCCTGGAGATGAACTCTGCTCCGAGAACCCGCAGAAGCTTGGGTAGGAGGTTGCACAAAATGCTCAGGAGAGCTGTCCAGGGGAGGGACCAGGCCAGGGCTGCAGAGAGAACTGGCAGCCGGAAACCGGTCCTCTGGACATAAATGAGGCGGGTCCGAGGGCAGCAGTGCTGGAATAAAGAGGTGCTTTGGTCAGCGAAATACCCACTGGATACAGGAGAGAGGTTCAAAGGAGACGAGGGGACGCCACCTCGATGCCTGTGCAGCTCACCGCGCGAGAGGAGAGCAGGTTGTTTTCTCCTGGAGGAGTGCTGGTGGCAGGCAGGTGGTAGGCCGTAGGCGCCCAGGAAGAAGAGAAAGGTGTTCTTTCTTTGACCGGGTCAATTTTGTTTTCATGTGCGTGTGTGGGAGCCTATTAACAAGTATTTATGCTTGATTGTTACTCATTTCCACAAGGCTAATTATAATTGCATTTTCCTTCAGCAGGGAATTCTGGTCTTTTTTTTTTTTTTTTTTGGTCCTGATTACATCGTTAGTTATAATGAAACAAATATTTTTTGGGCCCCCTTTCCCCAGATGGCATGACTGTATGCTTTAGGAACAGTCAACTGAAAGAAACGGTTGCCACAAGATGACATGGCAACTATAAGTTTTAAATGTGTACACACACACACACACACACACACACACACACACACAGATCAAGACATGGACAAACACCTTCACTTACCCTGTGTTGATGTTTTTGTAAGTCTGGCACAACAAACCCAGAGAAGAATCTGGCAATAACAATGCTTTTTTTTTTTGGGGGGGGGTGAGAGGTGAGATCGTGTTTCTCTGTGTATAACCCTGGCTGTCCTGAACTTGCTTTGTAGACTAGACTGGCCTTGGACTCAGAGATCCATCTGCCTTTGCCTCCCCAGTGCCGGGACCAAAGGCATGCGCCATTACACTCAGCTGAGTCTGCTAACACTTTAAAGAGAGCTACAGCTTTGCATCACCTAAATCCCGTAGGGAACTCCAAATGTTTGATTTTGTTTTTGTTTTTTGTTTTTTTGAGACAGGTCTCTGTGTAGCCCTGGCTGTCCTTGCTCTGTAGACCAGGCTGGCCTTGGATTCAGAACTCCACCTGCCTCTGCCTCCCCAGCGCTGGGATTAGAGGTAGGCTCCACCACTGCCTGGAACTCTCGTGAAGCCTCTCGTGTCAGGGTGAGGATATTTATTAGACATATACCCCAAACAGTCAGCTGCTTAGGAAGGTATTTTCTTTGGTTAAACATGGGCTCCTGTGGGTACGGTGAGTACGTACAGCACTGTGGGAATACGCACAAGACAAGTGTGGACTCTTGGTTACGAAACGGGAGGTAGGGTCTTTCACTGACTAAGATCTTACCTGGTAGTTCAGGCTGCCTGGCTGGTAAGGCCTAGGGGCCCACCTCTCTGCGCCTCATCAGCACTGGGGCCGTTGCTATGACAGGTTTTTGTTTTTTTGTTTTGTTTGGGGGTTTGTTTTTGTTTTGTTTGTTTTTTTGGAGGTTCTGTGGTTCTGACTCTGGTCAGGTTCATTTCAGTACAAAGGAAAAGCAGTTCTGATAGTTTGAAGAGGAGGGTGCTTCGTCCCTTAGAAGAACTCTTCAGATGCCCATGGGTGCCTAAGACGTCACACCAGCACTTGTGAGCACACCCCCCCCCACACACACACACGTTTTATAAGAGAAGCGTTTGTAAACTCTAGTCATTTATACAGTGTACTCTGAAAGATCTGATGGCCGTCTTGGGTCACTTTGGGACATTGGAGTCTTTTCTATGCAATGCATGCTCTTGTTGTAACAAAGCACTTCAGTTGAAATTCTTTTGCAACAATATGGGGGCAATGTTTTACCGCTGGATTAGAATTTTCTTGGATTTTCTCTGTATGGCTACATTCATCTTCATTTTACTGTTGAAACTTGCTTTCATGTCAAGGGCATAAATTTTTTTTAAAAAAAAAGAGAGAAAAAGAAAAGAAAAGAAAAAAGAAAAGAGCCATCGCTTTTAGCTCCCTTGGGATATCTTTAAGTTATTATTTGTACCCCATTGTGTTACATTGTTACACCCTATTGTATAACAGAACACTTGGACTGATTCCTTACATTTAACTGTGGCTTTCTATAAACATGGATCTTGTGTGTGTGTGTGTGTGTGTGTGTGTGTGTGTGCATGTGTGTACATGCCTGTTTGTGTACGTGTCTGTCTGTCTGTCTGTCTGTGACTGTGTGAGTATGGGTATATTCCATGCATATCTACCAGGAGCAGCCATCAGATCCCATAGTGATACACTTACAGGAGCATGGCTGTTGGAACTTAACTGGGGTCCTCTGGAAGAACTGGAAGGACTCGTAACCGCTGAGCCATCTCACCCGCCTGACGTGGACATTTACACAGGACAGAGCCTGGCAGAGGATCTGACTCATGTTTGCACTTTTATTTTCCTAAACGAATCAGTGGGAACAAGAGTCAAAATGAAGAAAATTTCTTGGGAAACTTTTTCTCATCTTAGTCCCCTCTCCTCTGTCTCTTGTTGACAGAACTGTCTCTACACAAGAGAGAGTAGTGGAGAGGGTTCGTCATGTCTACCGGAGCCTGAAAACTTGGCCATCGAGGCCTCATTTACCCACACACCTCGTGTTTGCCACAAAGTGGTTCGGTTTCGCCTTTTCTCTCTCTCTCCCATAAAGAGTGGCTGGATTTTCCTGGTCCTCTGTTCTCAGCAGAGGGTAAGATCAGTGGCCTGGAACATGGAAAAGCACAGAAGGATTTTGACCCTTAGACCAGTCCTTTCTTTAACTCCGTTCTGAGACAAAGGAGATGAGGGGAGCAGACTGGAGTTAAGCTGCCAGAGAGTTAGCAGTCCAAGCCTGTGAGCCTATCAAAGTGGTGTTTAGGGAGACACAGAAGGTGCCTTTGCATAGTCTCTGGAGACTGCAGGGAGTGCGGAGTGTCAGAGTCTCCCGAGGGGGTTCAGGCACTCCCAGA
The DNA here is from genome assembly GCA_964023405.1 of Apodemus agrarius. Taxonomy (NCBI): domain Eukaryota; kingdom Metazoa; phylum Chordata; class Mammalia; order Rodentia; family Muridae; genus Apodemus; species Apodemus agrarius. The sequence continues at coordinate 116,250,077 of OZ030007.1, forward strand.
CCCAGCTGCACTGGACACATTGCCGGGGCTGCGGATGCTTGTGGATGTATGGAGAGATGCGGCAGAAAAACAGACCCGGCTGGGGGACCTTTCAGAGCAGGCTCGCGGATGAAAGCAGCCTTGTGCTGGATCTGAGAGAAGCGTGTCTCAGCGGAACGGGTCGCTGACAGTAGGCTTGGGTCTGGGTTTTCTTCTGTCAGGTCAATGACGTAACTCAGTGGGTAAGTGGAGTTTTCAGTCCGAGAAGTGACCTAAACCTCAGGACACATAGTCACTGAGTCAGGTTAGTCTTTTAAAATGTCACTTTCCAACTCAAGTGGTATTTCAGCTTTTAGGCTACACGCATGCCCTGTTGGGCGTTTCTAGAAAGCATGGATGCCGTCTTGCTTACTGTGAAACCATGTTATAAATTAAAACGATGAGGTACTTGGCCCTTGCTTTCATGGCGGAGACAAGGGAAGAAATGAACAGGATGTCCACGATGCCTGGTCCCTATGCGTTTGCCTTCTTTCCTCCCTTGGTGGGGGAGCTTGGGGGACCATGATCTTCCCAGAAGCTGGTGTAAGAACACACTGTGGATGTAGTCAGAAACGGGAAGGACCAGGCTGGGGACTGACTCCTGGGTCCTAAGTCCAATGGGCCAAAGAATACAGTTCTGTGTGTGTGTGTGTGTGTGTGTGTGTGTGTGTGTGTGTGGTGTGTCTCAAGTGACCAGGGGCAGGGAATGAGGTCACTGCCTCCTCCAGTTTTATAATGTGCCCCGGGGCCTGGGCTCTGTCCCCTGTGAAAGAAACCCAAGCCAGTGAGTGAGTGTGTCCTTTGAAGTTACTGGCTGGTGCACTTGGGCCGGCCCAGAGACTGCGCAGCAAGTATTTAACTCCCTATTACCTCTTAAGAGCTTGGGAAGAAATAAGCAAAGGCAGCACAGAACAGGTTAGACAACAGCCACTTAGGCCCTCCCGTTTCCTCCTGCGGTGCTGGAGGGCGGACAGTGTGAGCAGTTCCTCCGTGGGCTAGATCCTGTTCCCAGCCAGCTAACAGCTCCACTGTGGTCCCCGGAGCAAATACGCAACCAGACAACCCAACGCAACCCAATCTAACCCAACCCAAAACCTTTTAGAGGGACATTAAGGGAAACATGTTTTCAAACTATCTCCAGGCTATGGCAGCAGCACGAGCGGAAACCCTAGGTTAAACTGTCTAGCTGTCCCGGCTACTGTCCATCTGATTGTGGGGGAACACAGGGATCACATTTTAAATACTGGAACTCTGCATCGTCCCTGTATTTGCTACAGAATAAATGTTAACTCTGAACACAATGCATCCACCTTTTTTTATTCCCCCCCACACCCCATCTTAACCAGGTTAAAGGATTCTCTTTCCTTGGAAGAATAAGGTTTATGTATGTGATCCAAACATCATCTCTGAGATGTCTCGCGCTGCCTTCTTTTTCTGAGTCCCTACCATTTAGAGCGTCTGGAAGTAGATGCCGGCTTCAGGCCAGACTTGGAGTATCTTGAAGTGAAAAAGAGGAATATTAGGAATGAAATAGAAGGAGAGGAAGGATACGGGGAATTTGAAACCAAGACTGAAGATGAGGAAAGTTGGAGCACTTTGGAGGGGAAATAAACTTGGAAATGGCTGCTGTTGGGGTGAAGGAGACCTCGTTGTAGCTGGCGCTGTGGCCGTAGAGATGTGTAATGAAGGAGACAGCGTTGTAGCTGGCGCAGGGCGAGCCTGATCGGGCGAGGGATGGGAGCCGGGTGTTAGGCACGCTCCTGGCCTGTGTCTACACACTTAGTGGACTGTCCACGTGGCAGCGAATTCTGGAAAGCCGTTGAATGGATAACAAACGAAACAGCCAAACTGTCACGTGACTGTGTTGCTCGGACTTTAAAATGGTGCGTATCACCAAGGACTTTTGCCCGTTCTGCAGGATTTGATAGTTTCCTTAACTTGGGTCTTGTAGGAGCCTGGCATATTCAAGACATTGGGACACACCACAGACCTTCAGATGTGTAGAAATAAGCTGGGCCAGGAAGAAGGAATAGGGCTGAAATACTGCTGTTCAGAAGGCTGAGCTGGAGGATAGCCCGCTTTAGCTGCCCAAAGAGTCCAATGCTAGCCCTTACAACTTAATGAGACCCTGTCTCAAAAAAGTAAAAAGAAATCTGGGTGGGGTGGGGTGGGGCAAGGCTTTAATCCCAGTAACTGGGAGGCAGAGGCAGGTGGATCTCTGAGTTCGGGGCCAGCCTGGTCTACAAAGCAAGTTCCCTGGAGAGCCAGGACTACATAGAGAGACCCAGTCTTCAACACAACAAAGAAAAAAAGAGAGATGGGGCTATAGTTTGGTGGTGGAGCTCTTGCCCAGCATTTGTGAGGCCCTGCGTTCAGTTCTCAAGGCTATAAAACACAACAAGAACAGACAACTCACCCAAACCAACACGAAATCTCCCAGAAAGGACCAGAACTCGGGAAGTTTGGCTGCCCCCTGCCCCTGGGGGAGGGGGTTGCACCTGGTTCCCACCAAGAGGGAGTTCCACTTGGCCAGGCTTCCTCTTCAGCCTGGCTGTTGCTTCTGCCATTGCTTTTCTTTGAAGCCAGCAGGAGTTGGTGTGGGGGGGGGGGAGAGCTCAGGCCTGGAGGAGGGGCGGCTTGGGCCAAATGCCTGTTAGCCTGGGAGAAGCAGAGACCGAGTCGGTTCTAAACCAACAAAATCCCCAGACCCTGTCATTGGCAACGCATCGTTTGGCCTAGTTAAAAGCGAGGAACACTAGCTCAGATCTTATGGTAAAACTGAGAGCCGTGGAAGTACAGACCAAGAGGAGTTGCCTGTGTGGCAGGGCGGCAGGCGGCGGAGTGGGCTCCGGACACAGCCTACGTCCACGAGCCCTGTGGAGGAAGCCAGGTGGCATTGACAGGCACCCACAGAGCCAACCATCCACACATGTCCTGGTTTTTCTGACTTAAGATTTTACACAAGACTCCCTCAGGCCCTCCTAGCTCTGGCCCTGGGTACTCAAACTAAAGGTCCACTGAAGGCTGCATCCGGCCGGAGTGCTCCTTTATCTGGAAGCCATTTGCCGGACATCAACTATGTCTCAGTTACTGACCTAAGACGAGAGTGAACTTTCTTTCCCCGCCCCCATCTGAGAAGAATTGTAGGTGAGCTGAGATCTGAGGGAGGAAACAAAACCTCACCTGTCTCATCGCAGCTCCCGCTTGTTTCTGAGATCACCCAGCAAGTCTGAGCAGTCGTCCCTGCCTGCCTGCCTGCCTCTCTTCTCGTTTCTTTATTAGACAGGGTCTTACACACCCAAGGCTAGCCTCAGATTCACCGTCTAGTCAAAGTTGACCCTGAACGTCTAGTCTTCCTGCCTCCACCTCCAGAGCGCTGGGATTACAGGTGTGGTCACCCACCCTCTCAGGGCTGCGCCTCGAACCCACGAATGATTGGAAACCGTAGAGCAGTCCAGCTGTAGCCTCAGCCTAGGAGAGGAGGGCTACTTTCTATCCCTCTCACTCTTGGATTTGTTGTGGCTATGAAGTAAGATTGATCAGAGGGAGAAGATGCAGAGTAAATTGTCAAATAGTGTATAAACAGGTCAAATAATAATGATGATGAGGAGGAATCATAATGATTTATTATGCCAGAGCAGGGTGGTCAAGCCACACTCTTTTCGGTTTTCTGCCCTTTACACAGAGTTCTGATCTATGACACACCGGTATATTTGTAGCAGTTGTGACAAGCTCAAATCCAGGTTTTGTTTTTCTTTTTCATCTCCTTTCCTTAAATCTTTTGAATTGTTTCATTCTGTTGTGGGGAAAGTCTTTGTCTGCTTCACCTCAGCTTTTGCCTTCCCGAGCTCCAGGCCTTTGACTCCGGGGCCTGAAAAATCTTATACCAAGCAGGCTTGTCATCATGGCTACCGCACTCCGGTGGATTCCACGGCAGGCCCGAGAAACTCTCAGGAGAGGAGGAAGGTGCTCATGCCGGGTCTCTTTGTGGTTTGATTTAAAGACGGAGTCTGAGTTGAGGAGTTTCACTGTGGCAGACTCATCCCACAAGGGCCCCAGGCAGAACAAACTTGCCATGCCGGGTCTTAAACAGCAGAGGAGCAATAAAACACCTTTCCGTGTGCCCTTTGACCCCGCTGCAGTGCAGGAGGGAGATCTTAGCAGGGATTCTCTCTCAGCTGCTTCCGCCTCTGTGGCCTGCATTCCTTCCACAGATCTCCTCCGGCGGCTCCTGTGTGGGAGAGACCACAGAGCAGGGGCTCATGGGAAGAGCTTAGGCTCGGCTTTTATTGTCAGGGGCGATGCTGTGGACACTCTTTCTTTCATGTTTACTGTCCCTTGACATTTCTTAGAAGGGGTCTTCAAAGCGAGGGTCCTTTTCTAAGATGAGCAGTAAACTTGACAGGGTTTAACATGGCGAAAATAAACCGAATGTAAAAGAAAGCGACATAAAAAACAACTGCAAGCGCCATCCACCAGAGCCTTTGGTGGGAAAAGACCTTGCCTAGGAGGACCTAGGATGGCCTCCAGGGTGTCGGAGAGTGACTTGCGCTGGCCTGTGTTTTTATGTGACCGCGGCAGTTGTAGCAGCTAGCTAGCTCTTAAAGCCACTTGATGAAACAGTGCCAGTCAGACTTCACTGTAGGCTACTGGGACTCTCAAATCCAGGCACCACTGACCTGTCTTTTCTTGTACAGCTTGTAGAACACCCAAGGCCCGTCCTTCCGTACGTCACTCCACATCAAGGGAGATTTACACTTACCAATTGAACTGGAAACCAACTTGCAAGGGAGTAGTGTGAGAGCCTTATTTCAGTAAACATGTAGTATCGGCAAATAACGAGCTGGCTGTCTGAGGGTGTCGCATCTGTTCTCTCCCTCACCGGTCCCTCTCCCCTCTCTTCCTCCCTCCCTCCATTCTTTCTCTCCCTCCCCCTCTCTCCCTCTTCCTTCTTTCTCTGTCTCTCATCTCATCTCTCTCTCTCTCTCTCTCTCTCTCTCTCTCTGTGTGTGTGTGTGTGTGTGTGTGTATGTGTGTGTGTTATGCGCACGCGTCTAGGAGCGTGTTAACTTTTGAAGGTATGTGTGGAGGCCCGAGGTAACATCAGGAAGTCTTCCTCAGTCGCCTCTCCCCTTAACCCACTTTATTTTTTGAGACCGTGTCTCCCACTGAACCTGGAGCTCACCGTTTCAGTCATCCGCTGAACTGGTGCTCTGCGTGGGTGATGGGGATTCGAGCTTGCATCCTCACACTTGGAGAGCAAGGAGACCGCCCTAAGGACCCATCTCTCCACCCTTCATAGTTTTCTATTTAATGAGAAGACAGCCAGTCAGTGGGGATTTGATTGGTGGCATTCAGGCATGGGTCATGGACATTTGTGTTCAGGTTCCTGTGTATATAGTTTTGTTTTCCTTATGCACTTAATCTCATAACATTAAACATTTTTTCTTCTGTTTTATACCTATGCTTTATCAGAAACAATTCTCTCGTGTGTGGGGGAGTGGGGGGAAGGATCTAGGCAAATGAAGGGGTTTTCTTGTTTGTTTGTTTGTTTGTTTGTTTGTTTTTTGAGACAGGATTTCTCTGTATAGCCCTGGCTGTCCTGGAACTCACTCTGTAGACCAGGCTGGCCTCGAACTCAGAAATCCACCTGTCTCTGCCTCCCAAGTGCTGGGATTACAGGCATGTGTGCGCCGCCGCCGCCACTGCCGCCGCCACCACCACCACCACCACCACCACCACCACCGCTCGGCATGAAGTTTAAAGTATGTTTAGAAGTACAAAGTGATGTTGATAGAGACACAGACATTCAAATCAAAGTGGTGCAATATATTACTATAAAGGATTATGTTATAATATACAAGCAAGAGGAATATATTATACAATTATATTGTACCCATGTATTGAAACACAGCCCTTTATAGAACGGGACAAGGGAGAATATACTGACCTAACTGCTCATATATGTAGGGTTTAAGGATATACAAATATTTGGCTATGCTTAATAATTAAAATGATTAATTCCCCTTTCCCTATAGGAGAGTGCTCAGTGCAGGGTTTCCTTTTATAAACAAATAAATAAAAAGATCACATGTGGGTCCGCCTTATATGGGAGAGCTAAAAAACATAAAGATATGTATTGCCTTGAGTAAAATCAGTGTTTTATGCTAAAGTAGCTATCGCTGGTAGCCTCTGCTAACCAAATAGACTTCTGTGTTGGGCGAATTTATGCCAAAGATACACAATCAGAAACTGGAAAATTTTCTTGTGAAACTCCACAGTGGGTATTCAATAACCAAGTGGATATGCGTGTGTGTATGTGTGTGTGTGTGTGTGTGTGTGTTTGTGTGAGTGTATATATATATATGTATATATGTGAGTGTGTGTATATGTATTTGTATGTGTATATGATTTCTAAGGCTGGGCCCCGAAGCCTCTGTGAGACAAGGTCAGTGTTTTAGGGACACGAGTCTGGTGTCCTCAGTTTGAGTAGCGTTCTGTGGGCGCACATCCTGACCGTGGCAGGCCCATCTGCCCATCATGGCTGAATGGCAGAAAGACCCCGAGTGAGATTCAGCCTCTCCTCTAGTGCCTTGGCCTTCTGGTCTTAATTCCTTGCATACCCTGCCTCCCTTCCTTACACCGTGCGTGGCTGGGTTCATCGTTGTAACTCCTCATTTTCCACAAATTAACCTTCACTTCAAAATCGTAAGTGACTAAATGCTCTTTTCTCCCTTCACAGTCAGCTAGCACGTACACTGTGGTATTCTTTGTTCCAGGGAGTATTGTGTGATTTTCTTTAACGCATTGCAAGGAAGTCCAAACATTTGTCTTGCATTTTGTAAAAACATAGTTTGGAGTGATTTCTATCTTTGTGATTCTGAATTTTTTTCCAGCTTAGCCTAAGACATTTTCATAACAATTAAGGAAAATCAATAGATCGCTTCACCCTGTCTGTGGCCTTGAGTCCCTGTATGCACGCCATGGCGACTAATACAGAATTTTCTGCAGAATGGAGTCTTCGGGAAGCATCAGCTGCTTCCTCACTTATGGTTGGAATGACTCATTTTCAGGAGTCAGAGGAAATCTAGTTGAGGAGGAGGATTGTCACCTGTCCAGCTTCCCAAGAGAGGAGACAACCGTGAGTGCATCTGACAATTGCTTACGGCCTGCGTGACTTCCTTCCTGAAGACCATTCCGTCCATGATCACATCTCCCACAGTTTGCTCTTTAAAACATCATCATATTGAGGTTGCCTAACTGAGACTGAGGCAGGGGAGTCTTTACCAGGATCCACGAGAACGCCGACATTTCCATCCCTGGCGTGTCTACCTTCCCAGTGACCTGGGATCGGTTCCCATAGCTGGATAACTGGAGACAGTTAATTTAGGACCATCTCAAGTGTGGCTTGGTCAGGGTATACAAAGGAGTCCTTACTGTAAAGTACCCAAGAGCCTGATACTGAAAGGGACATGGTCTAGGTCATGTTCCTGTCCTGTCCCTTGTCAGTAATGTGACTCTGGACCAGTGGCTTCACCTTGTCCAGTTGCAGATGGCAGTAAAGCCTGCCTCGGGAAGATGTAAAAGCCTTGGTGTGACGTGTAGAACAGGTAGCCCAGCACACAGGCCGCTGTAAGTTCCGGTGAAGTTGTTGGGACTTGTTCAGGGAGCCTTGTAGCAGCGGCTTAAGATCCTGCCTTGGATTTCTCCTGAGAGCCAGCAGCTGCTGGCAGAGAGAAGGAAGACAGCAGTGGGACCCATCAGGGGATGGACGAGCGGGATGCGCTTCCCACATCCTTCACAGTCCCGGCCCCTCCCTTCTCTGACTTCCTGCTCCCTATCTGCCTCTTGATTGATTCTGTCTTCTCATCCATCCTTAAGGCATCTCTGATCTCTTCCATGCAGCTCTCCAGGTCCAAGGGCTGATAGTGAAGTCAATGCAGGGGCCATTTTGAAGACTGATTTGTGTAGACGCTGTGGATGTTGATTGATCTTCCCTCACAGACTCCTCTGTAGAACCATGAGCCGAGCATCTGCACGTCCTCACTTCCCTGTAACCCTGTGGGGGTCTGACAGAACATTTCACGCCCAGTAGGTGCTCAGTGCAGGGTGTGGGGAAACGAGGGGGAAGAAAGATGAATAGGGCGGGGGAACTCCCGCATCCACCAGAGTCCCTCTCGTGGCTATGAATGTGGCTGTGAGCTGGGAACGTGTGTATGATCTGGTACAGAAAGCCGGACAGTTGGACAGATTTGGGTCCTCTCATGGGTTTACTTCGTACTGGCCACCCCTTCATATATTGTCTCTTGGCCAAATGGGGTGGTGAGTTATATTTACAGAAAGTTCATCCTGGAATCATAGTTTTTGGGACAAACACATCAGACCCTCTGTATGAGCTAAGACAGGAAGCCAAAAAAGATGGCAGTTTTCTTTCCGGTCGACCTCTTGGGAGAGAGTTCTGTTCGGGAGGAATCGTGTCTCGAACGGAGGGATCATGACAGCTACTGGGACCTTGCCCTGGTTTTCGTCGCCCGCGTGGGTGGAACCGGAGCTGGAAGTGTGTGGTGGACGTGCCGGTGTTGAGGGACTCATGGCCGCTGTTTGATCCCAGCAGGCAGTCTGTTCTTCCGCCCCCACACCCACCCCATGGACTCATGTTTGAGACACGAACACATTCTTCAAATAACACATTCTGGGACATTCTTGCACCGCACCCCAGCCTGCCCGAGGACTCTCTGGTAATGAATGGGAGCTTTCTTAACTAATGATATTCTTGACCATCTGTCCAGCTGGTCACTGCGAACGGGAAGCAGATGCCCGCTTTGCTTCTTTCTCATCGTGGACCCATAAAATTAGAAATGTAAAGCTGATCTCTTTCCTGAGTCTGGAAAGAGAAAGTCTCTTGATGCATTTCATGAGAGACTTAGATTAGCTGGCTGTTGCTTTTGAAAGTAGGAGTCCTGTGAGGCTTTGGATCTGGAGAAATGAGTGTCTGTTTGTCTGTCTGTCTGTTCTGTCCTAGGTGAAGGTGTAAGCCTGTGTTTGTTCTCATATGTCACTTTGGATTTCTTGACATTAAAAGAAAGTAGATGTCTTGGTCCTCTGCTTATTTTAATATTATTTGAAACTAAATATTTTTTCCATGTAATATATTCCATTCACCGTTTTGTTTCTCTTCCCACTTCTCCTAGATTCTCCCCGCCTCCCCCCTTCCAGTTCCACACCTTCTTTTTATCTTTCTCTTTAGAAAACAAACCGGCAAATTAAAAAGTACAACAAAACGAAACAACAGCATGAGAAACGCATTCTGCAAACATGCATGTACGCGCATGCACACACACACACACACATATGCATGTGCACACCCGTGCGCAAACACACACATACACATACACACCATACAAACTCAAAATAGGAAACCATAATATAAGCAAAAGACTAGTAAGTTTTTTTTTTTTTTAAAAAGCCCAAATAAAGCAATATGAGGCCAAAAAGCAGAAATCACCCAAAATACCATTGAGTCATTGCATGTAGGCACATCTACTGCTGAATGCAGAAGGACCCTCCCCTAAGCCTGGTTTGTATACAGTGAGAGTCCATTTGCGAAAGCTAATTTTTCTTTTGCAAGTGGCTCTCAACTGGAGACAGTGTCTTGGCTAGGGATGGGAGCTCATGTCCGCTTCTCTCTCTCTCTCTCTCCCTTCCTCCCCACCTGGGTTGGCCTTTTACCCAGCATAGGTCCCTGAACCCTGCTGACCCTTTGCTTTTTAACATGTGAATTAACACGAGGAATTGGATGTATTGGATAGGAGGTTCCATGTCTAGGTCGAGTTAAAAAATTAGGCAGTTGGGGAAATGCTTGCCCCTGCAGGGCTTCCGAGAGCAGCAGAAATGTCTGCAGGAATGGGCCAGTGGAACCCGCTGGGTGGAACAGATTCAGGCAGGCTTGCTGTTTACAGCACAGGCAGAGTGACAGGAAGGAGGGCGGGGCCTAGGTACGAGTGTGCCCTACCCACCAACCTTTTCAAGGCAGCTGCTTGAGTCACCTCCTGATGGTGACAAGGGCCCAACAGACCAAGATGGCGCCAGCAGAGGGGACTTGGGCGAGTGGAAAGTGCTTGCCTGAGGTGGGAAGCATGTAGTAGTTGTCATATGTACCCCAGGTGAGGCTGAAGCGACACCAGCAGCAAGGCCGGGTGCCCCAAGAGGTCACCAGCAGGGAGGAGATCCAAGCATCGTATGGGTGAGTGCACGTCTCAGGCAAGCTTGGTGCGATACAAGATACAAACCAAACCGTACACAAGTCCCCGTTGCTGGGTGTCCGCCCCCTTGGTGGCTCGTCCGAAAGCGGTTGTTCTGGTGGTGTCCTTTCTCACGGTGGGTGTGTGCGGTTCTAACTCAGGCGTCCTTGAGCAAAGACCAGTTTCAATTAACTTGTGAGTCTCAGTCGCAAAGAGGCCCATTGGCATTTATTTATCTGCTTGTTTTTATTTTGTGTGTGCGTACATTGTGTGTGTGTGTGTGTGTGTGTGTGCGCGTGTGTGCGCGCGCGCGCGTGTAAGCCAGAGGTCAGACTTGGGTGTTATTTCTTAAATACCTTCTTGTTGTTGTGTTTGAGTCAGGCTATCTAACTGCCCTACAGCAACTGGGGTAAGCTGGCTGGCCTAAGAGCTCCGGGGACCTGCCTGTCTCTCCACAGTTGTGGTGTGAAAAGGATCGAAATCATGTCCTCCCGCTTACCAGCCCAGCACATTACCCACTGAGCCTACCTCCTCGCCCCTGATACTTTTGCGGGTCCCGCCTTCTTTTGTAAAGCTCATCCTTCCAGGCACCCCCTTCAGCGCTTTCTGCTCTATTCTGATTATCTTCATCAGTGAACTGAAAAAGTAAGCTCGCTTTCAAAAGGGGAAAACATTTTCATAATGGAGAAACAAGATTATTATAGATTAAAATACGATTATCTCTGGCTTCGAAGTTGAAGTACTTACTTAGGCTAAAATATTAAGAGAGATCTTCTCCCAGCCATTGATTTGATGTGAATGTAGGCAAGCCATTCAACAAATTATTCTGAAGTGCTCTCTGAGTGCTGAGTGAAGCCACAATCAGAAACGTGGTGGTGAGCAAGACAGGCGATTATCCCTGTCCTTAGAAACCAGAGTGAGAGCCGGCTCGGGGTCAGCTTGGGGCTTTTTTTCCTTTCGAGTCTTTCTCTCTTTCCTTTTTTTTTTTTTTTAAAGAATACCAAGCCCCCCAAACAAAACAAAACAAAACAAAACATCAACAACCAATTCTAGTGTTTTCTTTCCCCACAGTATGATTTTACTACACATATTCTCTCTCTCTCTCTCTCTCTCTCTCTCTCTCTCTCTCTCTCTCTTTCTCTCTCTCTCCCTTTCCCCCCCCTCTCTCTCTCGTGTATATGTATGTAAACATACATATACATGTGTATACATGTATGTGTGTTCATGGGTGTTCGCACATGTGTTTGCCTATTGCTTTTTGCCTTGTTTATGCATTTTATATGATGTGTGTGTGCGCGTGTGCGCGCGCATGTGTGCACATGCACACGTCATTGCACATATTGGAGGTCAGATGACACTGTGCAGAAGTCAGTTGGTTCTAGCTCCGCAGTGGGTGTTTTTACCCAGTGAGCCATCTTACCGGTCCAACAATTAAATGTTGTCCTTGTAAGAGTTGCTTTGGTCATGGTGTCTGTTCACAGCAATAAAACCCAAACTAAGACACTGGCTTATGGGTTCAGAGGTTCAGTTTATGGTCATCAAGGCGGAAGCATGGTAGGATTCAGGCAGGCCTGGTGCAGAAGGAGCTGAGAGTTCTGCCTCTTACACTGAAGGCCACTAGAAGACTGGCTCTCATGTGGTTAGGAGGAAGGTCTCAGTGCCCACCTCCACAGTGACTCACTTCCTCCAACAAGGCCACACCCACTCCAACGAGGCCACGCCTCCTAACAGTGCCACTTCCCTTGGGCCAAGCACATTCAAACCACCTCACGTAGTGATGGTAAGAGGAGTATGTTTTGTCGCCAGAGAGGCAATACAGAAACACTGTTGTCTTAGGAACTTAGTATGAACTCTCACACTCCTCTCTTACTGCCCCAATTACTGTTATGCTCTGGGACATTATAATTTAATAACATACAGCTGTTATTAGCAAAGTATGCTAAAATACCTTGTATGCAAATACCTCTGTCCCTGACACTGGGGCTGTCCCCGGCACTTCTCTGACATTGGCAAGACTCTAGGTGCTTTTGGTAACTGGGCTCAAGTCACATCCCTGAGCAGCAGAGGGGATGAGAACCTCTGAGACCTTTGCATCTCTTTTTGACTCCTCTCCCCTCCTTCCTCTCCTCCCCTCCTCCCCTCCTCCCCTCCTCCCCTCCCTCCTCCACCCCCTTCTTCTTTGTCCTCTTTTCCACCCTAGTGATTTTCATTCTCTTTCTCTTCCCTAAGATCTCCTGAAAGGCCCACTGAAGTCAGAACGTTTAGCAGTTACCTTGATTCCTAGCTGGAGTTCCTGTAAATTAGTGTGGACATTCCTGAAAGCTTTGCCACTGAGGAGAAAGCATGCCACAATGCATCATTCAGAGATTGGTGCGTGAACATTATCTTTGAGGCTGCTCATATAAATATTCTTAGCCCTAACCCATTTACATAAAAGATTGGAAATCTTGGGGATTAAAAATAGCCACCGTATTACCAAATCCCCTTCGTTCTAGTCCGGGTAATTGGCACTTAAAGATTTGCGGTTCACCTCTCAGGGCTGGTCGACAGATATTAGGCTCAAAGTGAAGCTCTCTGGTGCTGTAATTGGACATAATCTTCTGGAAAGGAAGCAGCAACTCTTGGCAGGAGAGGGTCCAGGCCTTCCTGACTCTGCGTGCCCAGTGTAGTTTTCAAACCAGGTCAGGCCGTCCCCTGTGGGAGCAGCTCCCACGCAGGCCCATGCTCCTGTGCATGTCTCTTGGTAACCTTGGGGGAATGGAGACCTGGAATTCAATTACTGTGTATTATTTTCATAATTATTCCACCTTGCATCCCTGAACTCTGCAGGAGACATTTCAGCAATATGGTTTCTGTTGGCCCCTCTCCTTTCTGTCCCATGTGAATGGACTAGTATTCTTGTTTGAAGTGAAGCTCTTTCCTCCCGGATATTTTTTTTTCCCAGGGTACATGTTTTCACATCAGCCCCAAACTGGGCGAGGTGACCCGTGTGGTCTAAGTCTGAGAGAAAAACTCTACCTTGTAGGGATCAGACGGCATTGTCATGGACGGACAGGGAGCAGAGGTAGCAGGTGTCAGCCAGCCACCAGCTGTATGCGTGAGGAGAAGCCTTCATTACATGCCTGCTGTATGGTAAAGGCACTGCCAACCACCTTAGAGCCACTGATGCCAGGCAGAAACCTGGGAGGTGACATTCCTACCTCTTCTGTTAGAGCATTAAGCTTCAGAACGTTTGCAATTTGTGTTCAGTGTCACAAATTGTCAATCTCATCCAGGTTTGTTTTGTTTTCTTTGGTTTGGTTTTAAGACAGGGTCTCATATAGCCCAGGCTGGTATCCACCTTGCTTTGTAGCTCAGGTTGTACCCCGAGCTACTGATTCTCTCACGTCTACCTCCCTGTGCTGAGATTACAAAGGAATGCTGGGATCACAGGTATGTGCCTCACTGCACAGGTTCATGTGGCGTTGGGGACTGAATCCAAGGTTTTATGGGGTGGTAGCCAAGCATTCCCCTAATCTCCCTATCCCTACATCCAGGCCTTTTTTGATTAAGATTGTGTAAGCCAAGTCTATCTTGAAAAACACAGGTCAAAGTCTATGATGCTTTATGTCTCTGGTTTACTCATTTTAGGTTGTCTTTTTTTTTTTTTGGTCACGATAACTCGTGAGACACACATAAGTGCCCCCTGAAAATTGTCTGTCAGTCAGTTGCTGGCAGCCGTGTGCCTCTGGAGGCCTGACTAGTTTAGTCATACAAGAGAGAAGACCTTGAGTAAACCCTGTCACAGAGTTAAGATGTCACATGCTCACTGACTAGGCATTTACCGAGCAGCCTTCTAATGCCAGGAACCATTCTGTGGTCCCTCTCCTCATGGAGTTCTCCCGTTCAGTGGAAGGGTTAGGGTGTGGTTCTGAGGGGAGGCCAGTCGAGGAACACCCTTTCTACAGGAGAATATTTGCACACTGATTACGTTATACTAGAGTGTCTGATTTTCACAGGTTGTGTGAGTGTATGTGTGTGACGTGCATGTGAACATGTTTGTGGGTTTACATACACACCGGGGTGTGATCGCAGGTCCTTAGGCTTATACTGGGCTTTCCTGACTGAGCTATATCCCTGGCTTCAGATGAGGCTATTCTTAAAAGGGGGATAAACCTTACAACTCTAATATGGAGACTCTGAAAGGGAAGCCCTACTAAAGGGATCAAACATCGTAATGCAGAAGCGTCAGGGGCCAAATTCATACAGTGAACTCTGCTCTGCACCTCAGGTGGGTTGTGAAGGCCAGCAGAGACTGTCTGGGTCCGGGTTAACCTTGAAGATCTCAAAGCTGGCAGAGCTAAGAGCCGTGGACTGAAAGTTCCCACTTTGAGGGTAAAAGCCTGCTGTAGATTGCTAATCCAGAAGAAACCGGCTACTTATCACACGAGGAGTGAACAGGGACAGGCAGCCATAATCACACTCTCTTCCTTCTATTATGGTAAGATACAGGCGAGCAGTGCGTCTAGACATTTATTTATCGTTGAGACAGGATCTTATTTGTCCTAGGCTGCCCTCAGACTCACTATATCTCTAAGGATGCTGGCCTTGAACTCTTAATCCTCCTGTTGTCAGAACCTACGTGCTGGAGTTACAGGTACAGACTGCTCTGCCTCCGTTACGTGTTCGCTATGGATTGTGCCTTGTGAAAGCTAGGTAAGAGCTCTCTCCCCTGGGCTATTTTGTCAGTCCCACTTTGCTGGCTTGTCTCTTTGCTATGTCCCCTTTCCATGCTGGCCCAGTGTTCTTTCACTGAGCTACACCTCCCCCACCCCCCACCCCGGTTCTGGATTGGGCAAAAAACCAAAAACGAAATAAAAAGAGAAATCCATTCTACTCTGATGACTTTTATACAGGAAAGAAGCAGTAAACTCCACGCTCACATACACCCTAGGCCATAACGGCGGCAGAATTTCTAGTTCCACATCTTGTCTGTACCTTCACAGAGTGGCTTTGAGACCCTGCTTGCAAACCTTTCACAGAGAGCAAGTCTCTGCTTCTGCTTCATGCCTGGGTCTTTGTTTTTAGTGATGGGGACATCGTAATGGGCGAGACACACACTCACTCTCTCTCTCTCTCTCTCTCTCTCTCTCTCTCTCTCTCTCTCTCTCTCTCTCTCTCTCCAGGCCAAGTGGAGGCAGCCTCACTCCACCTGGTGAGAATAATGTCATCCAAGCGATTTAAAGGGCTCCTATTTGATAATTTTGGCGAATGGTTTTCATTTTTAAGAGATGGGTATTCATCGTCGTCGTTGTCCAGAAATTTGCAAAAGGTATTTGGAGAAGAAGCCTCTCGCAACTAGAGGAGAGGTCAGAGAAAGAACACTTGAGGGCCCCGCTTTAATTTTAGGGACGGCCTTGGTTTTGTGGTGAGTAAGAAAGGATGGACATCAGGGACTTGGCGTCCAGGAGCGATTGGAGGGGCTGTTGTCTACCTCTGTACTGGGGCTTCTGGGGAGCAAGTCTCAGCAGGCTGTGCCCCTGTTAGTTTGCATAGCAATGGGAGCTTCCAGCCTCATGGTTAGGTTAGGTTAGCCTTTACTTCTTCCTGAGGAATCAGATAAAAACAAACAAACAAACAAACAAACTAGTTCTCTAAGTGTGGAAAGTTAAGAGGCCACCCATAGCCCAACTACATAAGCAACAAAAACACTTGCAAATCAGTAAAGTGCTTGAATAGGCCAGCAGAGTGGGAAAGCCCTGGCCGGCTGTGGGAACCCTGCGTGACTGTGGGAACCCAGCGTGACTGTGGGAACCCTGCGTGACTGTGGGAACCCTGCGTGACTGTGGCCCGTTCACACCTCATCCTGCAGAACGTGCTCATATATGTTTCTTATATTTTCCTGTCATGAGTGACTTATCAGAATGCCATTTTGCTCATGAAATAAGTTATCATTTGCCTCTTATTTCAGTCTTTTCTTGAGGCACTCTATAGAATCGGCTTCCCACCCAGTTCCACCTCTGCAAGGATTACGGGCCCATTTTGTGTGATTAAATATGGATTATGATCGAGTTATTCAACTTCGGCTGCTGGTTTTCCTCATTGAGAAACAAAAGGGCTACAGCATTTCCCCAGCGACGTCAAGCACCGTACACATCCCTGAAGCCTGAGATGTGCGTTCTTAAGTAACTGCCCTCCCAGGGTTCCCCTTGCCATGGAAAGAATCTATTTGTATATTAAATGTGTCTGAGTGCCTCATGGAATCTTAATAGTTTGACTGTGTATTTAGTCAAACCTTAGACCCAAAGAAAGGGAACACGCACACACACTCCCTGCCTCTCTGCAAACAAACAAACAAACAAACAAACAGAGGACATTGTAATTCGTAGTATTTGAGATGATCAGTTATTGTCAGTTTTAACATGGCGACCTGTGCTGGAAGATTCTCAATGCTGGACTCGGGTGAACGGCACCACCTGTCCACATTCTCTGTCTAGGATGTCAGAATAGCTTATGCTCCCTTGCAGACAGGTTTTCTGTTGGATTCATACTACTTTTGGTATCTAAAAAGGGAACGTTGAAACTATCCTGAAGATTATCCCCATAGCTTGGCCCCCCGCCCCCAGCCCCCACCACCGAGTCAGTCTCATCTGCAGGGTGTGTCCTGGGCTGGGAGGTGTCTGCTCCTACAGGGCACTGCCCACCTGGGGTTGCTCGGGAGGTATTGGTGTTGGTGTGAATTCTGAGCTCACAGTCCTTCCTTAGTGCCTTTCTAAACAAGAAAAAAAAAAGGCTTCCGAAGCAGATGTTTTTCCCTGCAACACCAACTGTTTGATTCAACTTAGCTTTCATAATAGTGGAGTTTGTTTCGGTAACAATGTCAAAACACTGGGCTTTCTGGTGGGAGCATATACAGGGGCCATATTGTCATGTTCTTCTGTTCTTCTGGCGCCAAGGAGGGATTTTTGCCAATACCAAATAAAGTCTAAGTAACAAGCTGTGGGCCAGGGTGACCCCGTGGGAAAGAGGCAACAGCCTTCCTCTCAAAGGTCCATTCTGACAGGACTCTGGTGACTGTTCATTAAACAGGTGGAAGGTGTATCTAGGGTGACACAGATTACTGCTGGCCATAGTGTATTTTGGTAACCAACTATAAAATTGGTCTTGTTACCTCCCTTGGGTTGACCTACTGGAGTATTTGTATTGTGGTTATAAAGGTTTATTGCTTTGATTATAGAAACTGTTTTAGGTCTTCCCATACAGGACCTTCTAAGCAGACATTTTTGTTTCTTGTTACTCTTTCTCCTGTATTGAAGGCAGGGCGTCTCCCAACTAGAAAGAAAACCGCAGCCTTCCATGTCATCGTGAGGGGTTATTTTCATCACTGGGACTTTCCTCTGTGATCCATCTCCTTGATGATCCGAACTGTTTGACTTAGGACCTTGTTTTCTTTTGAATTCAATTCTAGAAACAGTGAGGACTGCTCACTGGAAAAGTCTGTCGTGGGTTTGGTGTGAGGATTGAGGGAGGAAGAGAGAGAGAGCAGTGAGTGCGGCTTTGAAAACTCACCCCTGCTCACGGGGCTGCAGGGTCGGCTTTGAAATCGCGTGCCTTTGGGTAGCTCCCGACTCTGCGAAATCTAAGTCATCATATTACTTTCTGGTAACTTGAAATAAAAGCATGGATTTCTCTGAACTCTCTCTGATTCTCCCAACCATTTAGCTGAGCAGATTATTCTGTTCTTCTAGCCTTAGCTATGAGCTTGAATTTGATCCTCTGCCCCAAATCCAGTGGCTTGTGCAGTTATATTTCTGTTTATACATTGTTATGTTGATTGTTGTATAAATGCCATAATTAAGAATTGGAGTTATTTTTATGTGAACCATACAAAATGTTTAGTATCTGTTCTTAAATGGATATACAGTTTGCAAACTTGTATAAGGACGTTAGATATCAGCATGATGTTTGAAGTAGGCAGTGACTGGTAGCTTTCCAGCAGTGCAACAAAGTATCCAAATAATGAACTTCAAAGGGAATCAGGTGAGTTTGAAAGGTTGTAATCGATGACCATTGGGCTATATAGCTTTGGGGCCTGAAACGAGGCAGTGTGTCCTGGTCTACCTACTTATTCATAGTGACTGGGAAGCCCAAAAGAGGAGGAGGAGGTGGTGGTAGCGGCTCTGACTGCTTCTTCCTTATATCCCTAAGGTTGTTGATCTAACGCATCCCATCAATTCCCACCTCTAAAAGGTCCCACCACTTCTCAATAGTACCGTGGGGCGGGATCCTAACCTTTAACATTGTAACCTTTTTGGAGACACTTACCCAGACCACAGCACCTTTGGATAACATTGATGCGGTGGGTGGCAGACTTTCTAAGAGAAATCCATCCGGTGAGCCGGATGTGTGACTCTCCCTGTGGTGCCTGCTTCCTTTGAAGTGATTTTCTGTGCTTGTCCTGTCAGAGTGACTGTCAAGTGATTCCTGTCCTAATGCCCTACTCAAAGACATCTTTTGTTTTAGTCTGTTTTGTTGTTGGTAGGGATCAAACAACGCAGGGCCTTCTACAGGTGAGTAATGTTTCCCAGTCCTGCTAAGATCGGGGTTCCTCAGCACTATCAGAGGAAGGGAACTGGGGTTAAAAGTTAGGGGAGGTTAGCTCAACTTGGCTCAGAATTTTGACTTCTAGTTTGGGGTTGTCACTTTTAATGTCTGTCTGTCTGTCTGTCTGTCTGTCTGTCTGTCTGTCTATCCTTCCTATCTATCTATCTATCTATCTATCTTATCCTATCCTTCCTATCTATCCATCCATCTATCTATCTATCTATCTATCTGTTATTCTGAATCCCAGCAATTGGCTGTCAGACCTTTAATAATATAAATAAAAATTTGTATTACATAAAGCCAATACTTAGGAATCCTTGAAGTTCCTAATATATCCAAGAACTGCTCTATCAGAGAAAAACATTTTCACCTCCATTGGGGATATCTTTCACGTTTTAGAAACCTTGACCGTTTCTACAAAATTAAACATCCTTTGATATTTTTTTTCTATCTCTTTTTCTTAGCCATTAGTTCTTATAAACGAACTTGAAATCACCAAGGTCAACCTCCAAACCAGCCTCTCTCTGTAAGGACTGGCTTCTTACGTTATACTAATACAAAACTAATGAAACTGGGCCTCGGATTGTATTCCGACTCACATAGGCTAATCCCGTTTTTTAAACATACAGGCATTTATTTTATATGTTTTAAAAATAATGATTTTAAGTGGTGGATTTTTAAAAGATATTTATTTATGTGTGTATGGGGGGTGGGGGGAGAAGATACTAATGTTTTGCATGTGGAGGCCAGAGGACGATGATTTACTGGAGTTGGTTTTCTCTTT